>OY728161.1:1742678372-1743018657 GCA_963277665.1 Viscum album
ACCAACACTTAATTTATCATTTTTAAAACATTTATTTACTAATTTCATCATATAAATATATCATATTTTCATTTATAAGATGTTTAAATTTTATTTACACTTTTATCGGTAAGGTTAATATTTTATTGGCCAGATTACTATTCTTAATGGTCGTATTGTTATTCCAAAGGTCATGTTACTGTTACATCAGTATAAGTTGCTTAATTTCTATAAATACCACTTATTTCATTATTCAATTATAAGAATGATGTTTTTATTGGGATGTATATGTTATGTATGTGTTTTATACCTTATAGCATAATTATAAGAAGGGAAATTACATTGATAAAAGTTTGGGTCGTTACATTCTTCCTCCCTTTTGAAATTTCACCCTCAAAATTTTGTTTTACATACTAAGGTGAAAAACAGATGAGGGTACTTCTCCTTCATTGCTTCCTCTGGTTCTCATGTACCCTCTTCATACTTATGATTCATCTACAATACTTTGATAAAGTGAGTCATCTTGTTGCTTAGGACTTTGTCTCTTCAATCCAAGATCTTTATTGGTTGCTCCTTGTATGAGAGATCGTTCTCAAGTTGTACCACCTCCAAATTCAGTAAATGTGGGGGTCAAGTATGTACTTCCTCGGGAGAGATACATGGAACATGTCATGAACTTGATTCATACTTGGTAGAAGTGCAAGCTGATAGACCATTGCTCTATGCGATCAAGGATCTCAAAGGGGCCAATTTACATTGGGGTAAGCTTCCTTTTCTTTCCAAACCACATGACTCTTTTCCATGGTGATATTCAAAAGAATACTTTTTCTCCAACATCAAACTCCAAGTCCCTTCGACAATTATCAACATAGCTCTTTTTATGACTCTAAGAAGCTTTGATATGTTGTTGGATGGCTTGAACCTTCTCTGTCATCTCTTGAACATGATCAAATCCAAGTAGCTTTTGTTCGCCAACTTCATCCCAATAGGTTGGAGTTCTACATCTCTTTTCATACAAAGCTTCATATGGATCCATCTAAATACTCGAGTGGAAGTTGTTGTTATATGAGAACTCAACTAATGGAAGATGATGATCTCATCCACCTGTGAATTTCATTGAGTGGGATCTTAACATGTCCTCGAGCGTTTGAATAGTATTTTCAGATTGACCATCAGTTTGTGGGTGATAGGTTGTGATGAAATTCAATTCAGGACTCAAAGCATGTTGAAGACTTCTCCAGAATTTAGATGTGAACATTGGATCACAATCAGATACAATAGAAAGTGGAACCCCATACAGCCTCACCACTTCATTCACATATATCTTAGCAAGTTGTTTAAGTAAGAGATCTTCCCGAATAGTGATAAAGTGGGCAGTCTTGGTGAGTCGATCCACCACAACCCATATCGCATTGTTTCATTTGGATGTTTTTAAGAGACCAGTGACAAAGTCCATAATGACATCCTCCCATTTACACATGAGTATATGCAATGGTTGCATCATCCCCTTGGACTTATGTTGTTCTTCTTTAACTTGTTAACATATCAAACGTATTGAGATATACTCTGCAATCTCCTTCTTCATGTTATCCCACCAGAAGTGTTCTCGAAGATCATAGTACATCTTGGTACTTCCAGGATGGATGGAGAAGGATAAGTTATGTGCATTATCCAATAGCTCCTTTATCTCAAGTGATGAAAGCACACAAATTCTTATCTAAAAAACAAATCACACCATCATCATCGATATGGAATTCTTGTATCTTCCCTTCCTTTACTGATTTTACCTTCTTTTGAAGCTCAAGATCATCCATTTATGTCTCCTTAATCTTCTCTTGGATGGATAACTGGGAAATTATTTGGTCAATGTAGGATGTATTCTCTGTCATTATGATTTCCAAATCCATCCTGTGCATATCTATGCAGATATGGTCTTTCTCAATCTGCATCATGGATAGAGTAGCAGGTTCTTTTCTGCTAAGAGCATCACTCACCTTGTTCGCCTTTCCCAAATGGTAATGAATAGAGAAGTCATAGTCTTTGATTATCTCTAACTATCTTCTTTGGCGTGTGTTCAATTCCTTCTGTGTGAATATGTATTTTAGACTCTTGTGATCGGTATATATGTCACATTTCTCACCATAGAGGTAGTGTTGTCAAACCTTCAAGGTGAAGATCGCAGCTGCTAACTCCACATCATGTGTCAGGTAGTTCTGCTCATAGATCTTCAGTTGTCGTGAGACATAGGTTATCACTCTATCAATTTGTATGAGTACACAACTCAATCCTTTCTTTAAAGCACCACTGTATCTCATAAAACATTCCCCATTTGTTGATAATATGAGTATATGTGTAGTGAACATCTTCTTCTTTATCCACTTGAAGTCTTCCTCGCATTCTTCCATCCAGACATACTTTACCCCTTTCCTTATTAACTTAGTTAGAGGTCTAAACAATCGTGAGAAATTTCTCACAAAATATCGATAGTACCCTGCTAATCTAAGAAAATTTTGGATTTCTGTGACACTAGTGAGACTGGTTCATTCCTCAATTGCCTTTATTTTTGAAGGGTCCACATGAATTTCCTCACTTGTGATCACGTGTCCCAAGAATGTGACTTTTTGCATCCAAAAGTTACACTTGCTGAACTTGGCATACAATTTATCCTTCCTTAATGTTGTCAACACAATCCTTAGATGTTCTTCATGTTCCTCCTTGCTCTTGGAGTATATGAGAATATCATCGATAAACACTACCACAAATTTGTAAAGTGTCTAAAAACTATATTCATTAAATTCATGAAGATTACAGGGGCATTAGTAAGCCCGAAGGGCATCACTAGAAACTCATAGTGCTCATACCTTGTACGGAAAGCAGTCTTTTGAATATCTTCCTTCTTCACCTTCAGTTGATGATATCCAGAATGGAAATCCACCTTTGAGAAGTATTGAACTCCTCATAATTGATCAAACAAGTCATCAATCCTTGAAATATGATACTTATTCTTTATGGTGATCTTATTGAGCTCCTCATAATCGATACACAACTGCATTGATTCATCCTTTTTCTTTACAAAAAACATTGGCGCACCCTAAGGCGATGCACTAGAGCGTATGAACCCTTTGTCCAAATGTTCTTCCAGATGCTTCATTAACTTCTCCAGTTCGATAGAGGCAATCCTATAAGGACATTTTGTGATAGGAGTAGCTCCAGGTTTGAATTCTATTGAGAACTCTACCTCACAATCTGGGAGAAGTCTGGGTAACTCTTTGGGAAATACATCATTATATTCCCTCACAATGGAAATTTCCTCCAGGTTGATACCTTCCTTTGACTCAACCATTTGAGTGAGGTATGCTTCTTCACAGGATATCAACACCCACATCGTTGATGGATTTTTCAAAGAAGATTCATGGTCTTCCTTGCATTTGTAGAGGAGTATGGGATAGTTCGGAATTTGAAAAGATATTTCATTTTCCCAACATTTGATATGTGCTCTATATAACGAGTCAATCCATGCCCAGTATAGCATCGAATTACACCAAGAGAAGTATCATGAGATTTACTGGAAGAATCTTCCCACATACACCAACAGGAGAAGAGTCCAACACTTGGGTTGCAATGATCGCACCATTAGGTATTTTTATGGATATCTCTACTTCAATGCTTCGGGGATTCGATTCAATAGTTCTAGCAAACTTGCAAGATGTAAAGGAATGCGTAGAACCAGAATCAAATAAGACTTTTTCCATTCTTGAGTGAATAGGAAGTGTACCTTGTACGACTTCATTTTCTTACTCCACTTCAGCAGTAGTGATGGTATAATTTTTCCCTTGCTCCTTTGGATTTGGTGGTTGCTGACGTTGATTACCCTTGGGGGCTCGAAGTTTAGTGCACTGGCTTGCATAGTGTCCATGCTCCCTATAGTTGAAGTATTGAACCATGTGTGGTTCTCTCCTTTCCTCAATCATGTTGGTCGGTTTCTTTATGTCTCTTCAACATTCATGAGCCTGATGACATTCTCTCCTGCACTTGAATCATTTCTTTGTCCCTTTGAGGCAATTCCCATGATGTTTCTTCCCATATTTTTGACACATGGGTGGTTAGATCATCTTTCCTCTTTCATTTGATCCACCAACTTGAAAATCCATTCTTCTCTTCTTATCTCCAAAACCATGGGATCATTCTCCAAACTCCATCTCCACTTTGAGAGCACATTGAACCACTTCATCATAACTCCCAAAGTCTCGGATTGTTAGAGCTTTTTGAATGTGTGGTTTTAAACCACTAAAGGATCTATCTATTTTGCTATCATTATTGGAAAAAAAAAACTTGAGGTGTACCTTACAAGCCTTGTGAAGTTTTCTTCGTAATCTATTATCGATTCACCTTCCTTTTACTTCAGATCTATGAATTCTCTCTTCATCTTTGTATGAAGAGTTCGAGAGAAATATTTTCTTAAAGTCTTCTCACTCCATCTTTTTTATTTCATCTTTCGTCTTGGTGTTCTTAATCAATGCCCACCATTGATCAATCTCTCCATCTAAACGATAGACGGCTAAAGTCACCTTCTCCTTCTCAGAACAGCAGAGCACAGAAAAGATCTTCTCCAATGAGTTAACCAACTGTTCCACAACAAGTGGATCAGAAGATCCACTAAATGTCAGTGGTCATTGTTTCATAAAAAATATGATAGTCAGTTGCTCCCTCTTAGGTGAAGGCGAATGTTGCACATTATTCAAGTTATTGTTCATAGCCTGAGACAGCTAGGTAAGCATCACTATGAAATTTTGAACTCTACCTCCTAAGGCATTGGGGATGTTATTCAGGCAATCGCTGCATTGTCCTTCACACGGGTTGTTGACCTGACTTCTCTTGGCTCCCACAAATTTATAAAATAGAAATGGTTCGAACAAAACATAAGTCAACAAGTCATGAATAAATAATTTATTCCTTTGTGCAATTAACTCTAAAGGCCTATCTTGTGGGATCCCTAGGTTTAGCGTTTTTCTGAAACAAAGATTTTTGGATGCTTACATATACTTAGTCCCATACTATAGGTTTTCATTAATGTTCTATAATAATAATTTCCAAATTAACTAAATCATGCTCTGATACAAATTATAGCGACTCTGCTTTTTTCTGACATAACTATTACATCATTTTAAAGATAAAAAAACATAAAAGCATTACAATCCAAGATCAAATGTTTAGTGTCTTTGGAAAATTAGGACCATACATCACATATGCATAACAAAACATAAACATTTAATTAAAAACCTATTATTTATCCTTCCAAAGCTCACAATCTCCTTAGTACATGTAGTAACCTGAAGATATATATAAAAGAAAGGAGTGAGCTAAAAGCCCAGTAAGAGTATAAATAAGGACATGAATCAATATAACATGGGTGAGCATAATTATCATCATCATAACATAAGCATAGGGACATCATCATAATCATGAGAGGAAGCATTAGATAAATGCATGTAATGTGACAATGTACAAAAATGAAACATCATGTCTTAGTGGTCAAATACCACACATAGTTGTGAACAATGCTAATATCATGTTCACGCATAACATATGTGCATAATCATAACTTCGTCGTTGTGAACAAAGCTAGCATCATATTCACGCATATTGCACATTATCTCATTAGATATATCACATTACCCAATGCATTAGAAGGATATATAATTCAGGACTCACAGGTCACATCATAACATTTACATAATCATGCATGTCACAGAGAACGTATAACAATTGTAAACATGAAATAACCCATAAATTCATAGACGACCTTTGGGTTCCCAAATGAAAAAGGGAAAAACATACTTGGTGTAGAAATTATCACACCTATGTGAAGAAGAAACAATCTCAAGAGGAGTCAAGATGTAAATTAGAAGGAAGAGTTATTTGGAAAATCTTTGTATTTGTCATAAAATCATATTGGAAACATGTATATCCCATAAAAGGAAAGGGAAAGACAGTGAAATTATTTTTGAGCAATATTAAAAAGAATATTCACACTGAAATTCGGCATGAAAAATGAATAACTCAAAGAAAAGGAGTTGGGTTTGAGAATCCTCATACCTTATGTCTGAATGTTTTCTTCACTTTAATATCCCGGATAATCAAATTAGATTCATTAATTAATAAATCCAAAACAACTTCTACATGTATTTGATTTATTATAATTTTATTAAGTTCGTTTATGGCCATTTTGATGAGTTATAAAGTTCAATTTCATCATTCCGAAAGTGTTCGTTTTCTTGGTTTTCATGATCGGTTCCCTTGTATACAAGTATGAAAGTTTATGTAAAATGGAAATAATTCTCTAAATTTGAAATTATATGTTATTAATGAACTTTCAAAAGTTTAAATGGTCTTATATATCATTTGGTTATATGGTATGAGGATGATTCATTAAATAAAACGTTGATGAAAATGTTTTAATTTATTTTGACGATTTTTACAACCATCACAAACTTGTATAGTTTTATTTAATATTATGTTGATATGTTAGTTCCAAAACATCATATAAATTATAATATGTATATTACAATCTGATTTAATCATACTAATGGTTTTATGATCAGATTTGAAGGCGGTAATGGAAAATGAAAACTCGTCATCCGCGAAGGTGGTGAATTAACACGTTACGGATGATATTTTCATTTTTAAAATAAAAGAATGAGAGAAGAGATTTGATGATGGATTATTGCATTGACACAATAGCTTTCTAATATATATAAAATATTGGAGTTATCATGTCACTTTGGGATAGGGAGTTGAGGAGAGAATAAAAAAAGAAAAGAAAATGAAAAGAAATTAAAAAAGAGCAAAATAGGATTTTACCTCTTAAATCTCTTCTTCTTGAGAACCTCCTTCAGGCACTTGGGTTTGGTCAATTGTTGAAACCATAAGCTCCTAGACGTGGGAAAGAGGCTTTGGAAGAGGATTTGACAAAATTTAAACAAACTTCAAGGCTTAAAAGGTGTGAGGACAAAAGGTGATGAGGGGTGGTATTTATAGGGGAGGAAATGAGTGTTTCTTTATTATTTTATTCATTAGTTTATTATTTTATTCATTAGTTTATTATTTTAGCTCAAAACTATCAATAGTATTGATTATCATGACTGAGAGGAGAATTCGAGATAATGGTGCTTACATCAGTCATATATCAACAATGACTCAAATATTCATGTATTTAGCTTATTTCATAAATTATCGTATTTCATAAATTATCGTATTTCACTATTCACCAAAAAAATAAACTATTTTAGAAAAAATTCAAAAATTTCCCCTAATCATTTGTCAACATGTAGAATTCAAAAATGGATTCCATTTTATGAAAATTATTTTCTAAATATAAGAAATTTCATTTTTAATTAAAATCATCATTTATTCGAAAAATATCGATTTTAATATTATAACCGATTTTATGATATATAGAAAAATTAATTAAGGTCCCATAAAATTATCTTATAATTATAAAATATCAAAATATTAATTTATAAATCTATTTTATTAAAATAAATTTTCTTTTAAATCATTATATTAATTATAAAATTGTAAATAAACATTTGTGTTTTACAAAAATACCAACACTTAATTTATCATTATTAAAACATTTATTTACTTATTTCATTATATAAATATATCATATTTTTTCTTGAAAAATGTTTTAATGCATTATAAGTTTATGGTAATTGAATTCTTGGGATGGCAAGCGCGGGGGCTCTCTCCTTTCGAATCGATAGTGGACAAACTCCATTCTGATAAAAGCTTCATTGATCTGTGAATTCGTTCAATCCGGACTGGGAAAGAGCTTTCAAACATCCTCTGAAAGTGACCGGTGGAGGGAATGAATCCCTCACTGCGGAACGCAAAGGTATCTCATTCGCGAAAGCCCTTGCCAGATATGTGAGCTCTTCAAGTGAACCCAATAGATCTCCCATCATAAAGCAAGCGAAGAATGGTGCAATCTCAGTGGTTGCTGATCTGGGTGCGATTAAACAAAGGATGGATCTCTGTAAGTTCTCGTTGTCTGGTCGCATATCTTATGAGAAAGGCATCAAGCCTTGGTCCTATG
This sequence comes from Viscum album, assembly GCA_963277665.1. Lineage (NCBI taxonomy): Eukaryota > Viridiplantae > Streptophyta > Magnoliopsida > Santalales > Viscaceae > Viscum > Viscum album. The sequence continues at coordinate 1,742,686,450 of OY728161.1, forward strand.
CAGATCTCAAGAACGGAATCTCACACTGCTGGAATGTCACTAAATGGAGGCTTATACCGATTGGAAAGGCCACTTCCATGTCATTCTGGAAAGTCAGGAAGATATCAATGTGGTCTGGCGCATTGGGAACCTCAACCTAAAACCTGGAATTTTTCTTCTGTCAGAATGGGAGGGTAATTTCAACCCCTTCAACCAAAAGCACTTGAATGCACAGGTGTGGACCAGAATTCATGGGCTCCCCTGGGTCTACTAACGCACTCTCAATGGAGATATTGGTCTTTATGCAAGGGTACTTGTTGAGATCAATGACTTGGCTGCTGGTTTTGGCACTCCCCTTAAAATCGACTAGCGCACTCTCAATGGAGATATTGGTCTTTATGCAAGGGTACTTGTTGAGATCAATATGGAGTCACCTCCACCAGAACAAATATCCCTTATTGTGAATGACCATAAAATGGAGATCAAGTTAGAATTCAAGCATTTTCCCCAGTACTGTGAACACTGTAAAATGGTGGGACACGCAATTAAAAACTGCAGAGTGGTGCAGAAGCTTGTCAAACTAACTTCTAGCACCACGACCTGGAAGGAAGTATCAAAAGGCAAGAAGAACAACTCAGTGGACAATGCTAGAAATGAACTGCTCGAACAGGTTAAAGGCATAAAATGGGACAAGACTGCTAGCACAAGTACCTCATGGGAAGCCTTGGTCGAGGAGGAAGAACAACATTAGACCCCCTGCAACCAGTTGAAAATCTTTAAGTCACAAACACTCAAATTGTGGCTGACATACAGTGCACCAATAAGGAGAATTTAAGTGATCAACTTTTAAGTCTCTCATCAGATATTTTTTCCATTGTCTCTTCTTTGCAAACTGGGGATTTCTTAATTGAACTCGTCTCCTATGATCTAAATGTGGTCATACAGTTGGATTTGTCTTGTTCAGATGGACCCTAACAGATGTTGGCCACAAAACAGGAGTCTTGCTCGCTGCATGTTTAGCAGCTATCTGACACTTCACCAGGTGCCACACATGTTAGGAATTTGATGAAAGATAAAGGCATAGTCACAGCACATTCGGGTGTCGATGCTGGCTCCAAAGGGCTTCTGTCTGCTCCAAATCCCAAGAAGGCTGGGTCGACCATAAATTCAGAAGGAAACAAGAAGGTGGAGGTAAAAGAAAAGGGGGATCACACCCCCCAGAACAAGGCCAAAATGAAGACCCTCTTCTGGAACTGTCAGGGTATAGCCAACCCTGGCACTGAAGGTTCCTTAAGGCTACTTGCAGGTAAATATAAACCTAACTTAATTGGCATGGTTGAACCAAATAAAAGCCTCTCCAAGCAAGACACTCCTATTGTTAACAATGGATATCAACTTCTGGAAAAAACTCAGGCCTCCTCTACCTATGAAAGGCTCTGGTTACTGGTTCACAGCACCGTGGAAAACCCCTCAATTGTTCAAGAAGGTGATCAGCTCATCACCTGTTGTTTCTCCAAGTCTAGCAGAAAAATTTGTTGACACTAACTATACTGATAAGAGATCTTTATGGAAGCAACTTAAGTGTCTCTCCAGCTTTATCACTGAGCCATGGGTTATTATTGGAGACTTTAATTCAATCCTTCATGCAGATGAGAAAATTGGACCTGTTTTCAGCTCGATCTTCATCAAAGAGTTTAGCGCATGTGTTGAGGAAGCCAATTTAACTGAAGTTAATCTTATTGGAGCCAAATTCACATGGTACAAAAGGCATCTTAATGGCATGAGAGCAAGCTAAATCGACATAGCTTTTGTTAATGATGCATCACTTGGAAATTGGAGATCTGTTTCATGTGCCGCCTTGGAAAAACACAACTTCGATCATCATCCCATTTTGGTGAGCTTTGTTGGTAACGATAAGAGGCAGCTTATTCCTTTCAGGTTCAATAATGCTTGGACTGCCCTTCCATAGTGTAATCAAATTATTCAAGACACTTGGACCTCGTCTGAATGTAATGACAACCCACTCGCTTGCATCTCCAAATTGAAGATTCTTAAGACTAAAATGAAGGAATTGAGCAGTAAAAGTTTCAACCACCTTGATGAAGAAATCGATGCCCTTGAATGCTCTCTTCACTCACTTCAAGAAAACATCACTAATAACAACTTCCCTAGAGGAATCACTCAAGAAGCAGAGATGTCTTCCAAGTTACAAAATCTTATCAAGCTCAAAGACAATATTCAAAAGGATATATTCAAAGTCAGGTGGCTCAATGGCCCAACAAGAAATGTAGAATTAAGGGAAGGTGTCATTCCAAAGTTGATCATTGAGGAAGACAATATGCTTCTCACCACCACTCCTCTGGATATTGAAATCAGGAAAGCTGTCTTTGGTCTCAACAAGGGAAGCTCGCCTGGACCGGATGGATTCACCAACCATTTCTTTCAACGCTATTGGGAGGTTATCTAGATTGATGTTTGCAAATTGGTTAAACATTTCTTCAAGGGTGGATCCTTCACTCAAGGCTTTAATGCTCAATTCATTGCCCTCATCCCAAAAGTTGAGAATGCAAGTGGCATCAGTCAATTCATACCAGTTGCTCTTGTCAACACAGCACATAAAGTTATTACAAAAAATCTTGCCAACAGACTTGCTCGAATCTCAAACAAAATCATTTCCTGGAATCAATTTGGATTTGTTAAAAGGAAGAACATTCAGGATTGTTTGTTAACCGCCTCGGAGTGTGTGAATCTTCTTAGGAAGCCCACCAAAGGAGGCAACATTGCGCTCAAGCTTGATATCGAAAAATCCTTTGATACAATGGACTAGGTTTTTATTAGTAATGTCCTTTTAGACTTTGGTTTCAACATAAGGTTCATTTGCTCGATCAAAACCATTCCTAGGTCTACCCACATCTCAATTTTAATTAATGGATCCCCATAGGGCTACTTCAGGTGCTCAAGAGGGGTGAGACAAGGAGATTCCCTATCCACTCATTTTTGCTATTGCAGAAGACTATCTCAGCAGGCGCTTCCTTCATATGGTGAACAATGGTGACTTGAAAACCATCAGGGCGGCAAGAGGTATCTCTACTCCCTCTCACCTCTTTTTACTGATGATATTATTATATTTACTCAGAAAGACAGGAGTAATATCAAAAACATCAAGAAGACCCTTCTACACTATGAAAGGGTTTCAGGCCAGGAAATAAGTTGGAGCAAGTCGTTCATATACTTTGGCAAGAATATCTCAGCCTCCAAAAAAAACTTGTATGATCAATGATCTGGGCATAAAAGAAGCTTCTCTTCCTTTTATCTATCTAGGTGTTCCCATGTTTTGGGGAAGACTCTGTGCATCCCACTTCATCAATGCTTTGAGCCAGGTTAGAAGAACTTTAGCCTCTTGGAAAGATAAATCTCTCACAATGGAAGGAAGAGTTTGCCTTGTCAAACATGTGGTTGTTTCTAAACAGGTCTACTCGTTCATGGTGTACTCTTGGCCTGCCTCAGTTATTAAATTCATTAACACATTGATGAGAAACTTTGTTTAGAGTGACATCATACTGGAAAGAGAAATTGTTACAGTCTCTTGGAAGCAATGTTGCATGCCCTATGATCTTGGAGGCCTTGATGTCAAAAATCTGGTTCTCTTCAATCAGTCCCTTCAAGCTCAATTCACTTGAAAGCTTCTCAACAATAAATCAGACTCTTTGGGATTCCTCAAATCAAGGTTCCTTGCAAAACTGACAACAGGGAATACAAGCTATATTGAGTCCTCGATATGGTCTGGTCTAAAAGCAGTCTTCCATAAAATCTATGTGCACTCACATTGGTTGGTCAGCACCAATTCCTCACCCAAATTCTGAAAAGACAATTGGGCTGGAGCCCCCTTATGGACTTGATCAGTTTTATTGACCATGGTATTGATTATAACATCTCAATTAAAGATCAAATGGCCAACTTGGATGCTCTACCAGATGGCATCAACCTAGCTGTCTCAAGTTATGACTTTTTAAATCAGGAGGACATGCTTATATGGGAACCAGCCTCTAACGGGCTGCTTGATCCCAATGCCTTTTACAATCATCTGCTTCAGGGCTCTCACAAATGGATTGATGGATTCAACAAACAATGGTTATCCCCATCCAGGATTACATTGATTTGGAGACTCTCTTTCAACAAGATTCTTGTTGATGCTAACCTTCATTGTGTTGGCATATCTCTTTGCTCAAGATGTGTGCTCTGTCATTAACACCGTGAGGATGTTGATCACCTGTTCCTGTGTTGTCAAACTGCCTCCTCATTATGGCAAGCTTTTTTCGATATATTTGAGGCTCATCCACCACATGCAGACTCTATTAGGGACTTCCTACCTGCATTACTTAGCAGTCAGATGTCCAAGCAACTAACTAATCTTTTCACGGTGGCATGTGTGGAGTTGGAGTACATCATTTGGAGAGAAAGGAATAAGGTCATTCATGAACATACTCACTTCAACACTCAGTCCACCCTTGCTGAAATCATGGTGGTAGCACATAATGCAAATACACTACAAGAGGACAGCTGCAACAACTCTGTGAAGGATTTTGCGGGGCTGAGGCACCTGAAGGTATCTGGTTATGGAGTGGCAATCCTGGGCCAGCAGGTTATGGAGTGGTCTTCAGGGATTATAATGAGGATGTTATTGAATACCATCATGGACCTTGTGCCTTTGGAACGACCTTGGATGACTGGGTTGATAAATGTTGTATGTATGGCAAATCAAAGGAATTGGAACAACATATGGTTCGAATGTGACTCCACTACCATCGTGCAAGCTATCAGAAATGGACAGATCCATCTTTCTTGGAAGCTAACAGCGAAATGAGCCAATTGCCTCAACAAATTACCGTCAATGAACTACATCATAAATAGTATTTTTAAAGCTCTAGTTATTGTTAATTCACACTTCTCCCCACAAATACCTTTAAGAATGATAAAAAATAGAGTATTTAAATGATTATAAATAGTATTTTTTTTGTAAAGGTGGGTAAGCCCGCGGGCAACCCGCGGGTTTATGCGGGGCGGGGCGGGCTTGAAATTTTTTGTTCGCATTATATGAGGGCTTTTGCGGACAAACCCGCGTGGGCTCAAACCCGTGCGGGCTTGGCATGCCCCGCCCCGGCCCGCCCGTTTCGCATTACTAATATTTTCTAACAATCCCCCTCGTGATCTTCTTCCAATTTTCCAAAGGGATAAATGTAAAATACCTTCCTTCTGACTGTTGTAGCTTTTCTCGTTATTTATTTTAAAAGCTTTTGTGCTCGCTTTTCTCAAAAATATCATATTTTTATTTATAAGATGCCTAAATTTTATTTATACTTTTATATGTGAGGTTATTATTCTATTAGTCATATTACTATTTATAATGGTCATATTATTATTTCAACGATCATGTTATTATACCATCGGTATAGGTTGCTTAATTTCTATAAATAACACTTATTTCATTATTCACTTATAAGATTGGTGTTTTTATTGGGATCTCTATGTTATTCCATCGGTATAGGTTGCTTAATTTCTACAAATACCACTTATTTCATTATTCACTTGTAATAATGGTGTTTTTATTGGGATCTCTATGTTATGTATGTGTTTTATACCATACAACATAATTATAAGAAAAGAAATTTCATTGATAAAAGTTTGGATCGTTACATTTATTCTCACGTGGTTAGGGGCGTTCTCACTTGATGTGGCAGGAAGTTTAATTTGATGCAAAGTGTTCTGAGAGTGTGTGACTCTAACGTAGCGCAGGGGTGTTTGTTCTTTTACAGCGAGCACTTCACCTAACGTAGCTGGGTTGCAGGTGTATTTCAATCTTCCGTACATTTTGGATTGTGATTCTGACATAGCACAGGGATCGTTCTTACATCACGCCTGCTATCTACAGTCTGCAACGACTATTTCGTCAGCGCGCTCTTGTCTACACACATATCCTAGTTTGTTGAGGTGCGATCAATGCTTCGTCTTAATCAATTCCTAAAGCTCCCCATCATCGATGGAGATATAGATTTTGAATTCTCGTCAAGAGAACTTTGGAGAGAGAGGGAGCCAAAGAGATGAGAGTTGGTTCGCAACTCTGTTGATGGTGTCGCTCACACCTAATTCCTGAGAGAGAGGGAGCCAGAGAGAGGAGAGTTGGTTCGCAACTCTTCATGGTGTTGCTCACACCTGATTCCAAGAGTTTTTGTTCCAATGGAGAGTTCGTGCATTGCGAGCTCAAAGGACTCCACAACGACTACACTCATTTCTTGGCATAGAGGGGTTCGATAGGTGGGACAGAGCCCTTTATGATCGCTATTTATTTCTTGTTTCTTGCATGCATGGGCGAGTTTTCCCAAGATAAGAGTAGATGTCACATCCTCAAGTTCATCACAAATCCTGAAGCTGCAAGAACTCAATCTTCGTATGATTTCTCTGGGGGGTTCCGGTTTGTAAGGTCCTGTTTGTTTCTTGCATAATAAAGGATGGTGCTCTTACCGTGGAAATAAGACCAACGTGGTCCAAAGCACATTATGTTCTTTACTTTCTGCAATTTCTCTTTTTCTGTCTGTAAGCTGCTGTTTCTGTCCTGTTTGTTTCTCTTTTCTTAATCTGTTAAAATATTTGGACTAATTGGTCTTTAAAAAAAGAATTGATATACCACCCTTATTTATATATTCTTAATTTGTATATTTTATCAAATTATTTTACAAAAAAAAAAGTAGGCCAATGAATTGGATATTGTAAAAAAATATGAGGATTTTAAGACAACATTTGTCGCACATAGAATAACAAATAGGAATTGAATTATATGTAATAAAGTTCAAAACTAAAGGATTTATTAAACACTTTCAGATAGAATATACGTTTTGAAAATAAATTGAAAACTAATTATAATTTACACACAAAATATTTGTATTATACATGAAATAATAAAAATAAAAACGAATCATATGGAATGAAATTGGATTCTACAAAGGTTTTTGATATAGAACACATGTTCTGAATCACCTAACAATGTGAGAGTTGACTTTAATGGCATGAGGTTCAAAAATATAGAGAATAATTAGCTAGTACACACATAACATAGCTTCTGTTTAGATGATTTAAATTAAAACAATTCTTCATCATCTTTCTAGCTGAAGAAAATGATAATGAACATAATACTCCAGGCTCGACTCACACTACCAATGGTTCAGTTTCGACTAGTTTGGGCCTTACTCGAATGGTAAACCAATTTGAGCTCGAGCAATCAAATTGGACCTAAGTGATCAGATTAGCCCCCAGGAAAAACTAGCCCAACCTGATGTTTTTTTATAAATGTATATCATTTCATTATTTTTTTATTTAAAAAAAATTATAAAAAAAAAAACTGGCCATGTGGGCCATGGTTTTACCAATGTACTAATTAGAAAAATGCCCACAGATGTTATGCTCTCAGACAGTGAAAATAGGCCACCAAACTGTTATCATCTAAAGACTTCCCTCGAAAAACAATGCCCACAGATGCACTCTACACAACATCTATGGTATAAACAGAATCAATGAACTAAAATTTATCAAGAACAGATGCAAATAAGTGATGATATTCTTGAGCGCCTAATGAAAGCCAAAGCATTTACAAAACAAGAGGAAAAATGGTCATCAGCACCGATAATGATCACCCTGCTCATGGAACCCATGAATGGCAGCAGAGTCAACCAGATCGGGGATATGTATAAATGATAGAAACCAGTTGTCCAGCTGGAGGGAATATTCTATATTGGAGAGTACTTATCATTTCTATCATTTCTGAACTGCAAGATCATTGTTTAACATTGCAATGAACTCCAATTTTGGGATGATTTATTTGTCTAGAGTACTTATTGGTGAGGTAATGTTAAGTACTCTAGACATATTATGGTTATAATCTTGCAGTTCATTGCAATGTTAAATGGGATTTATCTCATGTAAAAATGTAAAACAAACACGATTAAATTCTACTAACCAACCAGATTCTCCCCAACCGAAAAAAAAAAACAAAAGAAATAAATCAACAACACAGCATACCACTCCGTTCACTTGAATGAGAACCAGCAACTGACATTTACATTAACCCAGGGGGCCTTATCACCTTCAGCATCATCGAGGCTTCCTTTTTTTTCTTCTTGTTTTTGTGTGTTGCCTCTGTCTACCAAAAGATCAGCAAATTGAATCTAGAATGACCATCTTCCCAGTGTCCCTAAATCAAAACTTTGTTCCTGAAATGCCCAGTAAAATCCTTCCAATTAATTCGAATTGCGGGAAATCATGACAAATGCAACAACAAATCAACAACTGTCACTTGACAAAAGGCCCAAATCCGTGAGCGGATGCTCAAATTAGAAGCTAGGGCTCGATGGTCCTGAGAAATGCATTCTAGGAGATCGTGCGTGGCGGATGGTGGCCTAAAAGAAACGATTGGAAAAACGGAAAAGCACACCTACGTCTGTTTGGCGAAAGAGGAAGACGAGGGCACGCGTTTGTTGCGGAACATCATATAACCGACGGGTAACACGACACCGATCATCATGATCGCGGCTCCCATGATGTATCTCAGAGGGCTCGGCGGTTCAACCTCCAAGATCCTCCTAAACTGCATCAGCACCACACACAAGCGTAAGCATATGCGAATCAGATATAAAAAGCAGTAATTTTAACCCTAGATTCTTGGAATAGACAATCCTGGGGATTATGTGTGCGATCTGAGAAGCATACGAGAGGGAGAAAGGCAGCTTACAGGCATATTCGACGACCAGCCAGAGATGGAAAGAGTCGAGGGTTGGGGGAGGAGGGGATGGTCCCTCTCACGACCTAGAGCGAGAAGGATAAATTAATTTTGGAAAAAAGTATGTGTAAATTAAATATTTAAAAAAGGCCCGTTAAATAGAATGAAATAATTTATTTCATCAAAAAAAATCCCAATTTAAAACAAATCGAAATGAAAACATTTTTCACGGTTATATGTAGCAATGTCACTGATCGACCCATTGATAATCTTCCTAAACCATCAACAAGATCAGGAACAACATCCCAAACTCCCCATCTCGAAGACTGACCTTAAAAACCGATCTCACATGTGCATAAGCAATGAAAGGCATTCCCCTCCCAACAAAGGATTTGAATAAAAGTAACTCCACTAAATATCATATATAACCATGTATGAATGTTAACAACATAAAAAAGTATTCAACAATTGTTGATGCCAACTACAACGACAAAGCCCTAAATGAAAGAAGGTTCATATACCCCTTAGTATACCTTAACAACGGTATACATAACCCGGCCTCCAACACCAATTATCCACTATATATTAAGTTAATGTTGTTTGACACCGCCACCACATCTTGATATTTGAAAAGTATGTAAGAAGCAAGGATGAGTATAAACATATCTAGTTACTCATATAGTCTCCAACTATACCAGTGTGATCAGAGCATATTAATGCATTTGTTAGTGTAAAAGCTAAATATGAAAACCAGCACACCCCCTGCAAGACCAATAACCTCTTGAGGTACCTCATAACTCTCCATAAACACGCTCATCAAATCGTAAGGTGTATAAACACACACACACACACACACCACAAACTCATCAAAAAATGCCCCCCGTAAATTATGCTTGTTGCACTTGTAGTATACTCTCAATGTCATTGTCAACGTTTTCAGGTCATTCCCATCATCATATTCATTTCCATAGCCATCCATTGGTAACCACAAGAGGTGGAGGGGAAGGTATACTTAACGGGCCATCCGAGAGACACTTCTCCACCGTATGTTGTATCACACCCATACTCATATCTTCATATGGTAATTTGAATAGCGAATAACCCTGCATCATCACTCAAAAAACATAACATATAATGGGGATATACACAAACACGCTTCCCATCATCAAAAAACCATAACCACACTCATGAGTTCTCCATAGTGATGGGTTTTTTTAAAACATCATATGCTCATAAACAATAGAAGTAACCCATTAAAATACAGATCCATCGCCATAGAATCAACATTTTATATAAAGAACATAAAATTTCCATATGTACCTAAAGTACAATGAGTTCTATATTTGATGAAGTATTCTTGATGAAGATCATATTGCGCCAACTCTGAACAAGTCATACAACTATATGTTTACCAGACCATTTCTGAACCTATGTGTCATATACATAGACACAACACGTGTGGGAACAAGGACAGTGCAAGGGTGAATATAAACATACCCAGTAGGACCCCCCAAAACCCCCAAAGTAAACACAAAGATGTATGTCAACTCAACTCTTGGTATAGGAGATAACCAAGGGGTAGACAAAGAGGAAAGACCAGAACACCAAGCCAACTCAAGCTCCCAGTACTAAAGAGTGACTAGATGAATGTCATTGAAGAATAATTCAGTTATACTTAACCACTAGGAGTCTTAGGGAAATATATCGAAATCCCAGACATACCATATCTAACCCATGAGGCTTATAATTCAATGATCAACTATGAATGCCTAGAGTACTGAAAATTCCATGAAAATATGAATCAGATAGCTAGACGAACAATGCATCTCGAAGGACACCATGGAATACTGGGGGAGTCACAAGTCTCATAGAATCCCACACTACGCACTCTTCCATCTACTACACCGCCACCATAATCCATGGAGGGAATCCTGGTCACCGTTGAAGCATGCTCACCTATTGTGGGAATATCACATCCTCCAGCCCATCAATATTGTACCACTGGTCACATATCTTCATTAATCAAGAAAAAAACCATAACAACCTCTCCACACTAATAATGGGGGACTCATGCCTCACCAGTGGGTGAATAACCGATCGAGGGAGTACCAACCTCAGGTGGAGGACCCGCACCACGCCTGAGCTCCAAGATAGGGGAGTATAGACTCCACATATAAAGGATTGTGACCCATGTGTATTTGGGGGAATACCGACCCTATATATATATATATATATATATATATATATATATATATATATATATATAATGGGGGACTAACACCCTGACATAAATTCACCTTTTAAGAGAGTATCAAACCCAACATCACTCTGAAGATCATGCTCAAACTTCGACATCGACCACACAAAGCTAAAATCCCAAGACTATGTATCTCACCTTGCAAATGGCCATGGATAGACAAACTGAAAGCACCATTGTGATTTATGTGAAAAAATACTCAGGATAGACTATACACTTTCCCAAAAAAATACATTTGGTGGAAAATATTCATTTTATCATATCAGACATGAAAGATGATGTGTGACGGGACCTGTCGAATTAAGTACCACATATTGGTCTTAAAATGTTCACCTCGATCACTAGGTCGTGTGTTGAAGTTTGTATCCTAGGACCAATTGTTTGTAATTTGATTACATATATATTCAATGTATTGAATATTAATAAAAATTCTTATTATATATTTTCTGTTGTTTTGTATGACTTTAATGTAATAATGTCCTAGAGTATACATCACATTGATAAGGTCGTAGTTGTTCCCCACTATGATGAGAACCTTGATGTGCTATGATGATATTCTCAAATAATGTTCTCTGATTGGATAATGTACTATGATGGGATATATAATACATTGACTATCAGGTGCGAGTACTCGTAAGAATACGAGGCTTCTTCTCATGAAGTTCGCACTTGGTAATCTCTAAGATGGGAGATTATGAGAATAAACCCGCCAGTAGAAACTCTACATGTTTTGGTGTTATTGGATATTCCGATCTATGAGAATGTGTGATAGTCCTTAGACTTTAAAATTATTATTAATTCATGTTAAAACTTGCGTACTTAGATGTATTTCGTAAACCATGATGATAACAGTTCATGGTGAAGTTGGATAGGTTGGGTATATCACGAGTGACATGTCATTAATGAATAAGTCGGGTAAGGATTTGTCCCTTCCATATTTATGGATGCTGATATCTCATCCCTTTGATGCACACCTATCATAGGGCATGGTCAAAAGCAATTATAATTTTTCCTAGTGCAACACAGTGGCTGACCAGGGTTGTCTTACGTGAGGATCCTTTCAATGTGTTCACTTACTTCTTCCAAATCACCTAAGTTATCTCTTTTTATGGTTTTAATTAATCTATGAAATAAATAATAAATATTTTTGGGGTTTTTAATATTTAAAACAATGACATGTAAAATAATAATTTCTAAATTTAACTAACATGCAATTCTAAACAGAATGGGTTAAGGAAGAAAACACTTGGTCTCGGGTTCGATTTTGGATTCAATCATTATTCTCCTTTATAGGTTTGATTTCAGTTTGATAATCCAAACATGAAATCTCATGTTTGAACCAATATTATTTATTTAGAAATTGTGGAATATCATTGAATTGCTAAGAACTATCAATTCCACCTCCTCCTTAAATCAAGGTTGATGACACACCTTGGTTTAGGATGTGTCATCTTCTAGGACCCAACTCTATTGAAGCTGCTTCATCCATTGATCAACTCAACTCCAATATGCGAAGAGATATTCAATGGATAGAGGTAAAAGTGATTAAATAAAATAATATATATAGATTGAGTTGCATGTCATTGGGGGAATTCCACATCAAGGATATTCTCTTCACCCATAAATGCTACTCAAATCTACCTACTAACATAAAATTAAACTTTAAATAAAATTCAAGAACACCTTGACCTCTCCCAGGGCCAAGTTTTGGGGTTAGCCACTCATTTATAAAAGTAAGAGATCGTTTGGCGGAGTGGGTGGAAGAGAAGAAGAGAAATATAATAAAATAAAATAAAGAAAATTTTAAAAGAATGGTGATGAGAAAATAAAAAAAAATTAAAGTAAAATAGAATTGGGATGAAATAGAGAAAAAAAATAAGATAAAATAAGAATAAAAGAAAAAATAAAATATATAATTTTCAAATAATGTTAAAATTATAATAATAATAATATTAATATGGATAGTAAGAGAATAAGAATTAGAATAAGAAGAGAGGATGGAGAAGGATGGTAGAAACAAAATTAAAAGAAATGCATGATTTTATTATAAATTTAAATTATAATTGAAAACTAAAACAAAACTAAAGAAAACTACAAAAATAAAGAAGAAGAAGAAATGGGAGAGGAAGAATATGGCGAAGCATGGCTCCTTGGAGGAGATCTCCTCCTCGATGGTTTACTGATGGTATGAGATGACTTTGAAAAGAGGTGCTTTCCTCCTTTTATAGTCCAAAATTTTACTTTGAAAGTTTCCACATGTTAGCCCTATTAAATGGATAAATTGGAAAATTTTGTATTAATAAAAGTTGTTCATAAATATCTTGCATGTATCTCCTAAAAATTTTAGAATATTTGGCCATGTGTAGAGATATTAATGTTCATTTTACTCTTAGAATTTAATCTATCTAGGAAGACTCTTCATATTCCCTATCTCTGGTTTCCCATGGATTAATGACCTTGAAAATGGATGACTCACATCTAGACTCCTTCATAAAAGTTTTTCATCAATGTATTTCACATATCCACTCTAAATTTCAGCATTTTTGGTCTTCCCAATCAGGAGATATGATCCCAACATAAAAAAAAGCCTAAATCTTGGAAGAGTTTTTAAGGCCCAACTCGTGAGTTGGTTTTGGGCTTCAAAATGATGGATTTTTCTTTGGGTATAGAATAATGAAATGAATCCCAGGATGTATATAATCATAAAAAAAGAATTTAACGATTTGGATCAGTATAGAAAATGTTATAGACTAAATAAAGAAATAATTTAAAGTAGTTAAAATCCAAAATAGGCCATTTTTTTCAATTAAGCTCAAAATACCACTAAAACCATAAAATATGACAATTGACCTTAAAATAACACTTTTTGGGGCTTAAAAATATTGAAATTAACGGTAAAATTATAGAAAATATTTTTTTTGACAATTCCTCCACACTTAAACCATGATTTTCCTCAAACATAAAATCTCAACATTGAGTTAAAGAGAACATAAATGTTATCAATATTCAAATTTTAATGTAATAAAATCAAAGAATTATCAATGTCAAATCAAATTATCAAATTCCACATAAAATACCAATTTAATTTCTCAATTTTCAAAGAAACAACAAATTCAAGTATTTTACTTTTCCCCTTTGAAAAATGATTGAACTTCTACTTTCATTCATTCAAGCTCCTCAATTCATTATTATTAAACATTTCATTTCATTATTTATATAACTTTTGAATCTTTACTCTCATTTCTCACGATACAATTCAAGTAGAGTTATTCTCATATCATGAGAACATTCTCCTTATACATAAGATTTTAATGGAACTACTTTCTCCACTTTGTAAAGACAAAAGGCACATAAAATCACAAGGGCTTGTAATTAAGGTTCAAATATCTCTAAGGAATAAGGTTGATAGGATTTGATGATTTAAAAATTAAGGATTAAGGAGGAGTTTTATCTCTTAAAGAACAATGCATGATATCAAAAAGGAAATCTCAATGGAATCCTCCCCTTTAAAGTAACATCTCCCACTTCCCTAAAAACTTTCAAAGAAAAGGTTATGATTAATTAATGCATAATGAATGACATGCACCTTCTTGAATTTTTCTCTACTTTTATACATTTTTTTCTTTTTCAACGTGGCCTTTTTTCCTTTTTTCCTTTTTTCAAAATTTATTCCTAGAATAAACCTCACATCCACCACCTAACCACATATGATAAAAATCACCAATCCAGTGATGGTGATTTTTTATTCTTCTAAGTCACAAACCATTCTGATTGTTTTTCAAATTTTTTTCATTAAGGGAAAACAATTAAATACATTGAACGAATCAAAAACATTTATTTATTCCCAAAATAAGCACCCCACACTTCTTCCTTACAAGGAATTTCATCCCTTCCGCCATGATTTCCTTCACCCAAAATTTAAATTTTAAAATATCATGAAAATTCTAAGAGGAAGGTAGGAATGTATAAAAATGGATTGAAACATGGCTCATTCCTATAAAGGTCATTCATGGTTTCTAAGGGATAAAGAAGTATTGATGTAAATTTTTTATTTTAAGGATAAGTGTCTTATTTAAATATTTCTTAATCATTTTAAATGTTTTTTTATATATTCATATCTTTGACAAGTTCAAATTCAAGTTCTAGCAGGTGACATGTCCCAAGATCACTCATGAAATATACTTAAGATAAAATAGGAAGTACTTGGTCTATATATCATATTAGTAATGAGAATATTATATTGGAAAATCAATCAAGGAATGATTAACAATAACAAATAAATTCACATAAATTTTAAAAATTAAAATCATGAAAATTGGTTGGAAATTTCATTTACATGAATCAATTAATTTCTTCAATAATTAGTCCTTATTTTAATATCCATGCTTCAATTTAATCATCCAATTTTCCATTTTACTCATTAAATTTAATTAAATTTGAAATTTAAAACATGGCAACATAGGATTCCTAATAAACTCATGTCTCTAAGATAAGTAAAGTAAAACATTAATTCAAGTGTGGGCATGCAATCTCATCATTAAAGCTCAAAACATGTTTTGGACCAAAAATGTAATGAGTTTAAATGATAATAATTAAAAATTAAACTCCCATTCCCATGAATCTTAGTCCATTGATTCTACCTCCTTCCATTATGAATCTATAAAATAGATATACTCAATTAAGAACAAGTATTATGTCATTAAATCTCAATGAGATAAGAGGGAATGGGATGCATGCTGCACTACATCCAAAGTAATGAAATTGAAATCTAATTTACTAGAAAGAAAATGAAAGGGATAAATCTCGATATGATCCCCCCAAGTGAGACCTAAATTTTTACTACCTTCATAGGACAGTACCAGCAATTATCCGAAGTCATATGGTAGATGAATCTTCTTTGATTTGAACCACTACATGTTGATTTTACCAGCTCGTACTTCATCCTTCTGGGTGAGGAATGATCCATGGATAGAGTACACCAGATCCCCCCTCCACAATGAGGTATAACTTACATGGAGGGGGTAGGATGAAGTATGAATCATCCTCCTTTTTGGTTGCTACTTGTGCAACATTATCTTATTCCAATGTTGTCTTGTCATGGGCTACATGAATTGAATAATAAAAGGGGAAGTAAATGGGAATCTTTACTTGAATAAAATTTGAATTTTTAATAAGTAAAATTTACCCTTAAATAAGAGTAACCTATTTTCTAATTTCCTCAGGATCATCTACTTGTATATCTTGATGGGGATCCTTAAATGAAAGTTCATTAAAATCATGGAGCTCTATATGTTCCTCCATAGGTGCAAGTCTAGGTTCTTCATACTCCTATAAGGCATGGAAACGATTGTTTGAATTTGAAAATTCAAAACAAGATGGAGTAGTGCATAATTCAATTTCAATAAAGTCATAAGAGATAGAGTATGAGAAAAAATCAACTCCCTAGCTTGATCAAATTTAATCAATTCCTTAGTGGTAAGTACCTCTTAGAGTATATTCTCGGTGGATGGAGGCAGGTATTTGGGATCATCTATCTTTACTTTAAATTCCACTATTTGGTTGGTGTCTTCCTTCACTTATTCTAGATATTTTTTTGTAGGGTTTTTGGAGATCAAGTAGTTCCTCACATTCATTCCATAACTCATCTGGTTCTTATTGATCTCTCATATGTAGCTCAGTATGAAAGTCTTCCTCCTTTGTCTCCTTAGGTAAGACAAGTGGATCATCTTCTTGTTCAAGTTCAAAATCAATTTTAGGTTCTTTTAATGATACTTGGAAGTATGCAGTTATCCAATCCATTTTTTCCTTGTAGATCTTGCACCTTTTCATCATGATCTTGAATATCATACTTGATTTTGTGTTTTGATAATTATCCTAGAAATATTTTTGTGGAACTTCTTAAAAAGTGTTGGGAGGAAATGAGGATCACTCTTCTTGTGTTTTGACCACTTCTTGATAGAATTCTGGGAATTACTCCCAGAATTCAATGAGTTCTCTGGCCAATCCTTCAACCACTGGTTTCTCAATGGTCTCCTTGAGATCCTATATGAGGTCCTTAAATTCCTCCTCTTTTAAAATTTGGCTCTGGGTGCCCCTGATCTGACTAGCCCATAATGAAACACTATCTTTTGTAGACTAGGTTGCTTCATCTACTAACTCTTGCACCTAGGAGTAATTGTTCCATGAATTGAAGAAATTATCATTGAAAAACTTCATAGTTTTTTTTAGTTTTTAGTTTTATAAAAGCAATAAAATATATCTAAGATTTGAAATAGAAAAATATAAGATTGGATCCCTGACAACGGTGCTAGTTTTGACACACACCTATCATGGGGCGTGGTTAAAAGCAATTATAATTTTCCTAGTGAAACACAGTGGCTGACTAGGGTTGTATCACTTGAGGAGTCTTTCAGTGTGTTTACTTAATTCTTCTAAATCACCTAAGCTATCTACTTTTGTAGTTTTAATTAATTTATAAAATAAATAATAAGTATTTTAGGGTTTTTAATATTTAAAATAATGACATTAAAAATAAGAATTTCTAATTTTATACTAACAATCAATTCTAAACAGAATGGGTTAAGGAAGAAAACACTTAGTATTAGGTTTAGTTTGGGATTCAATCATTATTCTACTTTATAGGTTTGATTTTAGTTTGATAATATTAACATGAAATATCATGTTTGAACCACTATTATTTATTTAGAATTTTTTTTATATAATTGAATGCATAATCACTCTCAATTATACCTTCTCCTTTAATCAAGGTTAATAACACACCTTGGTATAGGATGTGTCATCTTTCAGGACCCCGCTCTATCAAATCCATTCCATCCATTGATTAGCTCAACTAAAAAATGTGAAGAGCCAACCAATTTAGAGAGGTAAAAGTGATTAAATAAAATAATATAGATAGATTGAGTTTCATGTCATTGGGGCCAATCCACATCGGGGATATTCCCCTCACCCATGAATGCTACTCAAATCTACCTACAAACATAAAATTAAACTTTAATGAAAATTCAAGAATAAATTGACCTCTCCCAGGGCCAAGACTAAGGGAGAGTAAGATATCACTTGGTAGAGTGGGTGGAAGAGAAGAAGAGTAATATAATAAAATAAAAGAAAGAAAATTTAAAAATAATGGTGATGAGAAAATAAAAGATTAAAGTAAAATAGAATTGGGATGAGAGAGAGATAGAAAAAAAAATGAGATAAAAGAAGAAGAAGAAAAGAAGAAATAAAATATATAATTTATTAATAATATTAAAATAATAATAATAATAATATGAATAATAAGAGAAAAGGAATTATAAGAAGAGAGGATGGAGAAGGATAGTGGAAACAAAATTAAAAGAAATGCATGATTTTATTTAAAATTTAAATTACCATTGGAAACTAAAACAAAAATAAAGAAAACTAAAAAAATGAATAAGAAGAAGAAATGGGGGAGGAAGAATATGGTGCATAAAGGCTCCTAGGTGGATATATCCTCCTTAGTGGTTGACTGATGGTATGAGATGATTTTGAAAGGATGTGTTTGCCTCCTTTTATAGGCCAAAAATTTCTTTCAAAAATTTCTACATGTTATACTAATTAAATTGAATAATTGAGAAATGGTGTCTTCATAAAAGTTGTCCATAAATGTCTGTCTCGTCTTTCCTCTAAATTTCAGCATATTTGGCCATGTGTAGTGAGAGCTGTGGTTGTTTTACTTTGAGAATTTAATATGCCCAAAAAGACTCTTCATATTCCATATATTCGATTTCCCATGAATTAATGGCATTAAAAATGGTATATTAACACATGGAATCCTTCATTAAAGTTGTTCATAATTTTTTTTGTCTCCTATATAAATTTCAAAGTTTTTATTCATCCAATCTGGAGATATGGTCCCAACATAAAAAATATCTAGATCTGTGAAAAAATTTCAAGGCCCAACTTGTGAGCTAGTTTTGGTCTTCCAAATTATGGATTTAGCTTTGGGTTAAAAATAATTAAATGAATCCCATGATGTATAGAATAATGAAAAGAAATAATTTTATGATTTGGATCAATATAGAAAATTTTATGGCATAAATACAAAAATAATTTAAAGAAGTTAAAATCCAAAATATGCCATTTTTTCAATTAAACTCAAAATACCACTAAAACCATAAAATATGACAATCGACCTTAAAATACCACTTTTTGGGGATGAAAAAAATTGAAATTAAAATTAAAATAATTCAATTTTTTTTTTCTTTCACCATTTGATTGGAATAAAACCATCACATTAAATTTCATGGTCATGATATAACGACGTGTTTATTTCAGATAGTCAAAGAAAGATATATCAAGAATATAGGTTAATGAAAGGGACGTGCAACCTACTTGATGAGATAATGTGACAAAAGAATTATATTACACGGTTATCATTAGTATGTGGTTGTTGACATTATGACATTAAATTCTTTCCTTTGGGTGCCTTAACTCGTTGCAAGACAGTAATCTTGGACTTTAGGGAAACCCACCTAATTCTAATGAGAAATAATCCTAGAGAGTCACACACTAAGTGTTTTTGCTGATCTCAATTAAATTATATTTGAGTTTAATTAATGGAATAAATATTATTCTCAAGTATGAGGAATAATTTTATTCATGTTATATCGATAACATAAATTAAATAATTATTTATTCACCGGATTGTGGATAAAATATTTATTTTATTTATTGAATATTTTAGTAAATATTTATTCTCTAGATTTTGAATAAAATATTTATTTATGAATAAAATATTTATTCAGTTGTTCAATAAATTCTATAGGAGTTCTAACAGACCAAGACCGAGTCCAGTGACAAATATTAATTAACATGACCGTTATATAATATTTGTTATTATGCAAGTTGGAATGCACAAAATAATAATAATTATATAATTATTATTATTCGGAATGAGATTTATTAAAGGTAATAAATGTTATTTAATGACCAGTAAACAATTAAATAATATTTTAACTTAAATCTAAACTCAATAAATATGCAGCTATATCTATTTTATAGAGCATTCAAAATTGAAAATAGAGAATTATTACGCACAAAGAATTCTCTCTCAACTCCTTCTATCTCCCTCTCAAGAACGAGAAGTGTAAGAGAGATTTATTTAATACGGAAGAATGAGTGATCATGAACGAACAATGCAAGATATTAGACTCGTCGCGCTAGCACCCGAAAATCGATTGGTGTTTCTCAGAGATCATAGGAGCACATGTGGATCATTGTTAGAGGGATTATATCCTTGGATCCTCACATCACAATAAAGTTAATCTGAAAGGGTCTTTTTGGATGATCGAAATTCACCAACGAAGAAAGTTCCTAAGCCCAAATATTTATTTATTCAAATATTAAATAAATTAATTATAAATATGACATGAAAGATCTTCACTCTTGGTTTCATGAAATGATTATTAAAATAAATTTTAATATATCACTCACCTACACATGCTTACTCTATGCCCGGAACCATCACCGTGATGTCACATACATATTATCAATTGGACATCTTACAACTAAAATTGGAGTGTTGGGGAAGATGTGTGAATTCTATTCCCATCTATCATGTATAATAATAATAATAATAATAACCATCATCATAATCATAATAATAATAATATTATTGTTATTATTATTAATATTATAATCCTTGTTTCAGTTGTAACTTTTTACCGAGATGTCAAATTGACAGTACATACGCAACATTTTAACCTAGTGATCAAGATAAATGTTTCAAGATCAATATATGGCACTTAATTCTAACTCATGGAATGGGATGGGTCCCATCATGTATCATCTTTCATGTTTGATGTGATAAAATGAATATTTTTCACTGAGTGTCCATTTTGGGAAAATATATAGCCAATCCCGAGTATTTTTTTCACATAGATTGTAATGGTGTAGTTTGTTTGGCCATCTATGACTGTTTTCATGGAAAGATAGATAGACTTAGTATTTTAGCTCTATGGGGTCAACATTGGAGTTTGGGCATGATCCTCAAATTGATGTTGGGGTTGGTACTCTCCTAATTGGTGAATTTATTTCATGGTGTGGGACCCCCATTTCTTATATACAGATAGGGTTGGTACTCCCCCATAAACGCTTGGGTCATGGGTCCTCTATCTATAGAGATATTATTCCCCTATCTTGGAGCTCAGGCGGGGCACATGTCCTCCACCCAAGGTCAATACTCCCTTTACTAGTTATTTACACACCAGGGATGCGCGGGTCACCCATTGTTGATATAGAGAGAGGTTTCATGGGTTTTTATCTTGGATTGTGTAGATAAATGATCGGTGGTATGGTATTTATGGGATAGAGGATTTAATATTCCCTTAACTGGTGAACATTCTTTAGCGGTGATCAAGATCCCCTCCATTGATTTTGATGATAGTGTAGTATATGTAAGATCTCAGTTTCGGCTTATATGAGACTTATGACTCCTCAAACATTCTACGGTGTACTTTGAGATTTGATGTGTGGATGACTATCTAATTTAGATTTCCATGAAATTTTCGGTACTCTAAGCATCCATAGTTGCTCATGGAATTGTGAACCTCATAGGTTGGAGTTAGGATGGTTGGGACTTCCATGTATTTCTCTAATCTTTTTAGTGGTTGATAATATCTAGATTATTATTCATTAAAATTCATATGGTCACTCTTTATTACCAAGATCTTGAGTTGGCTTGGTATTCTGGTCTTTCAACTTTTTCTTCCACCTAGTCACCTCTTGTACCAGGATTCGAATTGACTTATTGTTTTGTATTTACTTTGTGTTTTTTGGTATGTATTATTGGGTATGTTTATACTCACCCCTACACAGGCCTTATACCCAAATGTGTTGTGTTTGTGCAGATGACTCACAAGTTTGGATATGGTCTGGGTAGATGTAGAGGTGGCGTGACTTATTCAGAGATGATGTATGATGATTGTTAGAGATAAATTGAGGAAAATAGTGATACATGATGGTGGTAATGACCATTGTTTATAGATAGTGATCTAGGAGAACATACAACATAGAGAATTTTCCCAATGCCTTATGGTATAAATACTTTTCACATGTATTGTTTCCCTTATACATACCTCATGGTATGTATTTGTATTCATTATATCATGAATAAATTATATACTATTTAGTTGATTATATATATCCTTCTAATATTTTGCGTTATCTTATGTATTTTTGATGTGTTTATTACTGGTTATTATAGGCTAAGGCCTTCCATATTGAGAAATATTCTTACTCAGTTCTATTCACCATCCCCTGGCCTACTAGAGGCATGATTGGGGTGGCAGTCTCAGCTTACCATCAGTTCTGGCAGGCCCTGGTGGGCTAGGTAATGTTAGAGTGGCATCAAATTGGATTTTATTAGGGATGGATTTTGGAGTTAGCAGTCATGTGAGTACTGGTTTGGAAACATCTGGGAAACAATGTTAAGGAGATCTTGGGTTTGGTTATTATATATGGGAGGCTATCATAGGTGTAATGACTGATGTATACTATCATTTGGAAATTGGTAATCTGTTAGTTGGCCCAAAACTCTAAGATATCATTTTAGGGTATAAGTAAATTGGTAAATGCATCATATAGGAGTCAATTGTGATTTTCTAGGTCCTTCCCTATATCAACTCATCCAGATATGCTATAATGATTTTGGGTTCACCTTATCAAATAAAGGGAGGTACCTTCTAATATTCATCCCATGTATAGAGGTAGGGTCGTGACGAGCCAATTCCTATAGTCGGGTAACTCACCACCGATTATTGAGTGTTGAGGAATTATTTTTTGAGACTTAGTTGAGAGACATTTTTACCCCATGATTTGAGTTTTTTTATCTCCCCTTAATTCTTAGTACAAACCCTTATAGCATCACAAATGGTAGTTCCCATTGATTTAGAAGATACCACCCTTATACTGGATATGTTATGTCTGTTACGGTGATAATGGCCTCAAGGGTTTTTAAATAGTGTGACCCTTAGTCTTTAAAGGCTTGGTATGAGTCTGAGAGTTTTGTTTCCATCTATCTTAGGCTTTTTATTGAATGGATATTGATTCTTTCTTTGAGCTCCATCCACAACATTGTGAGCTATTAAGGGGTGATGTTTCATTTTCTCAAACTCACGATGATACTCCTCTACCATGGATAGATTTTGATCTATTTTTCAGGATAGGGTTTTACCTAGGGATGTTGGACCCTCTATTGGATGATGCATCAAACCTACCATATGATTTCTACCTTTGATGAGTTCCAGTTTAGTGTAGAATACTGATATTCTGAGATTTAGGATGACACATGAAAAGGATGCTCGTGATTGGGAAATAATATGTGTAGATAGAAGTATCAATCATCTCTATTATTCATGGTGTCACACCCCGACCATAGACACTCCTTTATTTTATTCTTTTATTAGTCTTGGATCATTTCGATTGAGGTTTGGGTTGAGTCCCGAGTAAAATTTTCAAATTTTGGAAGTTTGGGTGGATTTTTGGCCTATTCACAAGCACCACACAGTTAATGGAAATTATGCAGTTCAGACCTGGTACCCATGTGACAGGTCCTAGAGGTGGACAGAATCTACCACATGATTTGAGCACAGTCAGTCAAACCATGTGGTCTAGTCATGCGGCTGGTCCCCCTAGTGGACAAAAGCTACCACACAGTTTGTTCATGGTAGGCCAAACCATTTTTCTTGGTCATGCGGTTGCTCTCTTTTGGGAAAACAGCTACCACATTCTTGGTGAACGGTTTGGTAAACTGTGTGGCCAAACCGTGCGAGCTTCCTAAAAAATTTTAAAGTTTAAATCCCCTTTTCTCTCTACCCTATTTTTATCCCAAAATCAGGCCTCACCATCCTTGTTTGATTTTGGTGCACGTGATGGTTAACAAACCCCTCTCTCTTGATCCTCCTCCTCCATGGATGCTCCTCCTCCAAATCTAAGGTGAGTTTTTAGGGTTTTTTTGTCCATTTTTCTCTCCTTTATCTCTTCCCCTCTCTATTTCTTGGTTTTTCTTTCGTAGTCCCTACCTTCGATGAACCCTAGATGTTGGAATTGATGTTTAGCTCTATTTTATTTGGATATAGGGTTTGAGTATCATCCTTGGGTCCCTAATCTCCCTTCCCCAAGAGTTTCATCGTGTTCGCACACTATTGAGGTAGGTTTCTCTGACTGTTTCCTTTATGAAGCAATCCTTTGATGCTTGGGTGATATTAATTAATTTTTAAACATGATTTTCATACCCATTATACTTTTGGATAGATTATTATAGTGTTTTAAAATGATTATAATTTATTAAAAATGGGTTTTTAGATGATTCTCTATATAGACCTATGTTGATATGCACTAAAGGTGTTTGATAAAATGTCAATTTAGACTTTAAAGTATAATTTCATGATTTTAGTGGTGTTTGATCTTGGATATGTTTTATTAAATAGATTGAATTGTTAATTGAGCCTTTTATATGGAATGGGATGACTTTTATAATTTTTTTCGAAAAAATCCCCTCTTGGTTCATAAACGTGTGTTTGCATTTTTAGTGGTTATATGAAATTGTTGGGCTTGGTTTGGAAGCAAGTGGTGATTTGGAAAATCATTTTTGGGAATTTTCATGGAAATTTGGAGTGTACCATTGGATGTTGGAACATCCATGGGTGCACAAGGTGCACACATGGATTTGAATTAAAATTAATATGACACATTAAAACACTTATCCCTTTCTCATGTTTCTTCTTCAAACTCTTGGTCTTTCAATAAATTCCTCTTTATCTCAAGTGATTCTTTCAAGTGGTTTTAAATGTTATGTATGAAATCATGGACCATTTGGTACTTTAGAAGGGATATTTGGTTTCTAAATGTTATGAAGGATCATATGTCATCTTTGGTTATTTTGTGTATTTTTATCTTGGTTTTGAAATAGTTTTGAAAGTGGAATTGATTTTGGGAATGTTAAGGCCCATTTGGAAAGTTTTCATAGATGTTTTATTTCTCATTATTTGGATTTTTTTTGGTAAGTTCATTTGGATGTGTAAAGTCAAAGTCCCCTCTGGAAATTTATCATGTTTTTAAATGAATGATTAAATGTTTATATGATGTGAAGGCCTGGTTGACACCTTTGATAGTGTTATGTGTAGTGGGAACTCTTATTAGGGATTTCCCAATACGGGTTATTGTATAGATAGTGTCTATGTTTGGGGTAGGAAAGTGTGATGATGGTAGGTAAGGTGAGTCACATGTGCGAGGACCTCCTACTTACAGAGTATAATTCTACCATGGGTTCCTGGGTGTCTTTTAGTGGATTGGGTGATAGTTTCTTATCAGCCCTGATTAGATGGTTTGGTACCCCTGGATTTGCTGAGAGGCCATGTAGGTTATGCCACTGAATTGTTTAGTTGAGGGTGGCCTATAGGTTATATACTAGGGAGATTCACCATACACCGATAGGTAGTTCTGAACCGAGTATATCCAGGGATTTCTCTAGGGATGTTTAGGAAAGCCCATGGTTACTGACTATATCTTCTTGTTTATCTTCAAATGCATCAATTTTATTGTTTATTCTGCCTATTTTTTTTGTATATCCTGATACTATTTTTCTTGGATTTTGTTATGGGTTTTTATACTTAAATCATGAACCATTTTTAAAATAGAGAGGTGGTATGTGTTGTTTTAAAAGAAAGGTAGTGTTGTTTATTAAAATGAAAAAACCTATTTTTATAAATGTATTTAAAACTAGTGTTAATGGATTGTTCCTGGAAAAGAAAAAGTATGGTTTCTTTGGTGGTTTTCTTCTGAGCTGTCTCGATCACACCCTACTTATGCCACTTGGTGTTTGTAGACCCAATCTGTTTTGCATGTTCAACTTCTTTTTTAGGTTTTCTAGTTGAGCTGGATCTTGGAGCGGTTTGGTCTTATGGACGGTGGTGACATTGAGGTCACATGGATATCGTGTTGTTAGAGGTTTGGTCTTTGTTTTGGTTTCTTTCTTGTTCTTTTGTATCTTGTAACTAAATTGTTTTATTACATTCATTTGAGATTTAGCTCTTGGTCATTTTTGTGTGCTTATTTTGTTTATTTTGTTTATTTGATCCTGGTTTATTGGGATGAAATTATTCCCAATTGTATATCATTTGATGTCTAACACTAGTTTCCAGTCCATGGGGATTGGTAACGCCTTTCGGGCCATGCTGAAAACTGGGTCTGGTGTCGGGTTGGATGGAATCCTAACCTAGTTCAAGACAAAATGATATCAGAGTAGGCTCTTTTTTATTTTGGGTGTTTGGTAGTTTGATATTAGGATCGTTGGGACTCGATAGGTAGGCATGGGAAGAGTGTTTTGAACTCTTTCTTGTTCTAATCCTCAAGTTACTAGGGGTAGTTCAGAATTTGAGTCTTTAGTCTTTGTTTTGGATTGAGGGATGATAATGGTGGTGAGACGATGTTATCTCATAATCTCACATAGATTAGTGACCCATGTGGAGTCCAAGTGCATGATTAAATATCCTCTTAGTTGTTATTTCCTACTTGGGGTATGGATCACTACCATGTCGCCGGGTTAGTCATGACTACTAGTTCCTCCTTCCAGTGATTTGGCTTGAGTCACATTTTTTTTGTTCTATTTGGTGTGAGTAAGATTTTAAAATGAAACTGGTTTATGAAAATGAAAAATGATCTCTTTCAAACAGTTTTGAAATTTGTAAAATGGGTTTTAAGAAAAATGTATTTTTGGATTGAAAGTTTTGTGAATTCTTAGGTTATGAAGATGAAATGGTAGGCATAGACCATGGTAATCCTTATTAAAGTTCATATGTGTGTGGGTATGTGTGGAAAGTGCATGTTGAATCATATGGATTAAAATGGATGAACACATATGTGATAGTTCATGGGATGCCATGGGTGTGTATTCGAGATCAAAGGCTTGGCCTTATTCTTTTACAAAGTGACTTTAAAAGGGGAAAATGATTCCATAAATTGGTTTTTTATTTTATAATGTGGGTTTTGTTTTGTGAAAATTGGATTTCTTGTTTGGAAAGTAGATTTTAAATGATGTGGTTTTGAAAATTTAAAAGGAAATGGGATTATTGAAAAGATTTTTTTTTGGTTTCATTCACATGTGTTTGGTTTGTGAGACTTTGTTTTGGCTCGGTATATTCTTTTTGATTGTGCCTTGGATTGATGATTCTTTTGAATTGGTGTTCTTTGTGTTATTCAGAATATACAACCTAGAAATGTCCCCAAAATTTCTAATGAGTCATTCCTAGTTTTTGGTTCTTCTCAAATGTTGCCTACCCTTTGAGGTGATCAAGGATTGTTAGAGGTAGTTAAGTGGCTTAAAGAAGTTGAGTGTGTCTTCAGATCATTGGAAACTTCTGAAGCTATTAGAGTTCATGCTGTTCTAGGTCTGTTTTAGGGTCCAACTTTGGACGAATGGGACATGTCCCCCCTGCTATCTATGAAAGTTCAGATGACATGGGAAGTGTTTAAGTACTTCTTTGTCTGATGTTTTATACCCAAGGAGGTGAAGATGAAGAAAAGTTAAGAGCTCATGAGTATTCAGTAAGGCCAACGGATGGTGAAGGCCTATGTTGGCCACTTCAAGGAGCCGGTTTCCTTTTCTACAAAGGTTGTGTCATAGGATATGATGAATTATTCCATTTTCCTTGGGGTTCTTCATCCAAATATCAAGGAGCGAGTCCTCTCCTCGAAGGATCTTCATTTCGAGAAGTTGGTGGACCAAGCCTTTTTAGCTGAGTTAGTTTTCAGAGCATAGGGAGTTGGAAATCTGGTGTCTCTTGTTACTCATGAAGGTTTCTCATATGGAGAGGAGTGCATGTAAGAGGAACCCATCTCTAAGGAGTCTCTTTTGTTGGTTATGTCTTCTATTTCATTATACCATTCACTTTTGTTCCACCAGTGTGGATAGTTTGGGCATTTGAAGTTAGCTTGTCACATCCCTCTCATGACCTACCATCGTTGTAGCTTCTTGGGTCAACTGGAGAAGTTTTATAGGAATCATTGTTCAAAGAAGATGTTTTTATTGGAGGATTATAGTACCCGAATGTGAGGAATTAGATTCTTCAGTCGTCAAGGATCCAATCAAAGGCCTTGGAGTGAAGCTCACGCACAGTCAAGAGTTACCAGGGATGTGTGAAAACTTGGCCCAATTTTTGTTTTTCTGTGTTAGGATGAAGACATTTAAAGTTTCCTTGTTGTAGTTTTTGCTACCATTGTGAGTTTATCTTTCCATTTTAAGAGTGCAATGAACTTGTTTTATTTTTATTTAAGTAGTTCTATTTATCTAGATGCGGCTCTTTAAATTGTTCATTCTTCTTTGAATGTGCTTAACCCTTATGTGGGTTAGTTCAGGTTTTAGCTTCCAGTTGTGCTTATTTGTAAATTATGACCCTTACAAATTATTGAATTGTTTCTTTATATTTTGGTTTATTTTTTGGTTCTAGTTATTTTCATGGGCCCTCCCCATGTGTTGGGGTCTAGCGAGTCGAAGAAATTTTGAGCTATAGTGGTGGTGTTGTGTTGCTCGTACTAAGGAAGTTGGATGTGTTCGAGTTGGGAGTTCCCTAGTTACCAGTTGAGGTGAGGGTGCTGTTTTGATGGTATGGAGAAATTAAGTTAGTCCCCAGGGTCCCATTTCTCTGAGATTCTCTATAGTGGGTTTCCCCATTTAAGTTTTTGTGGTGTTTTTTGGGTTTGAAGTTTCTGTACTAGTTGAGATCTTGAGGTGGGGTGAACCCTCTCATGTTCTCCCGTTAACCATTGTACCTTAGTTTTCTCTGGTATCGGTCGGGTGTGACTTGTAGAGATAAAGGTCACCCCGAGTTTCATGGTTTCTCTTAGTTTATATAGGGCATAAATTGAGTTTTGGTTATCTTTCATCTTTGTGAATTTTTGGGGGCATAAAGTGTCTATGGTGAGAAGAATTGTCACACCCCGACCACATATACTCTTTTATTTTATTCTTTTATTAGTCTTGGATCTTTCCAATTGAGGTTCAAGTTGATTCATAGGTAAAATATTTAAATTTTGGAAGTCCAGGTGGATTTTTGGCATGTACACGGGCACCAAACGGTTAGTGGAAACCATGTGGTTCAGCCCAGGTACCCATGCGAGGATAGAAGCTACCACATGGTTTGAGCATGGTCGTCCAAACCGTGTGGTCTGGTCATGTGGTTGATCCCCCTCACAGGAATAAGCTACCACATGGTTTGCGCATGGTAGGACAAACCATGTGACTTGGTCATACGGTCACTCTCTTCTTAGACAATAGCTACCGTATGGTAGGCACACAGTTTGGTAAACTGTGCGGCCAAACCGTGCGAGCTGCCCAGAAATTTTAAAAGTTAAAATACCTTTTTATTTCTCCCCTATTTTTATCCCAAAATCAGGCATCTCCCTCCTTGGTTAATTTTAGCACACGTGAGGGTTCCCAAACCCCTCTCCCTTTATCCTTCTCCTCCATGGATGCTCCTCCTCCAAATCTAAGGTGAGTTTTTAGGGTTTTTGTCCATTTTTCTCTCCTTTCTATCTTCCCCTCTCTATTTTTTGGTTCTTCTTTGGTAGGACCTCTATTGGAAGAACTCTAGATGTTAGGTTTGATGTTTATCTAAGTTTTCTTTGGATCTAGGGTTTTTGGATCATCCTTGGGGCCCTAATCTCTCTTCTCTGAGAGTTTCGTCACATTCGCACACCGTTGAGGTAGGTGTCTTTGTCCGTTTCCTTTCTAAAGCAATCCTTTGATGCTTGAGAGATCTAAATTAAATTTTAAACGTGATTATCATACCCATGATAATCTTGGATAACTTATTATAGTGTTTTCAAATGAGTAGAATTTGTTAAAAATGGTTTTTGATGTGATTCTCCATATAGGTCTATATTGATATGCACTAAAGGTGTTTGATAAAATACTAATTTAGCTTTTAAAGTTTAATTTCATGATTTTAGCGGTGTTTTCTCTTAGATAAATTTTATTAAATGGATTTAATTTTGATTTGAGCCTTGTATTTGGAATTGTATGACTTTTATAATTTTATTGGAAAATTCCCTCTTGGTTCATAAACCCGTGTTTGCATTTTTAGTGGTTATGTGAAATCATTGGGCTTGGTTTGGAATCAAGTGGTCATTTTGAAAATCATTTTTGGGCATTTTCATAGACATTTAGAGTGTGCCATTAGAGGTTGTCATATCTATGGGTGTATAAGGTGCACACATGGATGTGCATTCAAATAAATATGGAACATTAAAACACTTATCCCTTTCTCATGTTTCTTCTTTGAACTCTTAGTATTTCAGTAAATGACTCTTTGTCTCAAGTGATTTTTCAAGTGGTTTTAAATGTTATGTATGAAATCATGGCATGTTTGGTACTTTATAAGGGATGTTTGGTTTCTAAATCATATGAAGTATCGTTTGGCATCTTTGGTTATTTTGTGGAGTTTCATCTTTTTTTTTAAATAGTATTGAAAGTGGATTTTACTTTGGGAATGTGAAGGCCTATTTTGTATAATAGAGATGGCTTCATATTCTGCTCGAGAGAATGTGCCCCACACACTATCAGTATTTTCAAATTGTTGTCCTGTTGAGATCATGTCTGCTTGCTCACGGGCTGCTTCCCCCTTCTGGATGACCTCTATTCCTAGCTCGGATACTACCCTCTGTACCCCTCTGGTGCAAAAAAGTGCTCTCTCCCTAGGATCCTGGGCGTATGGGCCTCAGAGGTCTCTGATTTCCCGCCCCCAGCCCTGTTCTCATCCCCTGTTCCTATCTCTCCATCGGATCCTCAGGTCATCGCATACTCCTCCCCTGTGACCCCCTGGCCAGTCTCATCCAAGGATTCTCTTTGTGGCTCACTTCGGGCCCCTCACTTCCCCTTCTTCCTAGACGTATGCATCTTGACCCCAAAGGTTTCACATGAGAACATATTCCTCTCCATGGAATTTCCAGTGTCTGCCTTTATAGAGGTGGAGGTGTGCTTGAAGTGGAACATGTTCGCCTGTTTTGGCTTTGTGAAACCTCCCTCAACATCTTTCCATCACTTCGTCCTCTCCTGGGGACATCAGTCCTCAATTCAGATATCGATCATTCACCGGAATTCTTTCTATCTCATTATGGCCTTAGAATAATACTTCCTTCATGTGTGGTGTAGGGCCCCTCACTCCTTTGGCCGATGGAGTTTTAGCTTGTCTCACTGGTCCCTGGATATTCATAGGGGTAAGGAGTTTCCCCTAACTATGGTGTGGATCCACCTCCTGGGGATTCCTCTCCCATTTCAGAATGAAAACTTCTTGAAGGAAATAGGTGATTCCCTTGGTGGTTTTTTTTGTGATCTGATGTCAGAACCACTAGCAGTGCGGACGTCTCGGTGGATCACTTATGTGTGGAGATGGATACTTCTCTCCCCCTACCAAGCAAGATTTTTCTCTGGGTGAAGGATGCCTTTTGTTGGAGTCAGGTGATCTATTGCCCTATATTCCCCAGGGTTTTCTCCCACTGTCTTCTATAGGGGCATTCTATTCAGGTTTGTAGAAGGTGGCAGCAAGGGGCCTGGTAAAAACCTCCCAAGGTCTCTATCCACAAAGACAATATGGAGACCTCGTCTAGTATCCCCCTACTAAAGATACTCCAATGGAAGCCTCAGACTCTGGTGACATTCTAGTGAAGGTTCCTCCTTCCGCCCCTATGCTATCAGTGTGGCCTTCCACCCCCCCTCGTTCGAAGGAGCCATGGTGGCCAGCCAAGCTTTAGTCCCCTTTATACCAAAAGGAGTGCTAGCATACTAGGGTGGACTGGTCATGCCCCTCCTTGTATCCATGCTTCCAAAGGTTTTTTGTCTGAAGGTGTGCTTGTATGGATTACTGCCTAGGATGATAGGATTCCAGGCTCTACCGTCCCACCTTTTATCCCTTCTTGATATCCCACTGAAGGTTCTTAAGTGGTTCGGTCCTTCTCTACTGAATGTCATGCTCCCTCAGTTCCAGATATGGATCATACATATGAGGCAGTCACCCATATTCCCAAAGGATATAGAGAATACTCCCCCATCTACCCCCAAGGTGTGTTGCGTGCCCAACTCTTATCCCCTTATAGCCGTATCTCCCACTAGTATAGAGCTTCTCAAACTAGAGGGAGTATGAACTCATTCAAAATCAAGGAATCTAATAGAGCGATCATCCTCCCACTTCAAGAAGGCTACTAGATCTAGAGCCAATTCCAGGGCCCTATCCTACCAATGATTCATGTCCTAATATGGAATGCCTAGGGACTTGGTGCCTGGGTTAAGTCATACTTTCTTTCCACTGAAATCAGAAAGCACAAGGCCACTGTTTTCACCATCATTGAACATAAGAAGAATCTTTCTAGAATCAAAGAATATTCCTGGAAGATCAAGTTTCATGGCTTGTTTCATGTCGAACCCTCTAATAGGCACATTGGATCTTTTGGCATAAGAACTAATTCATTGAGATGGTTCAGTCTGGTAATCAATTCATCACTACCAAGGTGACTAAAGGTGACATATCTTTCTTCATGCCCGTTGTTTATGGGAGTTGTGACCCTCAGAAAAGGGAAACTCTATGGAGTGACTTAAATGACTTTGATCCCAACAATCACCCATGGTTTGTGGGTGGTGACTTTAATGTTGTATCTAACCCTGAGGAAAGGAAAGGAAGATGTCATTTTTAGAGGAAGTCCAACAGGGAGTTTGTTCAGTTCATGGCTGGGAAAGGCCTCATTAACCTCAGCTTTTTAGGTGTCTGTTTCACCTGGTGCAAAAACTGAAGGGGACCCCATCATTTGTGGAGTCGTTTGGATAGGTGTATGGCCAACATGAAAGTGACTACCTTGTTCTCTAATACTAAGGTGAGTCATTTGGTTTGAGGAATATCTGAACATTATCCCCTATTGGTTTCTATCTCTTCTGGGTAGGAGCATCATGAACAGTTTCACTTCTACTAATAGTGGGTTAACTGTCTGGGGTACCAAAACATGGTTCGTGAAATCTAGAATAAACCCTTGTAGGGACGCGTATGGGTTTCAATCCATGATAAACTGTGGTGTCTCAAGACCCACCTTCAGGAATGGGGGAAATAAATAACCCCCAATTATAGTGACATTAATGGCACCATGCAGGAGGTATAATGCCTCAAGTTGAGGCTGGAATAGGCGTGGGATGATCAGATTTTTGAGGATCTCTCTAAAAGGAAGGAATATGTGGCGGAAATGATCCTATATCAAGAATGCATGGAAAGGGAATATTAGATAATTAAATTTCTAAGATAGGGAGGCAAAAACTCTGCATTTTTTCATGCTTTCATCAAAGAGATAAAGAAGCCTATAAAACCTAATATTCTTCTAGAAGATGGTTCCTATACGGACGATAGAGATATAGTGGGAGATTTGGAACACTCCTATTTCAAGGATCTTTTGGCTGGTCCTAATTCTTAGATTCCCAATGGGTATACAATAAAGGATAATGGGATCTTTGAGGTTATTTTTAGTTATGTTTCTGATTAGAACAATGAGGGGTTGAGTTATATACCTGATGAAAAAGAGGTCTATAATTCCATGATGAATCTTCCTCCAGATATCTCCCCAGGACCAGATGGTTTCATGGCCTCCTTCTATAGGGTCTTGTGGGATGTGGTGAAGGCATATATTGTCTTGTCTATCCAGGACTTCTTCAGGGGAGGTAGTTTACTAAGGGTTGCATGCACTACTACCATGGTTCTTCTCCCTAAAACAAGGAACCCCTATTCTATCATGCAATATAGACCGGTGAGTATGTGCAACTACCCATATAAAATCTTGGTGAGTATCATCAATGTTAGACTGTCCACTCATCTTCCACAGTGGATCTCCTTGGAGTATCATGGATTTGTGAAGGTCCGTTCAATACATGGAGAATTGCTCTTACCTAAGAAATGATAAGAGATATTAATTAAAAAACCTATGGCTCCAAATTCTCCATCAAGGTTGACATGAATAAATCATATGAATATATGGAGTAAGGCTTCATCAACAAGGTGTTGGAAGGTATGTGATTTTCCTCCTAGAATATTGATCTTATTTTCAGATGTGTCATCTCCTCATGGATGGCAGTTTCATTCATGGGTAAGTCCTATGGTTTATTCATGGCTACTCAGGGTCTAAGTCAAGGTGACCCTATGTCTCCAAGCATCTTCATCCTAGCCCAAGATGTTCTTAGCCACCTCATCTACAGGAGCATAAACAATGGAGAAATTCATTCCCACCAGAGGAGTGTGAGATCTCACCCCAATTTCATGTGATGCTCATAGATTACATCCTCATTTTCATTAATGCTGGTATATCTTTGATTAGAGTGCTGAATAAGCTATTAGAGGAGTACTTCCACTAGAGTATCCAAGTGATTAACAAAGAAAATAGTCTATGCTACATCTATAACAAATGCACATCTAGGCGGATTTTTATGGTCTAGCACACCCTTTCCATGCAAAGAGGGAATTTCCCCATGGAATACCTTGGGACCCTATCTCCCCCTATAGACTACAGATCTGGGATTTTGATTTCCTCACTAGAAATATTGTGTATCACATCCTCAACTAGATGAATAGGTACTTGTACTTTGGTGGTTGCATAGCCCTCATTAATAGCATCCTTTTGGATACTCCTATCCATGCTCTTTCTACTATTAAATCCTCGAAGGGTGTCCTCACCAACATTGATAAGTTACTGGATGACTTCATTTTGGATCCTATGGCGGAAGGGAAATGACACTAGGCTTCATGGAGTAGGGTGTAAAGGCCTACTTGGGAAGGTGGTATCAATGCGCACAGTCTTGAAGAGACTCTTAAATGAAATCACGCTAAACTGGCCTGTGAAGTTTTGGAACAGTGCACACTGTGGGGTAAAACCATGCAATCACAGTATGGTAATCATCTCTCAGTGGAAGGTTGGGGATCTCTTTTTTGGTCTGATATCTCTCACCTAATCCTCTATCTTCATTGGAATTTACAATGGATTATTGGGAGGGGATAAATCTCCTTCTGGCATCACAACTGGGTTGGGAAGGTGATTGGATTCCCGGGCTGCCCTGCTCATACCCTTACATCTAGGGAATCCAGCTTGTATCCGGACCTCATCAAAGAAGTGATGGATGAGGAGTAGTAGGACACCTTTAACCTCATAAACCTATTTATGGATCCTGATCAATTTGTGTTTAATCCTTCTCAGGGGTTTTCACTGCTCAAGACTACCGCCTCACCTGGTATATTTCAGAGTATGCTGATACTTGGAATGATACTATGTGGTCTAAATCCACCCATAAAAATATAATTTCCTACTTTGGAGAATAAGGTGAAGTTCCATACCCATGGATGAGAATTTTAAACGATTTGGAGTTCTGATTGTGTCTCGATGTCCATGTTGCCAAGCTAGCAAGGACGAAAGTGTAGAATGATTCTTCTTTCGGGGTTACTGGGCAGGTGATGTGTGGAGTTTCTTTAGATAGTTCACTGGTCTTCTTGATCCCAACATGGCATACCTCTCTTTCTTGGATATATAGTATCACTAATTGGGAGACAAGGGGTGGAGAAATTGGTTTGCACCTTGATCCTGTAGGCCGATTGTTGGTGTATCTGGAAATATAGGAACAAGTTGAGGCACAACAGAGTCCTATCCTATTACAAGTCTATCAGCATTAGGAAACAAAATATCCTCATTTATTTGGCCCATCTCTTCAACAACTGGCAGGAGGCTCCCTCTCTCTATTGGATGTACACGAGGTATCATGGTATCCAGTCGGATAACAGTAGCACAATAGGCCATTGGGTTAGATGGAACCCCCCATCTAGGGGTCTTAAGCTCAATAATGATGGTACTTGTAGCATGGGGGTATTTCATAGTGGTGGGGATGTCCGGGAATCTTAGTGCTCTGTCTTTTTGGCCTTCTACTCTCACCTGGTCCATGGCTCCTCACTACAGGCCGAAGCCAAGGCTCTACTTCTAGGTCTCAGCCTTTTCCACTAGAAGGATATCGCTATCTCAGAGGTTGAAACAAACTAAAAAAATACTTCATTACATATTATAGATCCTATGCCCAACTCCATGGTCAATTACCTATATCATCAGAATGTGCAGGGGCATGATCATTAACAACACCAAAGTGATGCACTCCTAGCGTGAGGGAAACCAAGTTGCAAATCACCTTGCTTCACTTGAAGTCATTGGCCCTGACATGATTTTTACATAATGTGCACACTTTAAAACCCTAAGGGGTTAACCTTATTTTGGGGGATTCCCTTAGACTTCACTATTTAATACCACCTTAGGATCCTCCCCTTTCTTTGTAGGGATGGTTGTTTCATGATTCTCCTACTTGAATAAAAATTGAAATGATGAAGGCATGTTTGGTAAGTGTTCATGGATGTGGTGTTTCTCATTGTTTGGAAATGCTTTTGGTAACTACATTTGGATGTGTAAATTCAAAGGCCCATTTTTCAATTTAGTATGTTTTTAAAGGAATGATTAAATGTTTATATGATGTGATGTCCTGGTTGGAATCTTTTATAGTGTGATGTGTGGTGGGAACTTCTATTGGGGATTTCCCTATATGGGTTATCATATAGGTAGTGTCCATTTTTGGGGTAGGAAGGTGAGGTTATGATAGGTAAGGTGAGTCACATGTGAGAGGGCCTCCTATTTACACAATATACTTCAATCATGGGTTCAGGGGCATCTTTTAGAGAATTGAGTGATGGTTTCTTGTCAACCCCGATTAGACGGGTTGGTACCCCCTGGGTTTTCTGAGAGTCCAGGTGGGTTGTGCCACTAGATTTTTTAGTTGAGGGTAGCCAATTGGTTATAGAATAGATAACTTCACCATACACTGGCAGGTGGTTCTAAACCAAGTACATCGAGGGATTTCTCTATGGATGTTTAGGAATGACCATGGTTACTATCTATATCTGATTTTTTATCTTAAAATGCATATATATTTTTTGTTTATTCTGCCTGTTTATTTTTCTTCATATCCTAGTACTGTTTTTCTTGGATTTTGGTATGGGTTTTGGTACTTAAATTGTGACCTGTTTTGAAAATATATAGGTGGTGTGAATTGTTTTAAAAAGAAAGGCAGTGTTGTTTATTAAAATGAGAAAAACCTATTTTTATAAATTTATTTCAAACTAGTGTTAATGGATTGTTCCTGGGAAATGAAAAGTATGGATTCTTTGGTGGTTTACAACTGAGCTGTCTAGATCACACCCTACTTGTACCACTCAGTGTCTTTAGACCTAATCTATTTTGCAGGTTCAGCTTATTGTTTAGGTTTTTTGGTTGAGATGGCTCTTGGAACAGTTCAGTCTTGTGGACAGTGGTGAGATTAAGGTCACATGGAGATCACGTTGGTAGCGGTTTGGTCTTTGTTTTGGTTTCTTGCTTGTTTAGTTGTATCTTGTAACTGACTCATTTTATTATATTCATTTGATATTTAGTTGTTGGTCATTGATTCATGCTCAATTTTTTATTTTTTTTATTCAATCCTAGTTTATTGGTATGAAATCATTCCCACATGTATTTCATTTGATGTTTGACACTAGTTTCCAACCTGTGGGGATCAGGAACGCCCTTTGGGACATATCGTGGACCAGGTCAGGTGTTGGGTTAGATGGAATCCCGACCTGGTTCATGACACATAGAACCTCATACTATCCATCACAAGTGTGAACTTTTTTACTTTCACCCTGTGTTAAAAGGTTAAAGCTTTTGGTGGAACCCTACCCTAACTAGACCCTAGTTAATTCAAGAGTTTAAACTGATGGTGAATGTCATTCACTCACCCCTTATAGTGAAGTGAGTCTGTCCTTGATAAAGTAATATATATTTTCAAATGATATTTCATGGAATTGAAGAGGTCTGATGATACCCACCTTAGTATGAATTAGTTACCCACTGTTGGTATCATGATTTATTTGTGATTGGGTTAATGAGGTGGGCCCTTTCATCAATAATAAGTGAGACCCCTTTAGTGTGGTGAGCAGGGACAACTTTTTGGTAGTTAAGATAAACTACCAATCCAATGGTTTTCATGGATTAGTGAATTATATCCACATATGATAATTTTATTTATTTGATTATGGAGGAATGCATGGATGCTTTCAAAGGGTAACCCCTGGTTGGCCCTTGTTGAAAGGTTGATATATTCATCAAATTTCATAATGAGTATGATGTTCAAATGTTATTAAATGGGATGATGAGTATCCCTATGGTGTTTGAGAACATATAGACCAAAACCTTATAGGAAATGGTCTAAAAAGGATCCTATTGGGAATCTAAGGGATTTACCTTGTCTTTCCATGAGAGTTCCTACTATGTAGTAAACTCTCATAGTATGAAAACCTAGATTCATGGGGGTAAAGTTGGTCTTTGTGATTTTGAATCCATGGGGGTTGGTGAGATCAGAGTAGCATATTATAGGTATAGTGGATGGTTATTCTAGCATAATACTTTGGGTTTGGATGACAGAGGAGGTGATTGAGTAGCAATTTTTTGGGCTATTATATCTAGCATAGAGTGGTACATGTAGCTCACCATCATTCAATGATAGGTGAACTCGTAATAATTCATTATGTGAGAGAATCCCATATTGATAATGTCGACCCTTTGGTCCAGTGAAACTAGATTATAGAGACCCTCTATTTTCACACATTAACATTACATAACTTTTGTGGAATACTTTAAACACTATATAAACAGATTCCTAAATACCACAATTGGTCAAGTGCCTTTGGAGACATGGAAACATAAACACTAGTACATAAGTGATCTACATTATCTCCCATTATGTTCTTCATGACTATCACCCTTCTTAGAAACATCATACTTAACACATATCTTCATAACTTGGGGAATGAAACATAAAAAGGGGTGAGCTCAGAAGCTCAATAAGGGTAAATGGGGGATATACATATGAATAATCACAAGCATAAGGGTATAAGAACATGATCATGAAAATAGAAGATCATAGCATGCATAACAAATATCATAAACATGAATCATGGAATAAATCTTAGCAGTTCATAATACATGAATCACAAGGAAATAAAAAAGCATAATCCATGAAATAATAACATAGGAATAAAACATGGAATTGTGGCAAACACATAAGCATATATAATGATTTCTAAAGTAGTCAAGGTATCTCTACCAAGGCCATGTTAGTGGAAAAATTTCTTTTCCGAACCGAGTTCACACCCTTTTCTAGCCCTATATTACTGAACAGAGTTCACTCCTTATTCCAGCCCTATAATACTGAGCCAATTTCATTTCTCATTATATCCCTGTGATACTAAACTAAGTTCATTTCTTGTTCTAGCCCTATAATACTGAACTGAGTTCATTTCTCATTCCAACCATGTATATCTCATGAGATTCAAATATTTACCCATTGCATTAGAGGGATATATAAGTCTCACCCATCTCATAATGAAATCATATGTACATGTGCCACAAAATCATAATCAATCATATCATAACCCATAAAATGAAATGGGTGTCATAAAAATGTAATCATATCTTAACCTATGGAAAAAGATAGGTTTCATAATCATTTCATCAAAGTATAATCTATGAAGGGAAGAAGGTTTCATATGCATATAACTTGTGAAAGAGAAATGGGTTTCATAAACATATAACTCGTGGAAGAGAAATGGGTTTCATAAACATCATGATATCAAAACTAAACCATTCAGAGAAATAATATGAATAAATACATTGAATAATTTTCCTATAAAGGCATGAGTAATACCAACAAATGCCATTTTATATGGGAAATAATTTTGAAAGATCTTTTATAAACATTTATTAAGGAAAATATCTTTTTTTTGAAAAAGTTTTTTTTAAAAATAAAACCTTTTCAAAACCATTTTATTTAAAAAATAATTTTAAAATCTAGAAATAAGGCTTGAAAATAATTTTGAAAACCTTTTCCCTTGAAAACTTATAAAAATAATCTTGAAAACATTTTGAAAACCTTTTTATTGAAAAAAACTTTTAAAATTTATAAAGAAAGTTTGAAAACATTTTGAAATTAATTTAATTGAAAATACTTTGAAAATTTATAGGGAAATATTGAAAACATTTTGAAAACAATTTCTTTGAAGATAATTTGAAAACTTATAAATAAATCTTGAAAACATTTTGAGAACCATTTATTTAAATATACTTTGAAAACTTATAAAGAAAGATTGAAAATATTTTGAAATCCATTTCTTTGAAATTTATTTGAAAACATATAAAAAATATTGAAATTTTTTTTAAAACCATTTATTTTAAAATACTTTTAAAACTTATAAATAATTCTTGAAAACATTTTGAATACCTTTTTAGAAAACATGGTTTTTAAAATTCATAGATTTCCGATCGAAGAGAGAGTAAATTTGGGATTTCTTAAAAACAATTTCTTACCCATATTATGTACCAATGAGTAGAAAAATAGTACCAATACATGAATAAATCAATGAATAAACATAGTATAAGAAAACTCATGAATTTTATTTAGATATTTATCACAATATTTAATCAAAGGAAGCATAAATATAAACAATCTTGAAAAGCGATGAGATTGTTTCAATAAACTCTTACCACTTGGTAAATTTAAACCATACTACCCATGTAATAAAATAAAATTAAATGAAAATTAATATATCATGAAAATAAGGAGATTCGTGATATAAAATTTCAAAGGTATTATATAATCCTCATGGAAAAATATAGGTACATAGCATGGTTTGTGTCTCAAAGAAGGCAAATTGAGACAAAATTACTTTACTGATTTGGTAAATTCAGAAACATAAATAACATGATAGAAATATCCTAATTAGATATGTAAATTCACATAATTTTAATTATAATAATAATATAATACATCCATGGGTTCTATACACACCACACAAATGGAATGAGTGGTGAAAAAAGCATGTATCTCACAG
This sequence comes from Viscum album, assembly GCA_963277665.1. Classification (NCBI taxonomy): domain Eukaryota; kingdom Viridiplantae; phylum Streptophyta; class Magnoliopsida; order Santalales; family Viscaceae; genus Viscum; species Viscum album. The sequence continues at coordinate 1,742,727,461 of OY728161.1, forward strand.
AAATAAAAAGTGAACTAAAATTCTCTTACCATGTGTCTTGAATATCATCATACTCGTAAAAAACTCCTATATAATAAATATTTATTTATTATAAATATATCATATAACCATATTCTTATATCTAATAACTTATATGGTTTTATTATGACTTTATATTACCCTCTTGTTAATAATTCTATGTTAAGGTTTCACTTCGGGTAATATCCACTTTGTTCTTCGCATGTGTCTTAATTTGTTATATCATTGGTCCTTATACTTATATCATGATTTATAGAATTTAAACCATGATATAAATATAATTTATATTCATTATATTTGTATTATAATAATCTATAGAATACACTGTTCATGGAGACAGTAAACCACACGTACACATGAAAACTATTTCCGTTTTTATTGTCATATTAAAAGAAAGAAAGAAAATTAAATATACATATATATACATATATTATAATTAAAGTATCATTATTATTTCATATATATCATATAATTCCACTAAAAATAACCTTAATACATTACATGTAGTGTGTTAATGAATCACATCACTTTGAAGGGCTGGTAGTCCACACTTCCTCAAATGAAATTATCGTATTCACACCAAATGGAATGTATACATATATGTGTTGTAAAAGGATTACCGAAGCTTAAATACATAATAAATATAATATATAAAATATATAAATATAGTTTCCATTATAATGTTCACCATGATAGATGGTAAAGGAAAAATGAACAATCATCGTTTCGAGGCGGTAGTTCGCCGTACATGTAAACAATATGTTTGCCACCCATTATATAGAAGTATGTGTAAGTATAGATCGAAACCTTAATAAAAAAAGTCTCAATATATTTAGGATACTGGTGTTATTATATGAACATGGAATTAAGATACTTTTGGTAGTGTATAAGTAAATGAAAGACATGTGATCGTTGGAAAGCATTACCATTTAAATCAGGTAACTCCTTTTGGTTTGCACCAAAGGGATTACTTTGATTACTTTATACCCAAAGGAAGAATTATATGTCAAATAGATAAATGTTTAGATACAATTTTTGTAGAGTTTTTATGATAAAAATCAGATTTATAGGTGTTAGGAAGGGGTAGAGTGTTTGTCTTTTTATATTGGAGGGGAGTGATGCTCTTGTAAATACCAAAAGGTATTCAATAATGGGAGGTCTCCTTTACCTAATGTGCCTCCAAATTAGAAAAATAATGGATTAATTTGAATTTATGGTCTAAAAAAATCTACACCACACAAAAATATGTTCATTTTAATAATTTTGTTCCTTAACTTCTAAGATTGCCCAATTTTATTATTTTGGTTTTTATTAAAGAATCTAGTTTTCTTACCTGAGTAATTTAACCATTAAGACTAAAATAAAGTGTGATTTATTATAATATATATATACAATTAATTATAAATATGATACCTAATTTACAAAAATAAAAATCACCCATGTTTTGGAAATTAATTTTTTAAAATAAGCCCATGTGATGCGCAAAACACTACTTAAACCCGGACTATGCTAAAAATGATTTTACAATCTATGGGTCAATATGTTAATTATAAAAGATAAATTGTTCCATTAATAGACCATATTTAATATTTATTAACACTTACAAACCAGTTTTAATAATATAGGTTTTTTTATTAATTTTAAATCATTTAATAAAATATCATTTATTATAAAATAACAATAATGTAAATTTTGAAATTTATCTATTTAATTTTAATTTAAAATATCAAAACAATATTTGAATTAAAATATATTAATTTTAAAGTTTTGTAACATGATATAATCATTTAAAAAAATAAATAAAGACAATAATTAAATCAATTCACTTCACTTTTAATATTTATAGTATCATTTATTTCAGTTAGTTATTAACTAAATGATCACTATGTTAGCGTTTCTTAAGAATTTTATGTAACTAAAACATCTCTAAAAATTATTGATACATTATCATGATAAAAATAACCCATTTATATTTCAAAAAGATATTCATAACTTAAAATATATTTTTTACATATCTCAATATTTTATAAATGTTAAAGGCAAAGAAAGTTACCTCTTTGTCTTTTTCCATACTTAACCATTTATATAAGGAAATTACCTTTAATTATATCACAATAAAAAATAAAATTTGAAACAAGAGGGTATATAGTCTAATTATTTGAAACCAATGTTCTTTGGACAAGTTACCAGGTCATTTTGGTCCTTAATATCAAGTTTTAGTCCCTTATTAAGTTTAATTTTACCTTAATCACCATAATTAATTTTAACAACTTTCACCAATATTTTTGGTCAAAACTTAAGTTGATCTTATTAGACCAAAAATATTATACATATTACAACTGTGTATGTACTTTTTTAAAAATTCAAATAACAGAAGTGGGAAAATTAATATTAATGCTTATCCTACAGACGTGTTGAGAAAATGAATTTTTAAAGTAAAAACATTCAAAAGTTTAATATATTTTTATATCTAATTTTAATATAAAAATGATTCAAATAATCTAAATTGGATTAATATATGAATAATTGATCTATTTTGACTTAAGAACACAATTTAAAAACCAATTTAACACTAATAAGTATTTAAACAGAAAGGACGTTTTTAACTAAATTGCAGTAATTTTTACTATTCATAAAAAAATGAAATTTCTTAGAAAAATACCAAAAATTAAACCTAAGATAATTTTGATACTATGAATTAAAAAATGAAGTTTATTTTGAAAAATAAAATTTATAAAATTTTCAAAATTTAGTTTTAAAATAGGTGTTTCATTAAAAGACGATAAAAACTTGGTATTGCGTGCACTGCAAGCTAACTCGGTGCTATGTGTACCAAATTCTAATCTAAGTATTTCATGTAGTAAAATATTACTATATTATTTCATATAATTCAATCCAAACTAAATTTAGTTTTTCATGAAATGAAAAAATATCAAAAATATTAAATTTATTCAAAAAAATATTTCACAAAATCTCAGGGTGTTACATTCTACCCCACTTAAAATGAATTTCACCCTCAAAATTAATTTGGGTTATCAAAGGTTTAATACTATTAAGTTCCTTTAATAGAAACCCATATTGTAAAAATTAATAATAAAAATTTCTTTAAAAAAATAAATTTGGAACCATAACGGTTACCTAGAGTAACACATAGTTGGATTTCCATGTATGAGAACATAGGTGGAAAGTGAAAACATAGACATGGAAGAGAAATATAAATATCAAGTTCTGGAGGAGAGTGACAGAGAACTTCGTTAGGTTAAAGTTAACAACTATAAAGATATAAATCTACAATTATATAAGGGACCATTTAATTCATCGAAAAATAATGTACTAGGATAACCTTTTAGGTTTCAAAATCATTTCCCTCTAGTTGAAGAATTTTCATGAGAATTTATACTTACTTGATTTCATTCCCTTTCATAAGTAAAATATCACCCTTTGGTCATATATTGACCAATTTACACTTCACCTTTTCTCTAAAAATAAAGGTGAATTTTTTATTCCTAAAGCATTAACAGATAATGAGATCCATGATAAGTCATCTCATCTCACTTCAGTTACCATCAATAAAAAATTGTTAGAGAAGGTTATCCATTATTCATAAACCCTCATGCAGTGAGATAATACTTTAATCTCACAAAATTCATCTGAAGTTTAACATAAACATCCCATAAACAGTTAACCTTATAACCCTTATGAAAGATGAAAATCCAAAACTTTAGAAAGAATGACACTAAATAAGCTTCACATTAACCCCCCATATATCACAAAGTAGCTCATGGTTGTCACATTCCAAACATGTGATTACCCTCATCATATATTCTCTTAAAACATGGTAATAAATTGAATTACCATATATACTTTTGTAAAACATGCATTATTCTTTATTTAAAATGTTACTAGATATATTCCTTAAATCCAAGAAGTTTTAAACTTCATCCATGATGACATAGACCACTTTTTCAACAAACCAGTAATCAGATCCAAGGTAATTAGTGCTATACAATTTATTTTATCCAAATCAATAATCTTTTTATCCATGATAAACACAATTTTCTCAACATATGGATCACATTGATGGTTACCTTTCCTTAATCAAAATATCAATTTTCTAATTCTTCATCACCATTCAACGTATACCTTTTAATACTTAATGAAAAATTACACTAAAAATACTTATATATTTTATGATTTATATAACATAATCTATGAATTCCAAAACATAAATACTTAATTCATCCAACTTTATTCTTATACCATTACTCAGGCTTTATCAACTTATTCCTTAATATCACTTTCTTAGAATATGAAATATGAATAATGTATTAATGTTCCTCAACCTCACACTAATCATGCCTCTTATATTTAATTTAAACAATACTGGAAGAACATCACATACCTTTCACATGTCGTTTGTGGTCTCTTTATCTTCATAAGCATAACCAATACTCATACCACCTTCTTGATTCTCTTCAGGACGTTTCTCTATTGTACATTGATTTTCATAATTAACATTCATTCCACACTTAAATAATTTTACATTTTATGATGTCTTAGGGAGGCCAATATTCTCATCCATTTCATTAACCGAACTCTTCATTTTCCCTTGCAGTCACTTACTTTATGTCCTTCTTTTCCACAATCAAAACATCTTCTAGTTCTTCTAAGTCATTCACTTAGGTGATTCTTTCCACATTATTGACATAAAAGAAACAAAATATTATTTCCTCTATGGTCTCCATTACCTGAACTCTTAGTGAACTCATTATTTCTTTTCCTTGGTGAGTCCAAGACTTGGTTAAGGTACATGTTGTTAATCATGTTCCGTGAAAACTGATCAGGCATGATCACAACATCTTTCACTCTAGTGATTATCCCACTTGACTAATCATCAGCAAATATTCCATCAAATCCAATGTTAATCTAGTTTATTATGATTCCTTCCATTGACTAAAACCAGAAGCATACTGTGAGCATTACTTATCATAGTAGAAAAACACATAGTAATGAAAAGAACTACTTATAAAATGTCTAAATCATGACACCTTCCTTAATCTACAACACCCTAGGTTTATCATAGGTTATTCATAACTAACATATATTTAAATCATTTATGATGGTTGGTGAAGAGTTTGTGAATTACCAAAGAATATCCCCCATAAGTGTCAAACCAGGTGTGCATCAAGACCCATTGTCTTGTACCAAATTACCCCAATTCAGGACCGAAACATCTTTTCGGAGTTGTTACCCCTAGGTACATCTATTCCAGAGCCACATCCACTTGTATTATCCAGACAAAGATGTATTTATAGGAAACCAATCACTCTATCCTTCACCAAAATTCCATTACATTTTCCTATAATTTTCATTATCCTTATACTTATCCTTAGACATGTCCTTAGGTTTCTCACTAAGTTTTTCTCGTCCTAGCTTCCAAAGGTTAACTAAAACTCTTCTATAATACCAAATATAATGACCCTTTATTTTCATACATTAACATTACATAACTTTTGTGTAATACTTTAAACATTATATAAACAGATGCCCAAAGACCATAATTGGTCTAGTGCCTTTGGAGACATGGAAACATAAACACTGGTATATAAGTGAGCTAAATTATCTCCCACTATGTTCTTCATGACTAGAAACCTTCTTAGACACATCATACTTAACACATATCTTTATAAACTTGGTAATGAAACACAAAAAGGGGTGATCTCAGATGCTCAGTAAGGGTAAATAAGGGAGATACGTAAGTATAATCATGAGCATAAGGGTATGAGAACATGATCATGAAAATAGAAGATCACACCCTGCATATCAAATATCATAAAAATTAATCATGACATAAATCTTGTTATTTCATAAGACATGAATCATTAGGAAATAAATAACATAATCCATGAAAGCATAACATAGGAATAAAGCATGGAATTGTGTGAGATATATAAGCATATATAATTATTTCCATAGTAGTCAAGGCATTGCTTCCAAGGCCATCTTAGTAGACAAAGTCCATTAATGAACCGACTTCACACTCTATTCCAACCCTATATTATTGAACCAAGTTCTCTCCTCATTCCAGCCCTGTAATACTGAAATGATTTCATTTCTCATTCCAACCCTTTAATATTGAACCAAGTTCATTTGTCATTCTATCCCTATAATATTGGACTGAGTTTATTTCTTGTTCCAACCATATCCATCCCATGAGATATAAATATTTTCCCAATTCATTAGAGGGAGATATAGGTCCCACCAATCTCATAATGAAATTATACATACATTTGTCACAAAATCATAAACAATAATTTCATAACCCATGGAATAAAATGGGTGTCATAAACATGTAATCATATCTTAAAATGTGTAAAAAGATTGGTTTTATAATCATTTCATCAAATAATAACCTGTGAAAGGAAACAGGTTTCATAAGCATATAACCCTTGAAAGAGAAATGATTTTCATAAACATATAACCCATAGAAGAGAACCATATTTCATAAAAATCATTTAATCAAAACATAAACCATTCAGAGAAAGAACATGAATGGATACATTGAATAATTTCCCCATAAAGTCATGAGTAACACCAATGAATGTCATATTAAATGGGAAATAATTTTGAAAGATCTTAGAAACATTTCTTGAAGAAAATATAATTAAAAAAATAATTTTTAAAACATAAAACCTTTTGAAAACCATTTTATTTAAAAATCCTTTGAAAAATTAGAAATAATACTTGAAAATAATATTGAAAAACTTTTCCCTTGAAAACTTATAAAAAAATCTTGAAAACATTTTGTAAACCTTTTTCCTTGAAAACAATTTTAAAACTTATAAAGAAATTTTGAAAACATTTTGAAATCCATATCATTGAAAATACTTTGAAAAATTATAAAGAAATCTTGAAATCATTTTGAAAACCATTTCTTTGAAATTACTTTGAAAACTTATAAATAAATCTTGAAATTTTTTTGAAAACAATTTTTTTGAAAATAATTTTAAAACTTATAAAGAATGCTTGAAAATGTTTTTGTTTCGTAGTTCCTTGAAATGTGTGTTCTAGATTTTAGAATCACTATTTCTAGGAGATTTACATTGGATTTATTCATGGAACCAGAAACTTCCAACTGTCCTTTATCCAAAGAGGACCTGCTTTCCAAAGGCAGACATTCGTTAAGTTCTTCAACTTTACGATACTTAAGAATGCGCATTGGTTGAGAGGATGGGAGTTTGGACTCATCACACCCTTTTTGTGGGAATTATTGTCTACTACGTGACTCTCTTTTTAAAATTAAAATATTTTCATTAATCCTTATTAATTCACCAAGTATATCATAAGTATCCCTTGGAATTTACAATCACTTATTAACATGAGTAAAATTTTAGAATCATCAGTATGCATTCAAGGTTCTTCATCAATGGAAACATCTGTATGTATTCAAGGTTTTCCATCAATGGTATCCTATAATATACCAATTAGAGATTCTTTTAATCATCATTATGATGATACTGGTTTTTAAGCCACTCAGTGGGGCACTCTGGAATTTATTGTCATCCAGGGGGAAAAAAGTTTGTTTTAATCTTGGGATCGTGCTCATAAAATGAGCTACCTATTCATCCTTGTGAAAGGAATCTGAACCCTCATAGTTTGGTGTATCTTAGTAAGATACATCATACCTTTTAATGTCATGTGATAAGGACCTCTAAGAATAAGGTGCTTAGTTAAAACTTAGTGTGGGACTTATGCTGAAGCAGCCCAAGGAACTTGGAAAGGATATGAGTTTCCAAGTAGGATCATACCCTATTGAGAATATGGGCCAAACAGAACAAGGTTGATTTGAAGTTTTGGGTTTGAAACTCAAGTAGGCTTCCTACATATCCCATATTAATGGGAATCAAAGACCATGTAGTTCGATAAATCTCATAGGAGAGTATAGTCCTCTAAGAGAGACGAGTTTGGGCTTACTTCCTAAAAAGTAATCCTTGATGATTTGAGGATTGAATTTGTGGATTATTTCCTAAGGAGGAAGCCCAAATTGGGGGAATTAGATTTGGATTACTAAGGAGGATATCCAGTGAGCTTGGGCCCTGAAAGAGCTTCCTACGTATCCTAGTTTGAACAGGAATCAGAGTTCTCATAGTTCATTTGGTGAGTGTTTGTGCACATTTTTCAACCATAATGTATCTCTAAGACCACGTGAGTCATGCTCGGTGTGAGAAACAAGAGGATGTGAAAGATTCAACAATGACACTTCACACTTTTCCTTCTCCGTTGATGGAAGAGGGCGCGTCGACCGTGGAAGAGGGCAAGGTGATGAGCCTTCCCTCTATTCTATTTACATTGTACGAGGGTACAATGTAAGGAAGAAGGGGTAAAGGTGATGGGTTTATACCAGGATGGCTGCCCTCAAATTGGTTCTGGTAGGGGAGGGAGACTTCTTCTATACTTGTGCAGAATGGCAAGTACAAAGCATACATTCCCTACTGGAGACCTGAGGTCCCGGGTCACCTCTTTGAAAAGGGAAAGGCCAGTAGCCAACCATCCTCCAAAATAGAAAATTCCCAACACTATTTCTAGGAGAAAATTCCATCTGACTATGGATATAAAAACCCACAAACATCCCATGAATCCAAACCCCATTGTAAAACAAATGTGGGAAACCTATGACTGTGGAAATACAAACCCAAATTGGAGACATGCTAATGTTCCTTACCCAAAGTTTTGATAAGTCAGAAGATTTTTGTGGAAGCTTCAACTTATCCCCTTTCGGATAAGGGAACCAAGGAAGGAGATACCCTGCCATGGATGGCTTTAAAGAAGGGTACTTGAGCTGGTCACGTAGGTACCTCACGCAAGTATGCCACATAGGTACCCCGTGTTTCCCTATTCCACTGGTGTGGTGTGCAGATAGACCGCGTAGGTGTGGATGAGGACTAAAGAATGGGAAGAACTTCAAAACATGCCTATCCCTTTTAATTATCCCTTATTTTGTAGTTTAGATAGTTACCTGAGACAATTTGAGAGATCTAGGAGAAAGAGCTATGCAATGGGAGCTTTAGAGAGTCTTTCAATTTTTTTTAGTTTGGAAATGGGGAGCCTAAGGGGCCTATTTATAGGAACGAATGAGGCCCGGCTGAAGAAACTTTTTCCGTGCAGGTATTTCGTGAAGGTCCAGCACACAGGCGCTCCGTATAGGGATATCAGAAATCTTCTCGCGCGTAGATCAGTCGTGTAGCTCACTCGCGTAACTTGGCCACGTAGCTCACTCATGAAGTTGGGCTGCATAGTACATTCGCGAAGCTAATCCTCATAGTGTGGTCATGAAGCTGAGTCATGTAGCTCGGTCGCGAAGCTCCTGGATGCTACTACATTGCATAGATCTTGGGAGTATTTGTTTGATTTTTTTCTTATACTCTTTGAATCTTTCTTTGAGATTTGAAATATCCAAAGGTTTCCTATATTTTTGGTTACATTTTCAAGTAGTGTCAACAAAATCCCCCCTCAGGATTGGATCCGAAATATACATAGAGGGTCAAGTCCTGAGGTGAAAGTCTGTGAAAAAGATCAGGATAGATTAATGAATAGCACAGTTTTGTCACGCAAGTACTTCACGCAGGTATGTCACGCAGTTACAGTGCGCAACCCTAATGCATAGGTCTTCTATTTCATATAAATAGGCCTAAAAAATTCACGATTTTTTTCTTCACCAGTGATTTCTCTAAAATTTAGAGCTCTCATTGCGTAGCTCGTTCTCCCAACTGCATCGCGTTATGCTCTCACATAATTCTGTTGAAATTTCTTCAAGGTATAATTGTTTACATGATTGAGCTATGCCAAAAGGACTTTACTGATAGAGTTGTGTGAGGATCTTTGTTTAAGGAACTATGCGAATGATCTCGTTGAAGGACCTTGTCGAAGGACTTTGTTGAAGGACCTATGCAAACAATGTCCTTTGCCAATTTTTTTTACTTTCTTCTTTAAAATTTGACTTGAAAGTTTAGTAATTCTTTTTTGCCGAAAAGAATGACTCATTTGATGACCCATACTGAAGAAGCTAAGGTTCACCAAAATGAAATGATAAGGATCATCGGGCTAGACTATTATGACATTGTTGAGAGTACTCTTCCTGGGTTATGAAATGATCTAATTCCATACCAGCATGACTATCCAAAAAGTTCTTACTTACCCCTGTACGGGCATGGACTTTTGTAAGATTACCATGTTCCATATGTTAAGAAGTAATTTCCAAAGAATTGTTTTCTTCAGTATTCCAACTGTAACTACATGGATGTTAGTGCAAGGGGGGTTCCAATACAAGAAGGAACTGTCCCTATTAGTTGCATCCTTCATCACAGTGGTTGCACTCTAGATATGAAAGATCATATTGTATATCCAAGACCACATTGTTATGATTCCACTTTTCAGGCTTCTCAAACAGATCAATCTAATGGTTGGAAAGGAGATAGGGACCTTCGTTCTGGAGGGGCTGTAAAACCCCAGTGGATGTGGGCATTCTGGGTACGTCGGACTTGTGCAAAATTCAGAAAAGAGTTATCAGAAGTTCATATCTATGAAGCTATATGGATGGGGAAAACTTATGTTTAAAAATATTAATTCATTCTTGAATTACTAAGCCAATGTAGACCACAAAAAAATTCCTTTCATTTGAATCATGGTGAAGTTGGTATTAGTCTTTGGGACATTTACCAAATAGTTGGAATTCCTATTCTTGGGAAAATGTATGATGAATTCATCCTACCTACTTCAACATGGGATGATGTTACTAGAACACCACCAATGGCCCATGAAATATTTAAGATAGTGAAGAATTTACCCAAGGATAAGAAAGATATCCATGCTAGAGTGTGGATGGAAGCCTTCTTAGAACCAACAACAGAGGAAGGTCCAACCTGTGGATGTCCTACTGTTTGTCCTTCAACCGATAACCGGGGCAGTTTAGGCACATATTGGCCTACACTGGAAAGAGGAAATTACAAGCACTGGGGTTATAAATTCAAACCCAATATAGATGAAAAATTACGCTTATCTGCCATCCTTTCTATGTGGATAAGTGTTTATTTGCTTACAGTCTGTGAATTCGGAGGAGGTGTAAGATCAGGGACTTTCATCATTGTAGCTAAATTGTTAGAGGGGAAGTATATTGGGCTAGAAATCCCTATTTTAGAATGAATTTACTATCTTATGCTTCATTTATATAGTGGGAAGGATCCATTTAGAATTACGAGGCCATTCCAAGTTTTGTGGGGCTGGATTGCAGCACATTTTTCTTCATACTCAGTGTTGAACTCAGTCAGAGTTCCTAATGGTCGATTCACCCCATTTTTACAGAAATTTTTTGGTATTAAGCCTCTGAACTTGAGAACTGAAGAGGTACTGAAGGTATTGAATGTCTCAGGAGAATTCAACTTCTTTCCTTTTGGTAATCCACCAACTGGAACATTTATTGATGATGGTAAATAAAAGAATTATGAGCTGAGATCTTATATGATGTTATTCGGGGATGGTGTATTATCAACCAGGATTGATGGTGAAATTATCTAGGAGGCTTATGTCCCCTATAGGTTTGCTCTTCAATTCAGATGTCTTCAACAATCAAATACTTTCCCACCCACATATGTCAGACATGAGAAGCACCCAAGGGTAGTGCGACAATTATGGATTCTAACAACTTTAGAGGTATCCAAATTTACAATTTCATTACCTCTACTAGATGCATCAATCGTATTGGAAGCTGGGTATGCCATATCTTGGGTTTCTTCATATCCTCAAGGGGCCCTGACAAAAAGAATATATTGAATGGAGGGTACAATGACTGTTGCATGTGGAAATCGTGGAAATAAGTCCAAGGACAGATATGGTACCAAAATTTCAGAGGCTTTAGAGCCCTCAAAACGTCTTCATAGGAAGTATACCAGTAAGACCAAGGCTAGAGAAGCAATACCTTCAACGCCAAGGCGATTCAGTCACCACCATCAAACATAGATTCCTATTCCATCTGTTGAACTTTCTGAGGAAGAAAGGTTTGAAGAAGCTCTTCAATCAGAAGGTGTTGAATCTCTTCCACAGTCAACCAGGCTAAGATCAAATTATGTGCGACCTTAATCCATTCATCATTGGGAGAGTGTAAACTATGATCTTAGGGACGCCTGAGCATTTCTTCAGAATGACATTCAAATAAAAGATATTGGTGATATCAAGGAACCTTCTGATTGAAATCCGGATAATAACTTGGCTGAAGTAAAAAAGTATATTGTGGAGTTAGAGACTTTTATATATGCAACTGATGAAAAAATCCCAGCCTCTAAACAAGTATCTCATATGTTGGACTTAGGAGTCTGTGAAGGGGTAATTATCGACTCTGAGGAGGAGTGGGATATTGATGTTAATATTGATAATGTATTTCCCTTTTTTCTTTTGTCTCAACTCTAATTTATCATTTATCATCATTAATCTTGATAAAAAATGTATTTTTGCAGCTTGAATGCAAAGAAGGAAGATCCGGACTGATTATTGAATCGCCTCAGTATAGTCCTGCAGGTTCTCCCATTGGTGCAAAAAATGATCCTCCCAAGTCACTAGAACTTTCTCCAGGAGCAATAATCATGGCTAGGGTAATGGCAACATATAATCCTCAACCATTACGTCAAGTTTCCCCTGATAAGAGAAGTGTTTCAATCTCTCCCCAAGATTTTGAACAGAAATGCAAAAGTGAAATGAGATTTCTTTAAAGCGTTAACCGAAAGAGTAAGTATTTATACAATCCTTAGGGAATACAACTTGCTCAAGACGTTCTGGTAACCACATTTTATCCTCTTGTAGGATCTATGTATCTCTCCTCTCTCAAGGGATTAAGAGTTGATTCTTTAAGACCAGAAAAAGAAGCCCTAGGGGAAACCTAGGTTCATGTTGACGAATTCGCAATTTTAGTAGATAAATCATCAAGAGATTTAGCTATACTATCTCCCATATCTGTTGAGAGAGTGGAAATCCATGGTAAGATTAAGTACATTCCTTAGTGGATTTTGTTAAATAATCCTGAAATAATCAACACTGATATTCTTATTGCTTCAGAAGAAAGGAATGAAGATCCAGGGAAATATAAGATAGATGTTGATGTTGACCCAAATCTGGAAGGACCTAATGTTTCCATATCAATTGAAGAGCCAATGGAACCAAATGTCAGTGGATCCAATTTGGGAATCAATCAACAATTGTTGGATACCTTAAATGGTGAGAATGCTATAACATTTCAGGCCGTATACACTGAAATGATGGACACCCTTAATCCAAATATTGATATTCCGGGTTCTGTCAAGGAGTTTGGGGATTTTCATGAGGAATTTCAAGGGCGTAAGTCCATATTATTGCATTTTAAAAACATAATTTTTTCTTCAAATTGATTCTTTACATCAAAAAAAAAATCAGCTTATACAGCTTTATCTGTAGAAAATGTCACAAAGACTCTTCAAGAACAGGGTATTCCATTTTATTCTTCTACTGGAGCTGGGGAAATACCCACAGAGGATCTTTCATCAAAATACATTCCAAATTCTATAAATTTCATAACTGAGAAAATTCATGGAAATTCCCCATCTCAAGAAACATCTTCTCAAAACACTGGAGTTGAGAATATAGGGGATGAATCCATCAAGTAGCTGACTTATTGTTGGGTAAATATAATCAGCCATATGAATCATATTTTTTTCCTTCATTTGAAACTAATAATGACCTTGATTTATTATTTAGTGTTATCAACTCCTAGATCAGAAGGTAAAGATTCTACTGTCCCAAGAGAAGTAGAACAAGGCAGCTCTCTAAGCGACCAGTTTCTAGAGTACATTTTACCTCATGGTAGTGAATCAGATTTAGATTTAGAGATTCAATATGCTCTTAGTATGGAATGTAAAAAGACATGGTGGAAGATTTGGAGCATAATTGCTGAAAATACTTTAAATGAATTGTCGTCCCATTTTTCAAAACTCCTATCATTATTCTACATGTTGGGATTTGGTGGGTTCAATTATCGGTCGGTCTATGATGTCATGAAAGAGACTATTAGCCGATAAGAGCAAGATCATAAGCTGCGAAAAGATTTTGAAGAGGCTAAATGACTCATCAATATTGATTGTTTTTAAGATGCATTAGTTGAGGTAGAGGCAAATCATAACAAGAAATCACTCGATATTATCCAACAAATCAAAGAATCCACGAAAGAGTTGTTATCTCTTCAACAAAAATTGGATGTTGTTTATAAAAAACTTGAGAAATTGAATCAAACATTAGAAGAAACCTAATTAGAGGGGATAACTACCATTTCAACTGTGAAGGAAGTACTTCGTCAGGCAGAGAAGGCTGGAGTTGATCAACTATCTCAACTTCAACAGCCAGCTGATAGAGCTTATGAAGCGGTCCAACGAATGAAAAGTCATGTTGAGAGTTTATTATGAAACATGATAGAGAGGCTCCATTTTGTGTATGCCCCTCTGTTTTCATATAAATAAAATAAATTTTGTTTTCAATCATATAAATCTTCATTACTATTTTTCATGATAGAAATATGAAAGTTAAATGATGATAATGATTCCTTTATATTAAACAATCATTATTATAATAATAAGAATGAAGTGCTCAAAATTTTCTTATTAAGCTGAGGGACCTAATGAGCATAATTTGACTGTTGCTAGGGTTATATGGATAACCCCACAAATTTTGTGTCTTTTGACCTTCTTTTTTTTTATTGCTCAATATTACCTAAATCATACAAAAATGTATGTTTAGTGAGCTGGGACTTGAATTTTGTTTAGAGTTCCCCTTCCATGTTCACAATCTAATGAGTATTGAGTCTTTTGTTACTGGTAGTTTAAAGTCATGCATGTTGGAATATAAAAGGATAATATTTAGGGTCAAAATAGCTTTAACTGTAAAGTTTGAATTAAATCCCAAACAAAACACTATGGCTAAGAATTGCTTTTAATATTCTTTAAACATTTCCAAGGGGAATCTTGGGCCATGATTTTTTATGGATACCAAATACTAAATCCTATATCAACATAATGTGTGTATTTTCTAGGAAAAAAGTTACCATTATTTGACAAACCCATTATGGGGGTTGTATTATGCAGGACCAACTGGGGCATATGCTGTATAGCCAAATAGTGGCATCTTTTGACTGACAGGCCTGTTATTTAAGCAACTTATGCAAGGCCGCCTATGGGCACATGATGCATAGTTAGAAAAAAGATCTCTTTAAGAATTTAACATTTTGTTGTTGATGGATAGGGGAAAATAATATTTGGGTGACTTAAGACCACAGTAGGTGGGTTTTCCAAGGAAATTAATTTTAAGAATGAAAAAGGGTTATTTCAAACCAACACTCATAAAGTGAGGACATTGTTACTGTGCAGTTTTTTAATTCATGCAGTAAGGACATTTGTACTGTAAAATTTTAAGTCATACAGTGAGGACATTGGTACTGTGTAGTTTTTTAAGTCATGCAGTAAGGACATTGGTACTGTGTAGTTTTAAGTCATGCAGTGAGGACATGGGTACTGTGTAGTTTTAAGTCATGTAGTGAGGACATGGGGTGGATTTAATTTAAGGTCTTTAGCTCTGACTAAAATTATGAAACTCTCCCAATTTCTTGATAATTTTTTAGGAAATATACTATCATATTCATGTATGAAAGGTAAAATTTTAAACTATGATTTGAGAATTTTTGAAACTGAGGAATGGTATGGGAAAAAGGCTAGAAGTATTAGAAGAAGTATTTTCTAAGAATGAAGTTACCATTACTTGAAAAACCCGTTATGGGGGCTGTATTATGCAGGGCCAACTGGGACATATATTGCATAGTCAAATAGTGGCATCTTTTGATTGACAGGCATGTTATTTAGTCAACTTATGCAAGGCCACCTAAGGGGATGTGCTGCATTGTCAGGAAAAAGAGCTCTCAGAATCTTGAAGTTCTATTGCTAAAAGTCGAAGAAAGTTTATGGAGATTCAGATTTTTCAAAGCACATAGTTAGGTTTATGGAGAAAGGTACCTAAATAAGGAAAGAGTATTTCTAATCAAGATATCCAAAGAATCAGAGGAATATGACTTTTACAAAGGTTTGACCCAAATGTAAAAGATATGGTGTTTGTAGTTTTAGGTCATACAACTAGGACTAGAAATGGAAATAATATATAACATGTGGCCAAGTGATTTCAATATTATTTCATAGTGTATCAAACACATGATGAGGGAAATGTGTAAACCATGGTCTTGAAGACTTTCAGACTGTGAGAAAGATAATGGGACAAGTATACTTTAATGACTGTTTTAAAATACAGATTCTTGTATATTCTCATCAAAGATTAAATGGGACAAAGATACTATAACCAAGAATGAAGTTACCATTATTTGACAAACCTGTGATGGGTTTTGTATTATGCAGGTCCAACTAGGGCATATGCCGCATAGCCAAATAGTGGAATCTTTTGGCTGACAGGCCTGTTATGTAGGCAACTTATGCAAGTCCGCCTAAGGGCACGTGCTGCATAGTCAGGAAAAAGAGCTCTCAAATATTGGAAACCTTATCACCAGAAACCGTAAGAAATATTATGAAAATCTGAAAGAAAAATTCAAGATTAAGAGTGTGATATATGGATGGGTGTTATGTCCAATGTATATGAGAAATATTTGAATCAATATTCACCATGAATTTGATGTCTTTTACATAGATCTGACTCATATGTAAAATGGAGAATTTATTTGTTTCCTTTGAATGAATATGGTAATGTGCAGTTTTAAGTCATGCAGTAAGGACATTATACTATGTAGTTTCAATTCATATAGTAAGAACATTAGTAACCCCATAAGAAATTAAAATACATCATATAAAGAATCCATTTACTCAATTTCTAAGCCCGCATGATCTATGCTCGGTGTGAGAAACAAGGAGCCGCAAGGGTTTCTTTTATAATACAAAGGTGATACAAATGAAGAATAGGGGTATTAGATTTTCATTCAGTGTAAAGTCACGAGGTAAGGATTAAAATGAACTAATATGAAAGGAAATACATATTGGAACTGGATTAAGGGATAAAACACAAGTATCACTATATGTCTGGTTGGGGAAAGAATCAAGTCATACATAGTTTTTTTAAAACATTCCCTATGCTGATTTGATTTTATACAAGAAATAAAGGGTTTTTTTGTTATTGTGGATGGTCCCAAGATTGGAGATGTAGGCATATCTACGTATCTTATAATATATAAGAATCAATCCATACGTAGTTCTTTAAACAATCATTCCTCACGTTAAGTTTGATATGAGGAATGGGGCTTTTGATATGTTCTGAAAGAACGATAAATCTTACGACATAAAATGGTATAAGGACCAAACTATATATCTTAAGGAAATAATCTATATAGATTTTATTCATATACAGGAGGAGAAAAGAAAATAAGAAAATTTTGTGATTTTGGATGGGCCCAGAATTAGAGATTCATGCATCTCTACGTATCTCATTGAAAATGAGAATCAAGCCATACGTAGTTCCTAAAACTTGGTTTCTATGCAGATATGACTCTGACATAGGAAAGAGAGGACTCATGTACTACTAAGAAGTAGTGATGATATTAACAAAATTTTCTTATGGAAGCTTCTAATGTTAAATAGAGAAAAAATTAGTTGTACATATGATGTCATGCAGTTTAACATCATACAACATGGATGCTTATGGTTTTTATGCAGTTTAATGTCTTGCAACTAGGACATTAGTTGCTGTGTGGTTTTAAGTCTTGAAAAAAAGACATTGTACTATGCAGTTTAAAGTCTTACAGTGAGGACTAATGGGTATAATTACACAAAGTATTTATTCAAAAATCTTGCATCAGTTGGAGATTTAATGCACTCTCCATCCGTTGAGATTAAAGCATAGGATCTATTTGAATAGACCTTATGTATGGGATAAGATCCCTCCCATTTTGGTTCAAGTTTTGGAGGTTTGTTTCCTGGTATCATTGGAGTCCTAAGGAACAATACCGATTCTCCTGGGAGGAATGAACGAAGGTGAAATTTCTTATTAAAATCTCATGCTATCCTATTTTGATAGACTTCTAGATGATGAAAAGTATGAAATATTTTATCATCTAATCATTCCAAATCATTAAACCATTTCTGAGATCTTTCATCTATAGATAATTGATCACAGATTACAACTCTAAGTGAAGGAAATTGTACTTCAATTGGAAAAACCGCTTCAGTTCCATATGCTAATGAATAAGGAGTTTCTTGGGTGGTAGTACAGATAGTTGTCTGATAATCCCATAAAACATTCAAAAGTTTATCAGGCCATGATTTATTATCTTTATCCACCATCTTCTGGAGTATATTTGATAGGGTTTTGTTGAAATCCTCTATCTATCCATTGGCCACTTCATGATAGTGAGATGAATGGTTGGATTT
Source organism: Viscum album (assembly GCA_963277665.1). Lineage (NCBI taxonomy): Eukaryota > Viridiplantae > Streptophyta > Magnoliopsida > Santalales > Viscaceae > Viscum > Viscum album. Next base: position 1,742,745,961 of record OY728161.1, read on the forward strand.
GATATTATATTCCCAATATAACTTTTTTACTTCAGCAGAACAAAAATTGGTGCCATTGTCCATAAAAATATTATGAGGGATGCCAAATCTGGTGATGATATTATCTTTGACAAAACTAATGATTCTTTTGGCTCTAACTTCCTTGAGAGGTATTTCCTCATCTCATTTAGAGAAGAAATTAGTAGTAGTGAGAATATACATGAACTTCTTAGCCGTGGCTAGAGGATAAGGCCCTAATACATCCATTACCCATGTGGAAAATTTCTAAGAGTATTTAGCTGTATGTAGAAACTCTAGGGGTTGATGAATGAAGTTTGAATTCACTTGATAGGGATGCCATTTTTTTGTGAAGTCTATACAATTCTGTGTCATTGAAGGCCAAATATATCCAAGACTTTGGATCTGATCGGAGATTCTGTGCCCAAATTGGTGGGCACCACAAGCTCCTGAATGTACTTCTTTCATGAAAGCTGCGGTATCTTCTCCATCAATATATCTGAAAATAATTCCATCAAATCCTCACTTATCTTTTGGTGGTCTGGACTATCATAAAGAGTAAAATTGGCCACTCGTCGCCGGATCTGCTCCTTCTCAGCCCTATTTGGTGGAAGTATCCCATTTTGAATATATTCTATGATGGATGTTCTCCATCCAATGGTATGACAATATGGTTCAGAAATAGGGATAATTTCATTAATTTCCTCCCTTATGGTTTGAAAAAAAGGTGAAATCATGCGACTATGGGTTATGCTGATAACTATCTCATCCCAATTCGGATCTTCCAAGGCTGTAGCTGTATTAGTCAGTGCATCTGCTTGGGCATTTTGTGATCGCGGAACATAGGACAATGTAGGCTCTGAGGGAAATTTAACCATTAACTCTCTGACATAATCACACAAAGGTATTAACTCTTCTTTTCTAATAGAGTATTCCCCATTTATTTGTTTGATTACTAATTCTGAATCACATTTTACCCTTAAATGATCCATTTTCACCTGAATAACCAATTCCAAACCTATGATGAGAGCTTGATACTCTACTTCATTGTTTGTACCACCTTCTGATAATAGAAAAGAATAAGGCAATACTGCCTTTTCTGGGGAAATAAGGACTATTCCAATTCCAACCTTGTTGAGTTTAGGATTTTCCAGTCTCTTCCCTGTTGGACTTCTAGAAGCACCATCAAAATACATTTTCCTTGTTTGGGAATTATCTTTAATAGAGAATACCTCTTTATCAGGAAGTTCAGTATTAAATGATGTATCTTCTGTAGATGGATGCTCAGTAAGAAAATCATCTAGGTCTTGGCCCTTTATTGTTTTTTGAGGCACAAACTGGATATCAAATTGTTACAAAATAACCGCCCACTGTGCTAGATGTCCTTTAAGCATAGGAAGACTGAGGATAAATTTGTGTGGGTTATTATGAGATACCAATTGGACCTCATGATGATGCATGTAATGTATCAATTTCTAAACAGAAAAGATTAATTCCAGGCAACACTTCTCAATACTTGAATACCAAGTTTCTGCATCAAGCATAGTGAAACTGAGATAATAAAGGCTTTTTTCATTTCTAGCATCATTCTTTTGGGCGAGGAAGGCACCTAGTGATCGCTCTAAAGCTGTCACATAGAGAATGAGTGATATTCCTTCAATAGGTGGCATTAATACTGGTGGACTTAAGAGATATTTCTTGAGTATATCAAATTCTTCTTGGAAATCCTTAGTCCATTGATAAGTGACTCCCTTATTCATTAATCTGGTGAAAGGTAAGCATTTTCCTACCAAATTGGAGATAAAGCACCGAATATAGGCTAAGTGTCCTTAAAGTCCTCTCAATTATTTCAAATTTCGAGGAGGTGACATACCAAGGATTGATTTTGTTTTCTTAGGATCAAATTTTATACCAAGATGGCATACAACGAAGCCAAGGAATTTTCCTAAGGTTACATCGAAAGCACATTTTAAGGGGTTCATCTTCAAATTATATTGCCGAAGTTTGCAAAATATGGTTTCCAAATCAGCCAAGTGATTGGAACATTGTTTGGATTTGACTACCAAATCATCCACATAATATTCAAAAAATTTCCCTAAGAAGGGTTTGAAGATATAGTTCATGGAATGTTGGTATGTCGTGCCTATATTCTTTAAGCCAAAGGGAATTACCCGATAACAAAACACACCTTGAGGAGCTCTAAAGGCTGTAGATTCTTCATCCACTAGGGACATTTGAATTTGATTATATCCAAAATATCCATCCATGAAGGAAAGAGCTTCATATCCAGTCGTTTCATCAATTAGAAGTTTTGTAATCAGGACTGGAAAATCATCTTTAGGACAATGCCGGTTAAGATCTCTAAAATCAATGCAGACTCTAATTTTCCCATTCTTCTTTTTCACTGAAATAATATTGGCCAACCATTTGGGATACTGAACTTCCCTAACAAATTTAGCCTTTATAATCTTATCAACTTCAACTTCAATTTTAGAGGCATGAGTTGGGTGTGTTCTCCTTGCTGCTTGCTTGAACCCACGATGTTCTTCTGGAAAACCCAAATGATGGGTGGCTATATCAGGATTAAGACCTGGAATTTCTGTATAATTCCAAGAAAATATATCTCTATTTTTCTTTAGAAAGAAAATATACACCTCTTTCTCCTCAGAGGTCATGGCCGCACTAATTAATGTGGGGCATGGATCTTCTCTTGTACCCATATTTATTTCTCCGAGTTCATCCACGGTGGTAGAAACACCTTATTCAAATGCTGGAAGAGCATCCCTGAGATCTTCCTCTTCTTCTTCATTATATGCCACTTCTTATATTTCTATTTTCATGGTAGATTACAAGAAAAAAACTCCCAAAGTTAGGGGATGAATCAGTATTTGAACATCTCGAAGAAGAAGCCACCTTATCCGACCCTACTGATGATAAAGGGTCTTCCTGTGGTAAGGAGGGATTGATGGATTGAGAATCAACATCTTTATCTTCCTCTAATATTGCTACAATTTTTTCTATTCTTATTAATGAAGTATAGGCTCATTGTAGTTCAACAGATGAAATAAAAACATCTCTATTCAAGCTTCCATCATTTCTTGGTGCATTAATAATTTCTCCCATGTTATCAGGCTCAATTGCTATAATTAACATTATGGGAATTATTGGATGAGTGCATGGATTTAGATTTTCCCTTTAAACTTGATTGATGGGTAACACATAATTTGTATTCAAATGCATGAATGGATTTGCTGGAATCTTTTTTAGTCCATTTGGATCATTAACTCTGGTTATCTCCTTGGTTATGGACTTCATTCCTCTTATGGGATAAAACTCCGCCTCAATATATTGAGATTACCATGTTTTTAATGGAGCCTTGTCACCATAAAATTTTCCAATTTGACCATTGAAATAGTATTTCATACATTGGTGGTATGGTGAAGGTATGGCTGCATGTTGATGCAACCAAGGCCTTCCAAGCAGAATATTGAAGGTTGTGTCCTGACGAACAACCATGAAATGTGAATTAGACACAAGATCTCCAAACAGATTTCTGAGTGTAATTTCACCCAGAGTTTCTTGTTCATTCTTATTATATCCTTGAAACATTAAAGTCTAAGGAGATAAGTTAGATTCAGTCAGGCCCAATCGAAAAAGTGTACGAATGGGAATGAGGTTGACCCTGAAGCCATTATCAATGAAGGTTTGTCGGATATCCATTTCCTTGACCTTTCCAGACAGATACAAAGGTCTGATGTGTCCATGTACCACATGGTCTTTATCTTCATCTGTAAAAGATATGACTGCATGACATTCTGCAGAATCATTCTCTATATGGTAAACTTCAGCAACAACAACTTCGATTTCAAATTCTTGAGGACATAACAAGGCCTCAATGAGTGCTTCTTGAAGATCTTTTGATAGAATCAAATCATCCAAAATTGATAACTTGGCCGGTACTTGGGCCAATTATTTCAATACATCATACTTTTGGTCCAAAGGTCTGCATTTTCCAGCATGGAGATATGGTTTTGCAGGTGATTTGGAAGTTGATGCTTCTATTGTAGATGTATTCTGTGTTGAAGTAGAAGTGGGAAATACTGCTGAATTTGGTAAATTAGACTGACTAAGTCTATTAATATATTGAGAATAATATGGTGGAGATTTTAATCAGTCCTCTAGGATAATTGCGCCAGAACTAGACTTGTTTTGCATGTAAGAAACTCCTTTTTCTTGTTGAGCTCACAAAAGGGCTCTTCCACAAGTTTTTGCCGCATATATGGTTTGAGCAGGGGTAGAGTTAAAATGATGATTTCAGGTTTTCCCACGTCTTCCCCTGTGTCCTTGACCTTGGCCTCTTCCTTTAGTTCCCCAATTAGGTGCAAGGAATTCTGGCTCAATACAATTAGAATCACCATTGGCATAAGGATCTGTTAAATGGATAACATTAATGGAACCAAAGATCATTTCTTCTTCTGATGAAGATTCTGCCTGACAGGTTATTTCTGGATATACCATTTGGTGGGGTGGTGCCCATGATTTTGAAATAGATGGAATGAAATCTTCCAAGGTTAAGGAAAACTTTGGCCATGATGCAAGATTGTCTTCTTCTGACTACTCTTTATCCTTATGACCAACTTGTTTCCTTGAGGAACGAACCTTTGATGAAGATGGTTTTTCTGTGGCAGGAGTGGTAGAAGACACAATTGGTTGTTTCAACTATTTTTATAAAATATCATGAGTTCATTTGATCATTTTCTTAATCATCCAATCATCATATTTTTGTACATTTTTACTTTTATCCTCTTGCCATTCTCCTTCTTCCTCTGGATTGGTGGCAGTGACAAATGCTACTTAAGCTGATGAACTTTTCAATTTCACTTGTCCAGAGTCTACCATATTTTTCAAAAGGTCTTTGAAAAAAAAGAACTCCTTAATGGGGTGTCCAAACATCTGATGAAAGGGACAATAATTCTGACGATCTTTATCTCCGTCTTTATTTGGATTCTTCGGCCTTGGAAACTGAACCAAATTGTTTTCTAAGGCTGAGATGAAGTAGCTAAAAACTTGATCATTCCTAAAATAATAGATTTTATTCTTTAATTCCTCAAACTGTTTCCGCATTTGATCTCTTTGATCATTTTGATGAGGTGGTCATTGCTGCTGATGCTCAGGAAGTGGAACCCTTCGGTATGATGAAGGTTTTGAAGTAAAAGAAGGTACAAGTGCCTCTTTGAGTGTAACTGTAGCAGCTTATAACTTTCCTATTCTCCTTCCTAGAACTAATGGGATTACATGAGTTTTAGACCTAGTCTCTATAATAGAGTCTTATATCTGTTGAGTGATTGAAGTAAGGTCTCAAAACCCTCCTGTGTATTTCACAGGGATCAATGGTGTGCGTAATTCATCATGCAAATTTTCCACACAGATTGGCAACAACTATTCTTGAGGGAGTTCTAAACTTAAGGAATATGTTAATCTCTTCCAGAGAGCAATGAAATCCAAAACTCTTTCATTTTTCTTTTTTTTTTACAATTGGTAAGATAAAAAAATGTTGTCTTTGGTAATGTTGAGCTAAATTGAAGAAGGAATTTCTGACAGAGATCTTACCACCCAGTAATTGATCGAGATTGAAAACTTGTATACCAGAAAAAAGCAGGTCCTTGTAATGATTGCAAAAAACACCTGAGCTTAACTGCTTCTTGTTGTTGAGGAGTTACCATCATAGGATCACAGCAAGAAACAAAATGTGTTAAGTGTTGTTCTGGATCTCCCAAACCATTAAAAATTGGGAATGTGGTATTCAAAAAATTTTATGGTGGGGGGGGGGGGAATTGTATCCACCTATTCAGGGTAATCTTTCTTTTTCGGCTTAACTAGTTCACATCGTTCCTCCATAGCTTCCAACCGAGTCGTTAATGCCTCAATTGTATTCATAAGTATTTGGGAAATATCCGAATTAGCTGGATTCTATGTAGGTATTGCAACTGGAACTTGAGATGGTGCAATAACCGGTAAGACCACTGATGATGGTGATGATATCTGTCTTGACTGTGTACCCAATGGAGGGAATTCATTATATGCATCTTTAGTTACTACAAATCCTCTTTGTTGAGGAGATACTACATGATTTTTCAGTTGAGGACTTTCCTGAGGAGTATGTCTAGTAGAAATGTTGTTTTGAAGCAACTCCATATTGAGTCTTTTCAACTCCTTCATTTCCTCTTCTTACTGTGAAAGTCTCTCTTCAAGTAAAAGAGATGGACCTTCTCGAGCAGAAAAGTGAGATGCAATTTGACTTTTTTCCTTTCCCATTGTTGGACACCTTTTAGAGAGGGGGGAGTTGGTTATTTAAACGTATACCTAGATTCTGGGTAAACCTCTAATTTCGGGTACGCACACCTTCTTCATTTGCCTCATCGTGTACCGTATTGTGGACAAGAACTTCATCTTATGATTTCCCTGAACTGGATTTATTTTCTAGAGGATCTTTTGCAATGGTATTGATAACATTCACTAGAGCATAATGCATTAATGGCATTCTGTCAGTGTTTCTGGTATATCGTCTCCCTTTCTTTCTTTCACGAAACTCTGTTCTCCTATATGATAAATTACCTAGAACTTTTTGGCAGATAGTAACAAGAAGGGAATCATTGGATAGTTCAGCTGTACATTTTCCTTGTGGCTTCTTCCCTAATTTGGAGAAAACTGAATTCCGTTGAGGAGGGGATTGTAGATGTGAAAAAATCCCCAACCTTGCAGGCTGGGATTGATCCTGTTCTTCTTCTTCAAATCTTTGAACATTGTTTAATGAATTTGAAGGTTGCATTAAATAAGCCCCCATCCTGGAAATATGGGGTGATTCTTAAACCAATACAACTGAAATTCGTGAAACTGCTCTTATGATTTTATGGATTTTGGTTTGGACATTAGCTGGGTGCATCATCTGACAATTACTTAAATCACATGTTTCAGAAGATCGCTGTGTTATTTCGGACATTTTCATCCTCTGATGCTTGGAATTCTCTAAACGGGACGCCTGCTCAAGATTCTCAGAGGCTTGATGTAGAAGTAATTCAACAAATTCTTTTCTTTTGGCATGATTCTGATGAGAACTGGTTGAGGTTTGATTTTGAGCGTACATTTGATTACATACAAAACCTATTGATTGTGGCCGTCCATGGGAAATAACATTTCATGAAACCAATTTTGGTGGACTTTGCTGATTTTGGAGTGTAGTGAAATGTAATGCTCCATATGCACCCCATCCTCTGATACGAACATTATACGAGGAATCATAAATTAATTGGCGTAGCCTCTTCAAAGCATTGAGACATGCGTGCTGAAGAGTTCTCTGTTGTTTTTCAACCCTTGGATGTTGGGAAACTGAAAGAGATGCCAAGTCAATTTGGCACTGTAACCCTTCTATTACCTTTATATGATTTTGATATTCATCATATGATAATAATTTAATTTTCAAATGATGAATAGTTTTCTATAAGTTGAGACGAATTTCATAAATGCAATCTTTTATCATCAATTCTGGAATATCAAACTGAGAATTTGCTGAAGGTCAGAACATTACTGGTATTTATCCTTTAGTTAATTGTTCCCTCATGTTCAACACGTCTTCATCATCTTCTACTAGAGGTTTCTCCACTTGGTCTGACCAAAGTGGATGCTCTGTATTAGAGGATAAATGACCCAAGGGAGGTTCGGAGAATTACCGTTCCCTTAAGATGTCTTCTGACTGAGAAAGTGTTCCACCCGTAAATGACAAGGCATCAGACATGACTGGCCTTGTGCTTGCAAGTGACTTGAGATAGGAGGGATTTCTTGTTACTACATTATTAATTATAGAGTTGTTTTGACAATGTGAAATACTACTATGGAGAGGAATTTAATGAATTCCATCATGGAGAGGATAACCACAATGGATTACAACAAGGGATAAATCTTCTTGTGCCTTGGTCTTCTGGCCACATAGAGGGTTGACGTGGATCTCATACAAAGATAGAAACTCTGTATTGATCTAATTTTCACAAATAAATCCTTCATTATGAAGTGTCTGGTGAGAAACTTCAGAACTACAACTACCACTCCCAAAATTTAGTAATGAGAGGGTAGGATCTTGAGCCACAATAGATGAATGTCTGAGGGATTCAAGAACTCCATCATTAAGAGGAGCTAAATCACAACTTGACTCTTGATTTTACAACGGTATTTGGTGATATTTTTTCTTGGATGTTCTCTTATACTTAGTTAGGGCCACGTACTGGGAAAAGTGGTTATCATGGGAAGGTATATGTGCCTGCCTTGGATTAGTTACTAGAATATACTGATTACCTCCAATTGGAAAGGGTGTATGTTCCCGATATTGTTGTCCATATGATATGGGGGAGTATGCCCCATGACCCTCCTGGACTAGAATAGAGGCATGTATCTGCTCTGGGATGGCATGCCGATGTGTCATCCCATGTGTAGGGATAGATTTATGTGTCTGTTCCCCTGATACTACTAAAGTAGTTGTTAAAATATCCTGGCATGCTTCTAGAATATGGGAAGGGATTTGCGTCTGCCCTTTCACCATTGATAAGATGTATTTAGTGACTTCAGCAGCCAGAACAGGAATATACATCCATTACGTATTTGGAGTAGGTGTATGTTCCTTCTACTGTCCTCCTTTTCCTGTCAATGGATATTGAAAGTACTCATGCATAGGGGTAGAGAGTTGGGTCTGCCCCAAATTTGTCATTGGATATTTCCGAATAATTTCTCCGAGTGCTACCAAACGAGACTGTTGGAAGCCTTGATTAACATTGGTAGGTGTATGTGCCTGCTGGATATTATTCGTTAAGTGTGGTTGATGGGCTTCCTTCAATACTGGCAGACGAGACTGCTAACAGAATTGGTGATTGTAAACATGTGTATATTCCTGTTTACCAGTTGCCACTATATTAGATTGGAAAGCCTCTTTAAATGCAGTCAGACGATCCTACTGACTGGGTGATAACTTGTAAATAGGTGTATGTTCCTATTCACGGTACTCCACCAAGTTTATCTGGTGGTATTGGTGGGTTACTGTCAGATGAGTCTTCTGAGTAGAAAAATTAGGGTAGACGGGTATATGTGCCCACTCGTTGTTTTCCATAAAGTTAAATTGATGGGATTTTCTGGTGGAGGTAGAGGTGAAAACCTACTCCCTATTAACCGGACGTTGTCACTAGTGGTTTTTCTTACATGCCCAGGTCTGAGAGACCTGGGACAGATGTCTATAGGAAATACCCCCATCATGTTGGGGATACACTACCACATGATTCTGGTGGCAATTTCTAGTGGGAGTCCTCTGGAAGGACTCCTGTATTCTTGAATTGAGGTCTTCAGTGACCTCTTGATCCACATCCCTATAGTATTGGAGAGATTGATTATTACATTCTGGGGATAAAGACCTGAAACGGTTGGAGACGGTGGTTGGCACCGTTTGCTTCTTAATCATTGGTCATTGTTGGCCAAATTATCGAGGATTATTGTTGACTTGGAGGGCCTATCGAGCATCCTCCAAAGTTAGGAATGTACCGTGCTGGCAATATTCCTTCACTAGTACATTATATACCTAGCGTTAAAGACACTGGGTTGGTGATAACATTTTTCCTGTGGATGGATATCTAGCATGAGCAGCATTTGGGAAGGTCACAGATGTTGTCTTGGAGAAAGTCATTCTTTGGATTGAAGGGAGTTCTGTGGAAAACTGAGAACAATGAAAAACTTTATTAAAGCATAATCTTTTCAAATGGACACATGCATGATTAATTCCTTTGTTTGGCCTTATTTTATCAATTGATAGGGGCCTAAAATGTGGGTAACGTTATTAACTTGGTTAAGGATTCACGTCGGGTTCACCATTTTTGTTTCCTAGTTTCTTGAAACGTGTGTTCTAGACTTGAGAATCACTGTTTCCAGGCAGTTTCCATTGGATTTATTCATGGAAATGGAAACTTCCAATAGTTCTTTATCCAAAGAGGACCTTCTTTCCAAAGGCAGGCATTCGTTAAGTTCTTCAACTTTACGATACTTAAGAACGTGCATTGGTCGAGAGGATGAGAGATCAGACTCATCACACCCTTTTGGGGGGAATTATTTTCTACTCTGGGACTCTCTTTGTAAAATTAAAATATTTTCATGAATCCTTATTAATTCACCAAGTATATCATAAGTATCCCTTGGAATTTACAATCACTTATTAACATGTGTAAAATTTTAGAATCATCAGTATGCATTTAAGGTTCTTCATCAATGGAAACATCTATATTTATTCGAGGTTTTCCATCGATGGTATCCTCTAATATACCGATTAGAGATTATTTTAATCATCATTATGATGATACTGATTTTTAAGCCACTCAGTGGGGCACTCTGGAATTTATTGTCATCTAGGAAGATGAAAGTTTGTTTTAATCTTGAGATCATGCTCATAAAATAAGCTACCTACGTATCCTTGTGAAAGGAATAAGAACCCTCATAGTTCAGTGTCACTTAGTAAGAAACATCATACCTTTTAAGGTCATGTGATAAGGACCTCTAGGTGGAATGTTCTTAGTTGAAACTTAGTGTGGGACTTATGCTGAAGCAGCCCAAGGAACTTGGAAAGGTATGAGTTTCAAAGTAGGATCAGACCCTATTGGGAATATGGCCCAAAGAGAACAGGGATAATTTGAAGTTTTGGTTTTTAACCTCAAGAAGGCTTCCTACGTATCCCATATTAATGGGAATCAAATCCCACAAAGTTCAGTAAATCACATAGGAGAGTATAGTCCGATGAGAGAGATGATTTTGGGCTTACTTCCTGAAAAGGATGCCTTAATGATTTGAGGATTGAATTTGGGGATTATTTAATAAGGAGGAAGCCCAAATTGGGGGAATTAGAGTTGGATTCCTGAGGAGGATATCTAGTGATCTTGTGCCCTGAAAGAGCTTCCTACGTATCCTAGTTTGAACAGGAATCAGAGTTCTCATAGTTCATTTGGTGAGTGTTTATGAACATGTTGCAACCGTCACATATCTCTAAGCCCACGTGATTCATACTCGGTGTGAGAAACAAGAGGATTTGAAAGATTTAATAATGACACTTCACACTTTTCCTCCTTCGCTAATGGAAGAGGGCGCATTGACTATGGAAGAGGGAGAGGTGACGAGTCTTCCCTCTATTTTATTTACATTGGATGAGGGTCCAATGTAAGGAACAAGGGGTGAAGGTGAGGGGATTATACCAGGATGGATGCCCTCAAATTGGTTCTAGTAAGGGAGGGAGACTTCTTCTATACTTGTGCGGAATGGAAAGTGCAAAGGGTACCTTCCTTACCAGATACCTAAGGTCCTGGGTCACTACTTTGAAAAGGGTGAGGCCGGTAGCCAACCATCCTCCAAACTGGGAAATTCCCAACACTATTTCTGGGAGAAAATTCCTTGTGACTGTGGATATAAAAACCCACAAACATCCCATAATTCCTAACCCCATTGTGAAACAAATGTGTGAAACCTCTGACTGTGGAAATACAAACCCAAATTGGAGACACGCTGATGTGCCTTACCCAAAGGTTTGAGAAGTCAGGAGGTTTTGGTGGAGGCCTCAACTTATCCCCTTTAGGATAAGGGAACCAAGGAAGGAGATACCGTGCCATGTATGGCTTTAAAAAAGGGTACTTGATCTAGTCGCGTAGGTACCTCATGCAAGTATGCCGCATAGGTACCCCATGTTGCCCTATTGCGCAGGTGTGGCACGCAGATAGACCTCATAGGTGCAGATGAGGACCGAAGAATGGGAATAACTTCAAAACATTACTATCCCTTTTAATTATACCTTCTTTTTTAGTTTAGATAACTACCTGATACAATTTGAGAGATCTAGGCGAAAGAGCTACGCAATGGGAGCTTCAGTGAGTCTTACTTTTTTCAGTTTGGAAATGGGGAGCCTAAGGGTCCTATTTATAGGAACATATGAGGCCTAGCTGAAGCAACTTTTCCCACACAGGTATTTCACGTAGGTCCACCACGCAGGTGATCTGCATAGGGACATCAAAAATCTTCTCGCGCGTAGCTCAGTCGCGTAGCTCGCTTGTGTAGCTTGGCCGCATAGCTCGCTCGTGAAGCTGGGCCGCGTAGTGCGGCTGTGAAGCCGAGCCGTGTAGCGCGGTCGCGAAGCTGAGCCGCGTAGTGCGGTCGTGAAGCTGAGCCGCATAGCTCGGTCACTAAGATCCTGGATGCTACTACATTGCATAGAGCTTGGGAGTATTTGTTTGATTTTTTTCTTGTACTCTTTGAATATTTATTTGGGATTTGAAATATCCAAAGGTTGCCTATCTTTTTTGTTACATTTTCAAGTAGTGTCAACTGTTTTGAAAACTATTTCTTTAAAAATAAATTAAAAACTTATAAAGAAATATTGAAAAAGTTTTTAAAACCTTTATTTTTAAAATAATTTGAAAAATTATAAATAATTCTTGAAAACATTTTGAAAAACTTTTTAGAAAGCATGGTTTTGAAAGAACATAGATTTCTGCTCGAAGAGAGAGTAAAGATGGGCTTTCTTAGAAACACTTTCTTAACTATATTATGTACCAAGGAGTATAAAAATGGTACCAGTACATGAATAAATCATGAATAAATAGAGGATAAGAAAATTCATGAATATTCTTGAGATATGGATCATAATATTTCATCAAAGGAAGAATAAATATAAACAATCATGAAAAGTGATGAGATTTTTTCAATAAACTCTTACCACTTGGTAACTTTGAACCGTACTCCCCATGTAAGAAAATGAAATTACATGAAGACTAATATATCATGAAAAGAATAAGATTAATGATATAACATTTCAATTTAAGTATATAGACCTCATGAAAAATATATGTACATAACATGACATGTGTCTCGAAGAAGGAAAATTGAGACAAAATTATTTTACTGATTTGGTAACTTTAGAAACATAAATTTCATAATAGAAAGATCATAAAATGGATATATAAATACCTGTAATTTTATGTATAATAATCATAGAATATATCCATGTTCTGTATACACACCACACAAAAGGAATGGGTGGTAAATAAATCATGTATCTCACAGAAATAAAAAGTGAGATGAAATTCCCTTACCTTGTGTCTTGACTCTCTTCATACTCATACAGAACTCATATATAATAAATATATGTTTATTATACATATATCATATAACCATATTATTATATTTAATACCTCATATGGTTTTATTATGACTTTATATTACCTGATTGTTAGCAATTCTATGTTAAGGTTTCACTTTGGGAAATATCCACTTTATTCTTTGTATGTATATATCTTTGGTCCTTATACTTATATCATGATTTACAAAATATATAAAATGATATTAATATTATTTATATTCATTATATTTTTATTATAATAATATATAGAATATATAAGTATGGAATACACCGTTCATGGAGACGGTAAGCTGTACGTACGCATGAACGTCGTTTCCATTTTTTTTCATATTGAAAGAAATAAAGAAAATGACATATATGTATATGTATATGTATATATATATATATTGTAATTCCAGTATCATTATTATTTTATATATATCATATAATTTCACTAAATGAATCCTTCATACATTCCATATAGTGTGTGAAAAAATCACATCGCTTTGAGGGGGTAGTAGTCCACAAAGTAAGTATATGATACTTTATAGGTGAGAATTATGTCTTTGTGAAAATGATTTCATATGTTTATAAGTATTCATGGACTAATAGTTCCTTTCTTTTATGTCCCTTATTGAGATTTTTGTGCTCATCCCTTGTTTTAAAATGTTTTTCATATGGTTTAAGGTTGGTTAATAGAAAAGAAGAATCCAAGTTAAATGTTGTAAAGATATTTCATGAAAAGATTTCATGTTTTATTAAATAATTTTTTATTATTGAAGAAATGGATACCATTTTAGTAGTAACCAATTTGTATGATTATGGGTTAATATGTATGAATTATGTACTAATTCTATAAAACTCTAATATGAAAATATCTTTTGGAATATAAGAAATAAAATTATAAAAGAATTTACTAGATTATGTAATGTTTAAGGATGAGACCATATAGTTGGTATTAGAGCACATTTTAGATAAATTTAGGGGTTATGATTATATTAATAGAATACCATAAATTATTTTTTTTAACTTATGGTTAAGTTTAAATGATATATCACTTAATTATCACTACTGGAATTTTCTCTTTTCCCAATGGTAGTATACCAACGGTTTACTTAAATCGTTGCTATAGTGAGCCTTTGCCAACGGTTTAAGGAAACTGTTGGCAAAGGGAATTTCGGTGGACCCTTTCCCAATGGTTCACTGGAACCGTTGGGAAAGGGGTACTAAACTCACACATTTCCCAACGGTTCAGTGGAACCGTTGGGAAAGGGGTGCTAAACTCACACATTTCCCAACGGTTCACTGGAACCGTTGGGAAATGTGTGCCTTTGCCAACGGTTTTTATAAACCGTTGGAAAAGGTTTCCCCCAAATTACAGATCGCGATCTCCTCTCCCCATTCGGACAGAGCCCTAATCTATTCGCTCTGCTGCTCTAGCGAACCCCATCCGACTCCACTGCTCTCGCGAATCCGAACACCAGCACCCCCATCCCAACAGGTACACCCCTATACCAATAGGTAAAATTTGATCTCAACCATATTGTTGTAGTTGTTTTAATGAATAGATTTTTTTCCAGGTGTTGGTGGTTTAATTGATTATTGAAATTAATATCTAAATAGGATATTGTTTGTGTTTGTGAAGACTTATTTAATGTTTTTGTATTCTATGTTTGGAAGGAGAGTGTTCAAAACATGTAAATCAGAGTTGGGGGAGGCTATCGTGAACGTTTACATGTTTTGGATAATGGATTGTGGGAATTATGGATTGTGTTCAAACCAATTTGATATGTTTTGGATAATGGATTGTGGGGGTAGGGGGTGTCCACGGGGGTGGGTGGGTTGTCCACGGGGGTGGGCGGGGGTGTCCACGGGGGTGGGAAAGGCTGTCCACGGGGGTGGGCGGGGCTGTCTAGGGGGTGTGGGCTGTCCTAGGGGTCTGGGTGGGGTGTCCTGGTGGGGGAGGGGTGTGTGGGGTGTCCAGGGGGTGGTATGTCTAGGTGGTGGTGGTGGGGTTGCGGGGGAGGGGGGTGTGGGCTATTTGGGAGGGTGGGCGGGGCTATCCAGGGGGTACGGGGTGTCCAGGGGGGTACGGGGGTGGGCGGGTTGTCCACAAGGGTGGACGAGCTGTCCATGGGGGTGGCCGGGCTATCAAGGAGGGGTGGGCGGGCTGTCTAGGGGGGTGGGTGGGCTGGCCACGGGGGGTAGGAGTGTCCAGGGGGGTGGGCAGGCTATCCAAGGGGGTGGGGGGATGTCCATAGGGAGAAGGGGTGTCGAGGGGGGTGGGTGGGCTGTCCACGGGGGTGGTTGGGCTGTCCACGGGGGTGGTTGGGCTGTCTAGGGGGTAGGGGGTGTCCACGGGGGTGGGCGGGGCTGTCCAGGGGGTGTGGGCTGTCCTGGGGGTCTGGGTGGGGTGTCCTGGTGGGGGAGGGGTGTGTGGGGTGTCCAGGTGGGGTGGTATGTCTTGGTGGTGGTGGTGGGGTTGCAGGGAAGGGGGGTGTGGGCTGTTTGGGAGGGTGGGCGGGGCTATCCAGGGGGGGTACGGGGTGTCCAGGGGGGTACGGGGGTGGGCGGGCTGTCCGCAAGGGTGGACGGGCTATCCACGGGGGTGGCCGGGCTATCAAGGAGGGGTGGGAGGGCTGTCCTGGGGGGTGGGTGGGCTGGCTACAGGGGGTAGGGGTGTCTAGGGGGGTGGGCGGGCTATCCAAGGGGGTGGGGGGCTGTCCATAGGGAGAAGGGGTGTCGAGGGGGGTGGGTGGGCTGTCCACGGGGGTGGTTGGGCTGTCTAGGGGGTAGGGGGCGTCCACGAGGGTGGGTGGGTTGTCCACGGGGGTGGGCGGGGCTGTCCACGGGGGTGGGAAAGGCTGTCCACGGGGGTGGGTGGGGCTGTCCAGGGGGTGTGGGCTGTCCTGGGGGTCTGGGTGGGGTGTCCTGGTGGGGGAGGGGTGTGTGGGGTGTCCAGGGGGGTTGGTATGTCTAGGTGGTGGTGGTGGGGTTGCAGGGGAGGGGGTGTGGGCTGTTTGGGAGGGTGGGCGGGGCTATCCCGGGGGGGGGGGGGGTACGGGGTGTCCAGGGGGGTACGGGGGTGGGCAGGCTGTCCATAAGGGTGGACGGGCTGTCCACGGGGGTGGCTGGGCTGTCAAGGAGGGGTGGGCGGGCTGTCCAGGGGGGGTGGGTGGGCTGGCCACAGGGGGTAGGGGTGTCCAGGGTGGTGGGCGGGCTATCCAAGGGGGTGGGGGGCTGTCCATAGGGAGAAGGGGTGTCGAGGGGGGTGGGTGGGCTGTCCACGGGGGTGTTTGGGCTGTCTAGGGGGTAGGGGGTGTCCACGGGGGTGGGTGGGTTGTCCACGGGGGTGGGCGGGGCTGTCCACGAGGGTACCCTACTAATATGGTTATGGGATGAGGCATGCTCTGATGTGATAACACATTAAGTTCTTGTTGGTTTTATATTTTTTCAATAACACATTAGTATGTTTTTTTTCACATGTGTAGTTGATACCATGATTATTTTCTTCCTTTATCGTTTACTTAAATGTATTTTCTATTAAAGTTCAATCCTATCGAATTGTTTATGACAAAATTACTTATATGAATTCTTTTTATAGAATGGACAGAAGTTGGATGTATGAAACCGATCGTATCTCAAGCGATTTTCAAAACAATTTGGAGAGCTTTATAGATTTTGCATTTCACAATGCTTCAGATAGTGGTCGCATACACTGCCCATGTTCCAATTGTGTTGGTAGACCTTAGTTGAGTCATGAAGAAGTCAGCTACCACATAACCAAAAATGGTTTTCAAGCAAACTACTTTGTGTGGTATCACAATGGGGAGAAAATGAAATCTCAAATTGGTGATGATCGAAATGAAAGGACTGGAATGGAGAATTTGTTAGATGATCGGTTTCCATTTATTCGTCATCATGAAAAAGAAAGGATTTCGACTCAAGAAGACGTCGATATGAGGACAACTGATGCATCTAGTGAAAATGATGATATTGATAGGGTGAAAAAATTGAATGATGCTGCCACGACTCCAGTATATCGACAATGCGATAAAATGAAAAAGCTGGAATTTTTAATCCGATTGTTTCATGGAAAAACTATCTATGGGATTTCTAATACAACAATCGATTACATTCTTACACTCTTGAAGGATTTACTTCCAGATGATGCAGATATTCCCTCAAACCACTATATGGCATGGAAGTTAGTTGAAGAACTTGGATTTTCCAGAAACAAAATTCATTCTTTCCCGAAAGATTGCAGTTTATTCTGGGGAGAAACCGCTGAACGAAATGAATGTATAAAATGTGGCACATCCCGCTGAAAGTCAAAATCTGATGGAACACCATCCCGTGTTCCACAGAAAGTAATGTGGCACTTTCCATTGATCCCTAGACTCCAGAATCTTTTTATGTCTGATGACATATCAATAAAAATGAGATGGCATGATACCGAGAGAAAGAAGACTAATGATGAGTTGGTTCATCCTACAGATGGATTTGCATGGCAGAGATTTGATGCTCGACATCCTGATTTTGCAGCTGACGTGCGTAATGTGAGGCTGGGTCTTTCATGCAATGGTTTTAATCCGTTTGGGCAGATGCTTACTTCGCACAGCACATGGACAGTTTTTATACACATTTATAATCTTCCCCCATGGTTGTGTATGAAAAAATCTTTCACTTTCATGAGTATACTCATATCTGGTCCTTCTGATCCCGGCATTGATATTTATGTATACATGCAACCTTTAATAAAAGAGTTGAAACTTCTTTGGGATGTGGGTGTGCGCACATACGATGCATGTTCGAAAGACATATTTCAGATGCGTGTTGCGCTTATGTGGACGATCAATGATTTTCCGGCTTATGCAATGATGTCTGGATGGAGCACGAAGGGAAAACTGTCATGTCCAGTTTTTATGAAGAATACACGATCCAGAAGACTGAAACATCGTTGTAGTTTCAGTTTTATGGGACATCGACGATTTTTTCCAAAGGATCATCCATATAGAATGAATCGTCGAAGATTTGATAATACTATAGAGACCGATGATCCACCTCAGCGTATGTCTGGAACTGATGTGCTTAATGAATTGAAAGATTTCAGTTTTTCATTCGGGAAGGGTCAAATGAAATCTGGAAAGAGAAAGAATGTTTCCATAGAAACCTGTTACAATTGGAGGAAGAGGAGTATCTTTTTTGATTTTCCTTATTGGTCAACCAATTTGCTACGTCATTGCTTAGACATAATGCATATTGAAAAGAATATATGTGAAATGTTGCTTTCAGTTCTTCTAAATGTCAAGGGGAAGACAAAAGATGATTTACGATCTCGACGTGACTTGGTGGATTGGGGCATCAGACCAGAATTGCATCCTGTGCGTATCAGTGAAAATAAATGGCAACTTCCATGTGCTTCTTATGTGATGATACCTACTGAAAAAAAACAATTTTTGGAAGTATTAGAGACTATTAGAGTTCCTTATGCCTATTCAAGCAACATATCTAAACGGGTCAACAAAAGAGAGTTGAAGCTAAAATCTTTGAAGACTCATGATTATCACGTTCTACTGCATGAGTTGCTTCCAATAGCAATCCGTCATCTTTTGTCCAATAATGTAAGGGTGGGTGTTATTCGGTTGTGCCATTTTTTTAGAGATCTTTGTGCTAAGAAGTTGTCCAAGTATTTCTTGAAAAAAATGTTGACAGATTCCCCATTAATTTTGTGTGAGTTAGAGAAAATATTTCCCCCATCATTTTTCACATGCATGCTGCATCTGACTGTCCATATTCCAACTGAAATACTTCTCGGAGGACCTGTTTCTTTTCGTTGGATGTATCCAACTGAAAGAAATATGTTCACATTAAAGTCTTATGTTCGAAACAAGAATCATCCCGAAGGTTCTATCGTGAACGGTTACTTAGCTCAAGAATGTATGGATTTCTGTTCAATATATTTGTCTGATCTTACTATAAGAATGAACAGACCAATGAGTAATGAAGAAGAACAATATGAGCAAATTGAACCCAGTTTTCCATCACTTCCTCAAACAGGAGGAATTCCTGGATCATATACATTGAAGACATTAAGCCATGAAGAGCGGGAGATGGCACATCGCACAGTTTTGTTCAACTGTGATTTGTTCAATGACTATATCAGGTAACAAAATTGAATATGTATATCTTACATATATATCTGTTAAACTATTCATATTTTTTTATCTACAGGGAACATAAAACAATGATAAATAGGAAGTATCGTTCTTTATCTTTGAGAAGGAGAGAGAATTTTTATAGCAAAGAGTTTTCTGCTTGGTTAAAATTGAAGGTAAAAATATTACTGTTTAAATTAATTATTTCAATATTTACTTAAGTTTAACTGTCATTTATATTGCAGGTATTGAGTTTTTCTGCTGACTCTATCTCTGAGGAAATAAGAGCTTTGGATTTTGGTCCTAATACCGTGGTTTGTGACTGTAAATCAATTGTTATCAATGGGTACAGATTTATTGTCACTAAACGAGCCAAAAACATGAGAACACAACATGATGGTATTATGTTTACTGCCACAACAGATTATTATGCCAGTGCATCAGATAGTAGACCGTGACTTGAAAATGTGGGTTATTATGGAGTCGTTGAGAAAATAATAATATTGGATTATTACTCTCATGGACGAGTCACAATGATGAAATTCCATTGGTTTGATTCGATGACGAGACATGGCACATTTATTGATGATTGTGGATTTCGAGTAATTAATATGACCCGCACTCTTGCTACCGAAGAACCATATGTGTTGGAATCAATGGCTAAACAAGTTTTTTATGTCAAAGATCAACTTCAACCTGAATTTGGTGTCATAGTTGAAGTAATTCCAAGACATATTTTTGATGATGCTGATGATGGAATTGACACTGTCCCTATTGCCATTGGAACCAATCCATTTATTTCTTTTGATGACTCTAATAGCTCAATTGTCAGAGTTGATTGTGAACCTGAAGTTGTGGTTGGAAATATATAGAATCATTCATCCATGTTCTCAATTCTTTTGGTTTACCTAGAGTTGGGTTGTTAAGGTTGGTAATATTCATATTTATTTAGTATTGATCACAAATATGTTTTAGCTGACTTGACCGTTATGTGAATTTTCAATGTTTATTGGTTGCTGTTTTATTTGAATTGCATTTTCTAATTTGGAATTGAACTGTATTCAAACCAAATCAAACAATATTTCTAACTTGGTGAACATTACAACTTGTATGTTTTGTTAAATTCATTCAAGCTCTTCTAAAACAATTGATAGCTAAATTACCAATGAATCCCCTCATTCCCTCATATATTTAGTTTTTTGGTTTACACATTAATTTTCTTTTTCTAATTAATTACATATTTTTTTTTTCAAATGCAGGAAATGCAGCCAATTGAAGAGAGATGAAGAAAAAAAATGGCGGAGAACAATCTTCGGATGGAGGAGATGGGCATTCCACCATTAGTGCCTACAGTGAGTACTTTATTTCAAATATATATATATATATATATATATATATTTACAGAATATATAATGTCATGTGATTAATTTTTTTTGTAAACTTTTTTGTAGGATCCACCATTACGTCGACAGTTATTTGACGAGGAGCCTAGTACTGGTCCTAGTACTCAGGCCGGTGGTACGAGGAGGGTTCGTACCAGAGGTGGACGTAGAGCTACGCGTGCCCGACTAGACCCTGCCCCTCCCACTGACATTTCAGCCTTCCCACATTCTGATCCCGGTGTGTCGTTAGGGACACACGGGGTATTTAGGCCTCCCATGTTTTCGCTACCTTCTGCATCTTCTGCCCCATCATTTTCACATCCCATGATGATTCCCACTCCCCAGTCAGCATCAGGTCATACAGCTGTTCCATCTTCTTTTCCTTCTACTTCTGTCTCTCCGAGCTTTTATATTCCATCGTCTTCGACTCCTGTTCCACCAGAGGGTGTTCCATCAGGTTCTGTGGATCCGGCGCCACTCATTGATCAGACTAGCGTAGGTATATTTATAAAACCCTAACAAATTTTTATAGTAATATTTATTTTCATTATAACATGTTTTGATAAAATATTTGTTTTTCTTTCATGACAGATACATCTACTGACAGGAGGCGGGGGCGGGGCTGTACATGCATGCGTTCGGTGTGGAACCGTCGCACACAGGTTATGGTGGAATATAATGAAGACAATCATATGGTTGAGAAAACAGGGCAGCAATGTCAGAGTTTTCTGGCGACGCTTGCCAAATACTCCGACATCATTCCCATCAGCCCGCTGTCGTGGAGACATTTGCCACATGAGGTCAAAGATAGAGTTTGGGCAGAGATATGGGTAAAAAAATCTGTTGTATTTAATGCCATGAATTATTTTTGTATTTATATGAATTAATATTTTGATTTCAGCTTCGATTTAATTTTCCTGATGGTGAGGGTGCACGACTGGAACGTCTAAAGGATTTAGGCGAGCTTTGGAGAGCCTACAAGCATGAGCTGTATATTGGCTGGCGTGCTAGAGTTGGCACTGAGTTAGAGGCGGTACCAGTCATAGATGATTGTCCTATAGAGCAGTATCGTCAGATGATTACTCATTGGACGAGTACCCAGTTTAAGTTATGAATTACATTTGAGGTATATAAATAATAACTTTCAATTTTTGCATTAATATTATCCTTTGCATTATCGAATTTTATTTAGTAATCATCTGGAAAAAATAAAAAAAACATTGATGCAAAAAATACCTCCATACACTAGGACGCACGACGATGCCGGATCATGAGAGGCAGCAGGTATGACAATTGTTTATAAGTTTTCTTTACGACTTACATTTTCTTTTGTTTCCTCAATTATTTAATCATTTGCTAAAGTTTTTATATAACTTTTGTTTTCAATGTCATT
The DNA here is from genome assembly GCA_963277665.1 of Viscum album. Taxonomy (NCBI): domain Eukaryota; kingdom Viridiplantae; phylum Streptophyta; class Magnoliopsida; order Santalales; family Viscaceae; genus Viscum; species Viscum album. The sequence goes on from OY728161.1 coordinate 1,742,768,071, forward strand.
TTAGAGGCAAATACAAAATATTGAAGGACGTGTGCCTCGAGCAAAACTGTTTTGCTCGAGTAGACGAAAAAAGGATGGAAGTGCTGTCAAAGAAGCGACTCAGCAGCAGATTGTAAGTTTTAATCTGTTGATTTTATATTTTAATATCTATTTCGTAACTTAATAATATATTTATATTTGTAACAGGATGCTTTAGAGGCCCTCGATGCCCAAGAAGCAGACAATTTTGGGCCATCTGATCACTTACATCAGGTGTTGGGAGAGGATCATTCTGGCAGAGTACGCTGCCGACCTAGGATAGCCCCGACGAGGTATTGGACTGCCTCAGGTATGAGTTGTAGTGCCACCGAGCTGCAACAAGTTAGGGCACAGGCAGAACAGGCTGAGAAAAGGGCCACAGAGACGGCAGAACAGTCTGCTAGGGCAAACAGTGCATTTATGAAATTTATTGAAGTTCTACGTCCAACACTTCCAGCAGAGGCCAGCCCATCGATTGATGAATACATGTCGTCGATACATTCTATATATGGTGCACCAGGTGGCATTTCCAGTGGTGTTCAGGCCGATGTCCAGCTTGAAGATGATGATGGCGAGGAGTCTGATGCAGAAGAGGAGGGAGATGAGGAGGGCGAGGAGGAGGGCGAAGGCGAGGAGGAAGGCGCTGTGGAGGGTGAGGACGATGAGGAGGATGATGAAGAGGGTGATGATGATGATGATGATGGTGATGGTGATTCTGATGTGGGACATATTGATCCGTTACATTTTTGACTTATATTACTGAGATTTGATGTTTAATCTATTCTAGTTGTTGGTTTTATCTAGACTCGTAGTATAGTATTGGAGTTGAGTTATTTTTATATATTGTCTGTTTTATGGATGTTGTTGTCTTTTAGTGGTTGTGTGTTTGAGAACTCCCTGGACAACCCCCCTCATTCTTGGACCCTGGACAACCCCCCTCCCCCTTGGACCCCGAACACCCCCCGAACACCCCCCGGACAACCCCGCGGATAGCCCCCTGGACAGCCCCCCGTACAGCCCCCAACCCTCCACCCTGGACCCCGGATATCCCCCCGGACAACCCCCTGGACAACCCCCCCACCCTCCCCCTTGGACCCCGGACAACCCCCCAAACACCCCCCGGACAGCCCCCTGAACAACCCCGGACAACCCCCTGAACAACCCCTGAACAACCCCTAAACAACCCCTGAACAACCCCCTGAACAACCCCCGGACAGCCCCCTGAACAACCCCGGACAACCCCCTGAACAACCCCCAAACACCCCCCGGACAGACCCCGCACAGCCCCCCCACCCTCCTCCTTGGTCCCCGGACAGCCCCCCGGACACCCACCGGACAGCCCCCCCCGGACAGCCCCCCAGACAGCCCCTCCACCTTCCTTAATTTCATTAGCTCTGAAATGTTTCATAGCACGATCAACTAAAATCTAATCCATACTAAATATGATATAAAAATATTCTATATGAATGTCCATAAGCTTTTAAGTGAAAAAAAAGTGACATACGAAAAACTAACCAAACGCATTCGAAATGTGTTGATGCTTTAGGACAATGATCCATGGGTCATATGTGACGTGTACGAATCAACCCCGCCTCAATCCGAGGCGCGGTGTGGTCGGAACAACTCAAAGTGTATGTCTTTTGTTTCAAAAGGACATCATTTTAAGTGAAAAACATCAACTGGCATATGGAAAACCATCCAAACACATTCGGATTGTGTTGATACTTTAAAAAAACGATCCATGGGTCATTTGAGACGTGTACGAGTCAACCCCGCCTAAATCCGAGATGTGGTGTGGTCGGGACCACTCTAAGTGACTTTCTTTTGTTTAAAATGGACAGTATTTTAAGTACATACGGAAAACTGACCAAACGCATTCGGTTTCTGTTGAAACTTTAGGAGAACGATCCATGGGTCATATGTGACGTGTAAGAGTCAACACCACCTCAATCCGAGGCGCGGTGTGGCCGACACCACTCAAAGTGTCTCTATTTTGTTTAAAATGGACTTCATTTTTAGTGAAAACAAAAAATGACATACGGAAAACCGACCAAACGCATTCGGTTTCTGTTGAAAATTTAGGAGAACGATCCATGGGTCATATGTGACGTGTACGAGTAAACGAAACCTTAATCCGAGGCATGGTGTGGCCGACACCACTCAAAGTGTCTCTATTTTGTTTAAAATGGATAGTATTTTGGCCGTTTATGACACCAGAACTGCGTTGTCGGTCACTGCGGGCACATGGCACGTCCGATTGACATGCCGTCTGCGCGTACACGTCATGAATAATAATTAGAATGTTGAACGGTGGTTTCAGGTCAATCCGAGGTCGTCCGCTATGAATTTGACCGTTTGACGCCCGTTTTGGCCGTTTATGACACCAGAACTGCGTTGTCGGTCACCGCGGGTACACGGCACGTCCGATTGATGTACCATCGGCTCGACCACTTCATAAATCACTCACCCGTATTTGTCGTCTGATTTCAGGTCATTCTGACTTCGTTCGGCCCTTTTGGACCCCCCTCACGCGCGTTTACGAAGCGCGTGCATCACTTAAAATACGAATATTGAGCCGTACCGCGCAAACCGCACGTCCGATTGATGTGCCGTCTGTGCGTACATGTCACGAATAATAATTAGAATGTTTCACGGTGGTTTCAGCTCAATCCGAGGTCGTCCGCTATGAATTTGACCGTTTGATGCCCGTTTTGGCCGTTTATGACACCAGAACTGCGTTGTCAGTCACTGCGGGCACACGACACATATGATTGATGTGCTGTCTGCTCAAACACTTCATAAATCACTCACTCGTATTTTTCGTCTGATTTCAGGCCATTCCGAAATCGTTCGTTCCGTTTGGACCACCCTCACGCGCGTTTACGAAGCGCGCGCATCACTTAAAACACGAATATTGAGCCGTACCGCGCAAACCGCACATCCGATTGATGTGCCGTCTGCGCGTACACGTCACGAATAATAATTATAATGTTTCACGGTGGTTTCAGGTCAATCCGAGGTCGTCCTCTATGAATTTGACTATTTGACGCCCGTTTTGGCCGTTTATGACACCAGGACTGCGTTGTCGGTCACCGCGGGCACACGGCACGTCCGATTGACGTGCTGTCTGCTCGACCACTTCATAAATCACTCACCCGTATTTTTCGTCTGATTTCAGGCCATTCCAAAATCGTTCAGAACATTTGGACCACCCTCACGCGCGTTTACGAAGCGCGCGCATCACTTAAAACACGAATATTGAGCCGTACCGCGCAAACCGCACGTCCGATTGACGTGCCGTCTGTGCGTACATGTCAAGAATAATAATTAGAATGTTTCACGATGGTTTCAGGTCAATCCAAGGTCGTCCGCTATGAATTTGACCGTTTGACGCACGTTTTGGCCGTTTATGACACCAGAACTGCGTTGTCGGTCACCGCGGGCACACGACACGTCCGATTGACATGCCGTCTGCTCGAACACTTCATAAATCACTCAACCGTATTTGTCGTCTGATTTCAGGGCATTCCGAAATCGTTCGGCCCGTTTGGACCACCCTCACACGCGTTTACGAAGCGCGCGCATCACTTAAAACACGAATATTGAGCCGTACCGCGCAAACCTCACGTCCGATTGACGTGCTGTCTGCGCGTACACGTCACAAATAATAATTAGAATGTTTCACGGTGGTTTCAGGTCAATCCGAGGTCGTCCGCTATGAATTTTACCGTTTGACGCCCGTTTTGGCCATTTATGACACCAGAACTGCGTTGTCGGTCACCGCAGGCACATGACACGTCCGATTGACATGCCGTCTGCTCGAACACTTCAGAAATCACTCACCCGTATTTTTCATCTGATTTCAGGCCATTCCGAAATCGTTCGGCCCGTTTGGACCACCCTCACGCGTGCTTACAAAGCGCGCGCATCACTTAAAACACGAATATTGAGCCGTACCGCGAAAACCGCACGTTCGATTGACGTGATGTCTACGCGTACACGTCATGAATAATAATTAGAATGTTTCACGGTGGTTTCAGGTCAATCCGAGGTCGTCCGCTATGAATTTGACCGTTTGACTCCCGTTTTGGCCGTTTATGACACCAGAACTGCGTTGTCGGTCACCGCGGGCACACGGCACGTCCGATTGACGTGCCGTCTGCTCGACCACTTTAGAAATCACTCACCCGTATTTTTCGTCTGATTTCAGGTCATTCTGACTTCGTTCGGCCCATTTGGACCCCCCTCACGCGCGTTTACGAAGCGCGTGCATCACTTAAAATACGAATATTGATCCGTACCGCGCAAACCGCACGTCCGATTGATGTTCCATCTACACGTACACGTCACGAATAATAATTAGAATGTTTCAAGGTGGTTTCAGCTCAATCTGAGGTCATCCGCTATGAATTTGACCGTTGGACGCCCGTTTTGGCCGTTTATGACACCAGAACTGCGTTGTCGGTCACCGCGGGCACACGACACGTCCGATTGACATGCCATCTGCTCGACCACTTCAGAAATCACTGTCCCGTATTTGTCGTCTGATTTCAGGCCATTCCGACTTCGTTCGGCCCGTTTGGACCCCCCTCACGCGCGTTTACGAAGCGCGCGCATCACTTAAAACACGAATATTGAGCCGTACTGCGCAAACCGCACGTCCGATTGGCATGCCGTCTGTGCGTACACGTCATGAATAATAATTAGAATGTTGCACGGTGGTTTCAGGTCAATCCGAGGTTGTCCTCTATGAATTTGACCGTTTGATGCCCGTTTTGGCCGTTTATGACACCAGAACTGCGTTGTCGGTCACCGCGGGCACACGGCACGTCTGATTGACGTGCCTTCTACTCGAAAACTTCATAAATCACTGATCCATATTTTTTGTCTGATTTCAGGCCATTCCGAAATCATTCGGCCCGTTTGGACTACCCTCACGCGCGTTTACGAAGCGCGCGCATCACTTAAAACACGAATATTGAGTCGTACCGCACAAACCGCACGTCCGATTGACATTCCGTCTGTGCGTACACATCACGAATAATAATTAGAATGTTTCACGGTGGTTTCAGCTCAATCCGAGGTCATCCGCTATGAATTTGACCGTTTGACGCCCGTTTTGGCCGTTTATGACACCAGAACTGGCTTGTCGGTCCCCGCGGGCACATGGCACGTCCAATTGACGTGCCGTCTGCTCGACCACTTCAGAAATCACTCACCCGTATTTTTTCGTCTGATTTCAGGCCATTCCGACTTCGTTCGGCCCGTTTGGACCCCCCTCACGCGCGTTTACGAAGCCTGCACATCACTTAAAATACGAATATTGAGTCGTACCGCGCAAACCGCACGTCCGATTGACATTACGTCTGCGCGTACACGTCACAAATAATAATTAGAATGTTTCACGGTGGTTTCAGGTCAATCCAAGGTCGTCCTCTATGAATTTGACCGTTGGACGCCCGTTTTGGCCGTTTATGACACCAGAACTGTGTTGTCGGTCACCGCGGGCACATGGCACGTCCGATTGATGTGCCGTTTACACGAACACTTCATAAATCACTCTCCCGTATTTGTCGTCTGATTTCAGGCCATTCCGACTTCGTTCGGCCCGTTTGGACCCCCCTCACGCGCGTTTACGTAGCGCGCGCATCACTTAAAACACGAATATTGAGCCGTACCGTGCAAACCGCACGTCCGATTGATGTGACGTCTGCGCGTACACGTCATGAATAATAATTAGAATGTTTCACGGTGGTTTCAGGTCAATACGAGATCGTCCGCTATGAATTTGACCGTTGGACGCCCGTTTTGGCCGTTTGTGACACCAGAACTGCGTTGTCGGTCACCGCGGGTACACGGCACATCCGATTGACATGCCGTCTACTCTACCACTTCATAAATCACTCACCTGTATTTTTCGTCTGATTTCAGGCCATTCCGAAATCATTCGGCCCATTTGGACCACCCTCATGCGCGTTTACGAAGCGCGCGCATCACTTAAAACACAAATATTGAGACTTACCGCACAAACCGCACGTCCGATTGACGTGCCGTCTACGCGTACACGTCACGAATAAAAATTAGAATGTTTCACGGTGGTTTCAGCTCTATCTGAGGTCGTCTGCTATGAATTTGACCGTTTAACGTCCGTTTTGGCCGTTTATGACACCAGAACTGCGTTGTCGGTCACCGCGGGCACATGGCACGTCCAATTGATGTGACGTCTGCTCGAACACTTCAGAAATCACTCACCCGTATTTTTCATCTGATTTCAGGCCATTCCGACTTCGTTCGTCCCGTTTGGACTCCCTTCACGCGCGTTTACGAAGCGCGCGCATCACTTAAAATACGAATATTGAGCCGTACCGCGCAAACCACACGTCCGATTGACGTTCCGTCTGTGCGTACACATCACGAATAATAATTACAATGTTGCACGGTGGTTTCAGCTCAATCTGAGGTCGTCCTCTATGAATTTGACCGTTGGACGCCCGTTTTGGCCGTTTATGACACCAGAACTGCGTTGTCGGTCACCGCGGGCACACGGCACGTCCGATTGATGTGCCGTCTGCTCGACCACTTCATAAATCACTCTCCCGTATTTGTCGTCTGAGTTCAGGACATTCCGACTTCGTTCGGCCCATTTGGACCCCCCTCACGCGCGTTTACGAAGCGCGCGCATCACTTAAAACACGAATATTGAGTCGTACCGCGCAAACCGCGCGTCCGATTGATGTGCCGTCTGCGCGTACACGTCACGAATAATAATTAGAATGTTTCACGGTGGTTTCAGTTCAATCTGGAGATGTGGTGTGGTCGGCACCACTCAAAGTGTCCGTCTTTTGTTTCAAAAGGACGTCATTTTAAGTGAAAAGCATCAACTGACATACGGAAAACCAACCAAATGCATTCCGAATCTATTGATAATTTATCCCAACAATCCATGGGTCATATGTGACGTGTAAAAGCCAACCCGGGATGAATCTGAGTCGCGGTGTGGCCAGGATAAGTCTAAGTGACTCTCTTTTATTTTAAAATGGACACCATTTTAAGTACATACGAAAAAACGACCAAACGGATTCAGTTTCTGTTGAAACTTTAGGAGAACGATACATGGGTCATATTTGACGTGTATGAATCATCCCCGCCTCAATCCGACATGCGGTGCGACTGACACCACTCAAAGTGTCCGTCTTTTGTTTCAAAAGGACGTCATTTTAAGTGAAAGGCATCAACTGACATACGGAAGAACGACCAAACGCATTCGGATTCTATCGATACTTTAGCACAACGATCCATGAGTCATATGTGACGTGTAAAAGTCAACCCCGTCTTAATCCGAGATGCGGTGTGGCCGACACCGCTCTAACTCTGTCTCTTTTGTTTAAAATGGACATGATTATAAATGAAAAGAACAACTAGCATACGCAAAACTGACCAAACACATTCGTAATCTTTTGATAATTTATCATAACGATCCATGGGTCATATGTGACATGTACAAGCCAACCCAGGATGAATCTGAGTCACGGTGTGGTCAGGATTAGTCTAAGTGTCACTCTTTTGTTTAAAATGGACAACATTTTAAGTACATACGGAAAACCAACCAAACGCATTCGATTTCCATTTAAACTTTAGGAGAACGATCCATGGGTCATATGTGACGTGTACGAATCAACCCCGCCTCAATTGGAGATGCGGTGTGGTCGGCACCACTCATAGTGTCCGTCTTTTGTTTCAAAATGACGTCATTTTAGGTGAAAAACATCAACTGGCATATGGAAAACCGACCAAACACATTCGGATTGTGTCGATAATTTTGAACAACGATCCATGGGTCAAATGTGATGTGTACGAGTCAACCCCGCCTCAATCTGAGGTGTGGTGTGGCCGGTATCACTTCAGGTGTATGTATTTTGTTTAAAATGGACATCATTTGAGGTAAAAATATATGGTATAGAAAAAACCGATCAAATTATGAATTGAATTTCGGATTCCACATATAATTGTCATCTAAATTTTAAATTGAATTCTATATGAATTATGTACATTTATAATTACATTGTGAATTCTAATTTAATTGTCATCTAAGTGTGGTCGGGACCACTCTAAGTGACTTTCTGTTGTTTAAAATGGACAACATTTTAAGTACATATGGAAAACTGACCAAACACATTCAGTTTCCATTGAAACTTTAGGAGAACGATCCATGGGTTATATGTGATGTGTACGAGTCAACTCCACCTCAATCCGAGGCGTGGTGTGGCCGACACAACTCAAAGTGTATGTCTTTTGTTTCAAAAGGACATCATTTTAAGTGAAAAACAACAACTGACATACGGAAAACTGGCCAAACGCATTCAGATTGTGTTGATACTTTAGGAAAATGATCCATGGGTCATTTGAGACGTGTAAGAGTCAACCTCGTCTAAATCCGAGACGCGGTGTGGCCGGTACCACTCTGACTGTGTCTCTTTTGTTTAAAATGGACAATATTATAAGTGAAATAAACAACTGACATATGAAAAACTGACCAAACGCATTCGGAATCTGTTGAAAATTTAGGACAACGATTCATGGGTCATATGTTACGTGTACGAGTCAACCACGCCTCAATCCGAGTCGCGGTTTGGCCGAGACCACACTAAGTGTATCTCTTTTCTTTAAAATGGACTACATTTTAAATTCATACGGAAAACTGACCAAACACATTCTGATTGTGTTTATATTTTAGCACAACAATCCATGGGTCATTTGTGATGTGTACGAGTTAACCCCGCCTCAATACGAGGCACGGTGTGGCCGACACCATTCAAAGTGTCTCTCTTTTATTTAAAAAACACTTCATTTTAAGTGAAAACAACAACTGACATACGAAAAACCGACCAAACGATTTCGGAATATGTTGATACTTTAGGACAACGATCAATGAGTCATTTGTGACGTGTACGAGTTAACCTTGCCTCAATCCAAGGCACGGTGTGACCTGTATCATTCCAGATGTATGTATTTTGTTTAAAATGGATATCATTTCTATTAAAAATATATGGTATATGAAAAACCAATCAAATTATGAATTGAATTCCAGATTCCACATATGATTGTCATCTAAATTTTAAAATGAATTCTAAATGAATTATGTATGTTTATAATTATGTTATGAATTCTACTTTAATTATGGATGTGTATATTTTCAGGATTCATTATATGTGTTGGTTGGTTGGTTTGCATTATTTGTATGTGTTGGTTTGTTCTCTATATGTATGCATTATATGTGTTACAGGTACAATAATTGGATTGAAAAATGAATTGAAAACGAGGGCATAATTGGATTGAAAATTGAATTGAAACCGAGGGTGAATGCCCAAAAACCAGACCTGCTGTGCAAATTGCAGGCTGCTGTGCAATTTGCACAGCAAAGCCTATGCCAACGGTTTGAAAACCGTTGGCATAGGCTCTATGTAGCTGTTTTTACCAACGGTTCAAGGAACCGTTGGTAAAAACACCCTATCCCAACGGTTTGAAACCGTTGGGATATCCTGTTGAATGGTTGTTTTTACCAACGGTTCATAGAACCGTTGGTAAAAACCTTTCCCAACGGTTTGTAAACTGTTGGGAAAGAAAATTCTCTGTTGATTTCCCAACGGGCCAAACCGTTGGGAAAGGCCTTTCCCAACGGTTTGGCAGAACCGATGGGATAGGTTGATTTTTTCTAACCTATCCCAATGGTTCTGTGTAAACCGTTGGGAAAAGCCTTTCCCAACGGCTTACTTCCCCACAGTTTGCAGAACCGTTGGTATAACATATACCAACGGTTCTGCAGCCTTTCCCAACAGTTCTAAACTGTTGGGAAATGCTGGATTTCCAGTAGTGTATTACCATGTTGCTTCATTTAAGATATGTCTGTTCATAATGGTTTTCCGTAGAAGAAACAGAGAAGCTGATGTAGGAAGGCATCGAGAGAATGATATCTTTTGAAATCCCCAACCTAGAATGGTAGGAATTGGAACTGATCAATTTGTGACAGTAATAAATTAATTTATATAGGCTATAAATGGTAGTGGAATCCATACAAGAGAATAGACAGAGACACCATAAAAGAACATGACGATAGTGGAACATTTTATGAGGCAACACCCTCCTTTAAGTATATCTTCTGACCTGATGGTGGATAAAGGTTGGATTAAATCCCTTGAAAATATATTCAATGTCATGGGGGTGTTTAGATAATAAAAATGTCAGTCTTTCCATTTATTTTTTTGAAGGTGAAGCTGACCAGTGGCGGTCAATGGTCATGAATATTAGGGTTAATGATGAGATCAATGCCTTGGAATGGGATGAATTTAAGAATCTATTCCTTAAAAAATATTTTCATAAGGTGGTTCAAATTAGGATGGAAAAAAAATTCCTAGAATTGAAACAAAAGGAGGAAGATTAAATGGATGTGTATAAAGAAAACTTCACTCAATTGGAAAGGTAAAATCCAAATCTTATTTGGTATCTTGAAATAAAAATAAATTGTTTTCACTCAGGATTGAATCCAAGATATCTAAGTTCATTGGCCTCTTATGAATTAAAAAGTTATGATATACTTTTACATTTTGATGAGAGGGTAGAAATTGAGTTTTTTTATGATAAAATTTACTTTAACAAAAAGAAAAAGAAAAGGTCCATATGGAAGGAAATTGATAAGAATCAATCAAATAAGTCTAAAGGTAAGAAATTACAGTTTCCAGTTTGTAGAAAGTGTATAAAAAATAACCCTGGGAATTCCTTTACAAATATGGGAAGTGTTTCTGATGTGGTAAGTTTGGACATATGGCCTGATATTTCAATGAAAATGATCTTAACTTTAATTTTTATAAGAAAAATATAAAGTGTTTTAAATATGGTGAGATGGAGAATTATGAAAATACCTACCCAAATAAATATTTGAATGATGGAAAACAATAAGATTATAATCATAAAGGTGCAATTAAATCCTTTGTGACTATTTTAGTAGATGTTTGGTCATCCAATGAAGTGGTATCATGTACTTTGTTTTTTTACTCATATTTTTCTTATGTTTTTTTGATAAGACATATACACATTCCTTTATTTATAAGAAATTTTCTGTTTAATTGGAAATTTTACATCAAGAAATGAAATTAGAACTTATGGTAAAAACACCAAGGAAAATATTAAGGCAAAAATGAATTATAAGAATCTTCCTGTTATTGTATGTGGAAATAAATTACCTAAAAACCTTGTTGTTTTACCCTTAGTGAATTTTGATGTTATTATGAGTATGGATTGGATTTATCTTTATCATGCTAAGATTTATTATAGAGATAAAGAAGTTTTTTTTAGAAAGAGTTTCAGTTTTTATACAAGAATAAACCCATACCATTGATAATATATCAGGAAGTTGATAAACTATTAAAAAACAAATATGAAATTTATCTTGCACATATTATTGAAAACAAGGTAACTAATCATTTAAATGATGTGCTAGTGGTAAATGAATACATGTATGTTTTTACCAATGAGTTTCCCAATGTTATACCTGATCGGGAAGTTGAATTTACTATTGACTTAGTTTCTCATGCTGAGAAAAATTCAAAACCACCTTATCAAATGGATCAAGATGAACTTCTTTAATTGAAAAAGTAATTGTAGGAGTTTCATGATAATGATTTCATTCATCCTAGCACTTCACCATGTGGTGTTCCTTTTTTTCACTAAAAAAAGGTGGTTCCAAGAGACTTTGCATTGATTATAGAGATTTGAATAATATTACTATTAATAATAAGTATCCATTGCCTCATATTGATGACTTTTTTTGGTCAGCTCTATGGAGATCAATATTTTTCCAAGATTGACTTGATATCCAAGTACCATTAGTTAAAGGTTAAGGAGGATGAAATTATAAAAAAAACATTCCATACTAGATATAAACATTAAGAGTTTATTATTATTCCCTTTGTTTTGAAAAATTCTCCTACAATATTCATGGATATTATGAATAGAATATTCTCTGAATATTTGGATAATTTTTTTGTTGTTTTTATTGATGATATTTGATCTTTTAAAAAATTTAATAGGATCATTAAAAAAATTTAAGGATTTTCTTGAAAAATATCAAAGAAAATAAGATATATAGAAAATTTAGCAAATGTGATATTTGGTTGTAATAGATTTTTTCTTGAACACATGGTAAATAAGAATGGAATAATAGTTCATCCCTTAAAAAAAGTGGTTAATGAATGGTCAATACCAAAAAATGGTATAGATATTTTTAGTTTTCTTAGATTATTAGGTTATTACTGACAGTTTGTTAAAAAATATGCATGGTTATCTAGCCTTCTAACCAAGTTAACATGAAAAGGGGTTAAATTTATTTAGAAAGAAGACAATGATATTTGTTTTTAGGAACTAAAAAGAAGATTAATGAATGCTATATCTTTGGACCTTCCTTCCAGAAATGGGGAGTTTATTATCTACAATGATGCTTCATTGAAGGGACTTGGTTGTGTTCTAATGCAGAATTATTAGGTAATTTCTTATGAATCAGGATAACTAAAACCTCATGTGTTAAAATATCCCACACATGATATGTAATTAGCAGCTATGGGTTTCACTTTAAAAATTTGGATACATCATTTATATGAATCCAAATGTGAAATATATACTGACCATAAAAGTTTTAAGTATATATTTTCTCATAAGGAATTGAACATGAGGTAGAGAATATGGCTTGAACTGATAAAGGATTATGATTGCATGAGTAGTTACCAGCCCAAAAAATAAAAAAAGCGACAGATTCCTTGAGTTAAAAACATCATGCTACATTAACCATGTTACATTTGGAACATAACCCCTTGATTGATGATTTGATGAATTTTGGTTTGGATGTTTTAGTGCAAAAAATTCCTCTATTTTGTTTCAAGTGTCAATGTAGTCATCTCTCTCAGACAAAATTAAGTAAGAATAAAAGGAAGATAGTGAGTTACATCAAAATATAGAATTGGTTAAGAAAGGTAAATTTCCTGAATTTAATATTGATAAAGATTGTGTCTTGATATTTGTAGAGAGATTATGTGTGCCTTGTGATTCTAAATTGAAGAAATAATTATTAATTGAAGATCATAGTTCTCCATAATCTTTTCATCTAGGAATCACTAATATGTATAGAGACCTTCGGTAGTATTACTGGTGGGATGGAATGAAAAGATATATTGATGATTTTATAATGAAATGTTTGAATTTTAAACTGGTTAAAGTAGAGATATAACTACCAAAGGAAATACTTCAGCCTTTTACAGTGCCATAGTGGAAATGATAAAATATATCCATGGAATTCATGGTGAGATGACCAAAGAATCCTCAAGATAATAATGTGATCTGGGTTATTGTTGATTGGATGACTAAATCTGTACATTTAATTTCTATTCAAGACACTCTTTATATAGATAATATTTCTTAATTTTACCTCAAAATATTTTAATGTTACATGGAGTTCCTCTATCCATTCCATCTGACTGAGATCCCAGGTTCACTTCTAACTTTTGGAAATGACTTCAGAAGTCATTAGAAACTGAATTAAATTTCAGAACAACCATTCATGATCAATATGATGGGCTGACTGATTGAAAAATTCAAACATTGGAAGAAATTTTACATTCTTGTTTAATGGATTACCAGGGAATTTGGGATCAACAACATTATTTAATTGAGTTTTCTTATAATAACAGTTTTCATTCCAGTATACAGATGACACCTTTTAAGAAATTATATAGAAAACATTATCAAACTCTAGAATTTTTGGATGAAGTTGGGGAAAGTAATTTAATGGGACTATAATTATTAGAAGAAGTAGTTAAGAAAGTGAAGATGATCCAACAACACATGAGGACAGATCAAAGTAGGCAAAAAAGTTATGCAGATAATAGGAGGAAAGACTTGTCTTTTGAGGTAGGTGATCATGTTTTTCTTAGAATCTCACCTTGTAAAAGTGTTATTAATTTTTTCAAGAAAGTAAAGATAATTATATGGTTCATTGGACCTTATGAAATCCTAGAGAAAGTTGGATCAGTTTCATACTGAGTATCTTTGCCTCAAAGTTTATCTTTGGTACACATTGTTTTTCATGTTTCAATGTTAAGAAAGTATGTGCCAGTTTCATCTCATGTTTTGAGCCTAGAAGTTGTTTAGTTGGAAGATAAACTTTCTTATGAAGAAAAACGTTTTTATATTATTGATCATAGAGAAAGTATTTCAGAATAAGGAAGTTCATGAGGTTAAGGTTTTGTGAAGAAACCACATGGTTGAAGAAGAAACGCGGGAATCTGAAAATGCTATGAGGGAAAGGTATACTCATTAGTTTAATAAGTAAATAAAAATTTCAAGGATGCAATTTCCATAAGTTGGGGAAACTTTAATAACCCAGATACTTATAAAATATATTTTTTTCATTCTTGAATTAAATAGTTAAATTAATTATAAATGTATAATGATATAAGTGGTATTTATAGAAATTAATGAATTTATAAAAATATAATATTAACCTAACCTATTAATTATAAATAAAATATATTATCTTATAAGTGAAAATATGATATATTTATATTGTGGAATAAGTAAATAAATGTTTTAAAAATGATAAATTAAGTGTTGGTATTTCCATGACTCATAATTTTTTATTTACAATTTTATAATTAATATAACGATTTAAAAGAAAATTTATCTTCATAAAATATATTTATAAATTAATATTTTTTTGTCTTATGATTATAAGATAATTTTATAAGACCTTAATTAATTTTTCAAAGTGTTATAAAATCACTTATAATTTTAAAATTGGAATTTTTTGAATAAATGATTATTTTAATTAAAAATTAAATTTATAATATTTATAAAATTATTTTCATAAAATGGAATTAATTTTTGAATTATAAACATTGAAAAATGGTTAAATTTATTTTTTTAGAATTTTCTAAAATAGCTGAATTTTTTATGAATAGTGGAATACAATAATTTATAGTATTTAACAAATTCATTAATTATTAAGTTATAGATGATGAATGGCTGATTTAAGACTAAAATATCAAAAAATAATTAATTATTTTAATATATTTAGTGATAATTCTCAAACAATTCATAGTCTTGAGCCAAAATAATAAACTAATGAATAAAATAATGATAAAACACCCCTCTCCTCCACTATAAATACCACTCATCACCACCTCTTTTTATCACACCTCAAATCCTTATAGCTTGATTAATTTCTACCAAATTACCTTATGAAGATTCTTCCCCACATACATGACCTTTCTATCTCACCAAAAGGCCAAAATCAGGTGCCTTAAAGAGGTTCTCAAGGAGGAGAATTCAAGAAGTAAAATACTCTTTCATTTTCTTTTATTTTCTTTTCATTTATTATTCTATCCTAACATCCCTTTAATAAAGTGAAATGATAACACCATTATCTTTCATATACTATAATTTTATTTTGTTAATGTAATATCCATAACCAAACCTCTCATCTTCTCCTATTATTCAAAAAAATGAAAACATTGTCAGTGATGTGTCGATTTACCATCATCTTGGACGATGTGTTTTTATTTTCTTTTACTACCTTCAAGGCTGATAATAAAACCATTATTATGGTTAAATAATATTTTATTATACATATTATAATTTATATAATGTTCTAGAACCAATGTATAAACATGATATTAAATAAAATGATATGAGTTCGTGATGGTCGTAAAAACTAACAATATAAATTAAATCATTTTCATTAATATTTTATCTAATGAATCATCCTAATATCAGAAAAAATGATATATGATATCATTTAAACTTTTGGAAACATATTAATACCACTCATTCCACTTCTTTAGTTTTTCTTCCATTTGAAAAGAAAACCCATAATGAACCAACCATGAAAACCATGAAATAAATGCACCCGAAATAATAAAAAAACTAAATATTATTGATAAATGGGTGGAAAGATGTTATAAGAAGATAATATAAGGTAGTATAAATATGAATATAGTTCTTTAATATACTAATAACACTATTTAAACCATTATAAATAAGTATTTAACACATTTGAAGTAAGATGAACCTTAGGTAAGGTACTTTCTTTAAAAAAATATTCTTTTAAATTTCTATTTTTTTAAAAAAAATTCAAAAGGATTTTTTTTATGATCCAAGTATGATTATTTTATGATTATTTTATGGTTCTTGGGAATTTTTTATTATGAAGGGAGGGACCTATATTTCCCTCCAATGTATTGGTTATGTTTATGTTGGAAGTTGATCATAATGGTTCTTCCAAGTGTAACTGTGATGGTTACACCATAAGGTAGCTGTTAGGGTTACATCATAAGGCAGCCGTGAGGGTTATATTTTAAGGTAGTCATGAGGGTTACAAATTATATGTCATTCTTGAGGGATACAACCATAAGTAATTAATTCCTCAAGTTACCTAAATAGTTTATTTATGCTTTCTATGTTTTATGAAAATATATTGTTTTCACAAAGTATATGATACTTTATGGGAAATAAATATGTATTTGTGAGAATGATTTCATATGTTATGATTATTCAAGGACTAAATATTCCTTTATTTTATGTCCCTTACTGATCTTGTTATGCTCATCCCATGTTTTAAAATGTTTTTCATAGGGTTTAAGGATGGGTCAGAGAAAAGAAGAAGCAAAGCTGAATGTTGTTAAGATTTTTCATGAAAATATTTCATGTTTTATTAAAAAAATTTGTATTATGGAAGAAATGGATACTATTTTATTAGTACACACTTTTTATACTTATGGTTTAATATGTGTTAATTATGTACTAATTCTCTAAAAATCTAAACTGAAAATATCTTTGGGAATGTAAGAAAGTGAATTCTAAAATAATTTACTAGATTATGTAATGTTTAAGGTCGTGACCTTATATTAACCCTAACTACCTCAATCCCCTATAGGGCCTAATATCTCATGTTATAACCAGTACACATATCTACCACATCATTACCATCATCCAATCCACAACCAAGTGTATATTTAGAATCCAATATAGCCAGTGTAATTGCAGTATACATCAAGATATCACAGATCATACATGTACACCCATGGAAATACGGATCCACCATGACTAGATATAAGTATATTATATAAGCTCAATAAATCATATCCCACATCATATATATATGGGAAATCACCCTCATTCATACCTGTATGTAATACTATAATTGAAGAGAGAGTGAGCAAGAGGGGTTGTTAGCCATCTGTATCATCACCAACCCAAGTGTTGGGGAAAAAACCCCTAGAAAATATGATTGTCATTTAACCTTATGATATTGGTGAGGTTCATATAAAATAAAAAAAAACATACATATTAGATTTATCTCACAACCAAACTAAGTGAAACTATTTTACCTTGGAATATTCTGTCGCTATCATCACACAGGACACCCGATTGCCACCGCTAAGTTCTAGATATCAAACAAGAATAAATGAATCAATATTAATTAATTCATTATCCCTTAATTAATATTATTCCATTTCCCTAATTAAAATTTTAATATTCCAAGCCAAGTACCAATGACACTATTTATTCTTTTTTTTATTCTCAAACATGACATCAAGAACCAACCCCATTCTTTTATCAATTCATTTTTCAACTCATAAACATATAGGTTCTCTAGGACCCATCTGAATATATTAATTAAAATATGAACTCAAAGTGTATAGCGTCAACCTATGTCCCATAGTTAGAAAATGGTCATATAAATAATATCTGGTGTAATGTCCCCTGATCTGCTACTCTCTCACATGGCCAGAAAGGGTTGGTTATGAGTCCTTAAGCACATATCCCCATATTCCAGAGGCTGTCAACTAGTAGCAGGGGTGTGATAAGTATAGAGGGAAGACTATACCCCATGTTTATAGAGTTATGACATAGTATAAAAAAACAATATCAGTAATAATAAATATCAGAGTATAGAAACAATGGAAATAATACAATACAATGGGATAATAACAATCAAGCTAATGATTAATCCAATAAATAATAAAGGAATATTGTAATGACATGATGTAATGTAACTAAATTTCATGATATAGGTAACGCAAAATAAAAGACTAGCATACTCAATAAAAGACTCAAAATTCCCCAATCCCAAACCCCATGTCGGTCCCGTCTCCAAACTCTAGACCATCCAACAAGTAAATAATCAATGGAAAGGTTTTTTACCCTTATCCAAACCTATATCTATATAATATACTTAGGTACCCAATGATGGCCTAATTAGGATGTGATAATAAATTAGTAGGTTGAAACCACCATGTCTAAGCATAACTAATATGATAATAATTGTATGCAATAATATAATAAACAAGTGTTTTAATTAATTAAAAAATTAAATTAATACTATATCAACCTACTTTGGCACCATTCCAGAATATCTTTGAGCATGTCTCACAACTATTCCAACCATAACAATATAACCATGGTAAAACATAACCTTCCTCGACACTATGTTGGAATATCAATGAGCATGTCTTAGAACTATGCCAACCATAACCTTATAACCAAGGTATAAATCAAAAAAATATGGGTTAAACCCAATATATAAGTATTTTATCATTTAATTAGTTTAGATCCTGCTATACGATCATTTCGTCATGTGTCACTGGGCCTATCCATCTATATAATCATTTCAGTATGTCAACTGGGCATAGCCCGCTATATAATCATTTCAACATGTGTCACTGGGCATATCCCACTATATAAGAATTTTAGCATGTATTACTAGGCCAATACCTCAATATAAGCATTTTAGCATGATTCACTAGGACAAGATCACTATATAAGCATTACAATATTTAATCACAACATAATTCATAGAAACAAGGATATCACAATATCACATCATCTGACACAATGGTTAATTATGAAAATTACCATCTATATTTCAATTTCACATTTCATATATCAATTGGTTACAACCAATAACATTCCATTTATCTCAATAAATAATCCAAGTCAAGGTGAATCAATATCAAGCAACCACCCATAATACATTTCATGTTAAACACACTTTAAGCCATTACACAATAAATTTATATTCAAGGGTTCACTCACCCAAATGGTATCCACAAGCCAGATTAATAACCAATTGGATCCAAAGGGAATCCAAGTAACAATTCAATTAATTCTTTGAATTTATTCGATGCATGATATATTGGACCAATTTCACTATTTCACATACTTGACAATTATCAAACCACAGGGTTAAGGTTTAGAACCACTACTTTTAACTAATAATCAAACAATGCTTCTGATAGAAAATTACCATGAGGAAGAAGGTGTGGATGATCACAAGAAGGATCCTAGATCAAAACTAATCAATATCAAAACCAACAACATGCACAATCAATATATTACACTACAACATTTGGATAAATAAGGGAGATAAGGGAAAACTAGACCAAAACCACTTACTAGGGATTGATCACACAAGATAGATGTTCAGAAGGGAGGTTTTCACTTAAAAATTTCTTGGAAGGCTCCCTAGGGTTGAGAGAAGGAAGATGCATGTGAGATAAAATAAAAATAAACTATACGACATACTTTAAAACTATAGGTCAAGGAATTACACAACATGTAATATATAGTTACACATCATGTAATTATTTTTAATGGGATAACCCAAAAAATACATCACCTCGAATGAATATTAAAATATCCCAAACATTACATGATGTTTAATCCATTTACACAATGTGTAAATGTTCTGAAGTTGGGTTTTCAACACATTTTCCTTATAAAACAACCCGAACCTCCTTTAAAGCTTCTCAAATTATCAAGAACCTATGGAAACACTTAATATATTTTCCCAGACTCTATTAATTCAAAAAATAACACATCCTCAGACTTTAAGTCATTTTACCCAACAAATGATCTTCGTCTTTGAACAAGAATCTGCCACCAAGGCTGAAACAAAAAACTCAGTGGGATATACTTAGAAAAATACGGGATCTTACAACCTCCCCACCATATAACAGCTCATACCCAGGTTACTCAAAGAATCACTGTGGGGTCTTAGTGAACAAGTCTGGCCGCTGTGCTCATATATTCGACTCCCTCTCCTAGGTTCCTCTTGAATCGCCCGTGTTTCTACCACACTTGAACCAATGATATAATACCACCCTATAGATACTTCTCGCTATGGTTTAAAATCTATATCAGATTCTCCTCAATGGATGTATCAACAATAGACTTGATGTTTTTTATGTCTATAACATGATAAGGGTATGAACAACATCTCAGAAGCTACAACATGTGAAACATGTTGTGCATGGAACTTTAGCATAGTGGAAGAGCTAAATGGTATTCCACTGGGCTGACCCTATCCACTATCTCAAGTGGACTGAAAAAATTGGGCTCTAAATTTCCTTATTTCTTGATACAATATTGTCCCAACTTAGGATACTCCTAAAGGAAAACACGATGACCAACCTTGATTTATATAGTTTGTCTCTGATGGTCAATGTAAGATTTCTTCCTACCATGTACATTCACCAACCACTGTCTGATCATCCAAACTTGCTCAGACATCTCCTGTATGAGACTAGGCCCAACAAGCACTGTCTCACCTACCTCCAACCAAAAAAGAGGTGAATGACATGACCTACCATTAAAATCATAAAAAGGTGTCATCTGGATGGATGTATGGAAGTTTTTATTATATGAAAACTCCCAAAGTTTGATATTCTTCTCCCATGAACCATATAAATCCAGAACATAGGCCCTTAACATATCCTCTAGAACCTAAATTTTCTTCTTAGATTGACTGTCAATATGAGGATGATAAGTTGTACTCAAAAGAACCTATGATCCCAGAGCCTTATGGAGACCTTTCTGGAGACACGATGTGAAATGAGGATCTATTTATGAAGTGATACTTCTTGGAACACCATGCAGTTGAACTGACTTACACACATAAAGGCAACCTAGATCATCAACTATGATGGTATCCCTAATAGGAGATAAGTGGGATACCTTCGTCAATTAATCCACAATAAACCATAAAAAAATCATTCTTATAGATTTTCCTAGGTATTATTATCACAAAATCCATAGTGACATCATCCAATTTGCATTTAGGAATGGGAAAAGGCTACAAAATCCTAGCTAGCCTATGATGCTTGGATTTCACCTGCTAACAAGTGAAACATCACACAAAACCTTCCACCTTCTTCTTCATTACTAACCACTAGTACCATCTAAGGAGATAATGATACATCTTAGTCAAACTAGGATTTACCACCCATATAGAAGAATGAAACTCCATTATCATCTCCTCACACAAGCCCATAAAAACCCATACTCAGCCAAAAAAAGAAGAGAATTTACACTTCTAAGAGACCATCCCAATGGTGTCTCCCCACCATATAATCTGTATCTCAAAACTAATCCCTCTAGACTAGATAACTTCTCATCCTTAATTTGGTTCAAAATCACATGTACAATAGATGATAAAGTCATAGATACTCATCCATGTGACTCTTAAATATCTAAATGAATGTTTTCAAATAAGGCCATTACCTGCCACTTGTCACAAGACTCTCTTACTACCTATTCCTACGTCTTTTGACTCAGTGCATCAATAAAGACATTTCCCTTTCCTGGCACATAATCCAACTTGAAGTAAAAAGACTACATATACTCGAACCACCTCCACTCACTATAAGAAAAACGCCATTTAGCGATGGTTATTTTTGTGTATAGCGGCAGTTTAAACCGCTGCTACATGGTTTGGTGGAGGTTTATAGAAACCTTCACTAAATTGGGTGTTGGCAGTCTATTAGAGGTAGTTATTTCCATTTAGCATCAGTTTAAGGTAAGCATCGTAGCTGCATCATTGTGCGGTGGTTTTACAAATTTTAGCGGTTGTTTTTACGAACCCTGGATTTGATTTTATTAGTGGCATTTATAACCGCCACTAATAAAATGAAATCCAGGGTTCCTAAAAACCACCACTAAAGTCACAAGAACCGCCGCATAATGCACTCGGGTGATGCAGCTATGTAGCAGTAGTTTTAACTACCACTAAATGTAAAAAATACTTATGTTTATCGGCAGTTTTATCCACCGCTGCTATCTTACCTATATAATTTTTGCGACGGTTAAAACCACCGCGAAAGGCTGACCAGAAAAAAAAAATTCTGCTTCCACTGCACCACTGCCCTGAAAAGCAAATCAAACTAGAAATACCAATAGCCTAACATATTAATGCACACAAAATTTAAAAAATAATAGAGACAAATAGTAAAAAATTTATGGTCGTGATGCTTGGAAAATATAGTGGAACATCATAAATGGATATGTGTAGTGAGGAGGAGTAAAAAACATGACCTGAATTGATAGAGAATGGGTACAACACCACACAACACATTCTAAGGTTAATTTAAAATTAGTTTAGATTAGTGATTCATGGACATGGAATACTCATTTAAAATTCATAGAGATCCAAATATAGGAATAGGTTTGAGTTAAAGGTATCTAATCTTTGACCAAAGTAGATAGGAAATGGAGAAACCTATAATGAGTCAGTGATAGGGTTGTTCCCTAGATTAAATATTTATATGTAACTACTTATATCGTGATTATTGGAATCAATCCACATGTTTTTATGATTCATGGTGTCATAGGATACCAATGACATAAGGGTTTACCTTCTTGGATGATGATATTGAATAATTACATATTATAATATTAGGCATCAAGAATTTATAAGAGGTGAAATTATCTCTCTTTAAGAGGCATATCAATTTTTTATGGGGTTAAATTATCTATCATTAATAGGTATATATATTTTACACGGGGTAATGATATAGTTTAAATTCATCTTATTAGGATTTTAGAAGGTCTTTTGCATCTTTATACCCATTATTTACTTCCTCATATCAGGAAATGAGATCATCTTGGCCCACTGATGTGTCAACATAAATGAAAGGAGATTATTGCTAAAAAAGAGGCCCATGTGAGTGTTTTGGGGAAATTACACCTTATGTAATGGATTATTATATGGTGAATCATCAGATAGGCTCAATGATAGAATATATATGCATCAATATGTATCCCATGTAAATGGGAATCAATCCACCCATATTTCTAGAATGTTGTGGAAATAGATGTTTGATGAAACTCCAGGGATGAATAAACCCATGTGATGGATGTATGAGCATATTTTATTTTCATAATGCTTGGACTAGGGATCTCATGATATAAAATATTATAGTATAGATTGGTGAGGTGGGGGAATCAAGAATTTTTTTTGTGTTGAATAAAACCTGGGGTTATAGGATAAAATAGGCCCTTCAACCCATCACGAAATCCTGAATATGATTTCACACAGTGTAAGATCATACAACCAAGACCATGATGAAAAAATTTAATGTCATGTCTTAAAGAAAATGATTTTTTTCATCTCACATAATGTGATGATTCCATGTTTTATATGAGGTAATGTTTTTGTACATTTCATAATTATCACAAGAGGAATCCTAATTTTATATAGTGTAAGACTTTTAGATCATCCAATACACATCGTACAATGAATCTTAGTTTTATACGATTTAATACCATCTACCATTAAGAGAAACCTAGGTTTTACATGGGGTATGACCACATTTTATCATCATGAACATAATATGATAACCATTAACAATGCATGAAGATTCACTATCTACACATTCTGCCTCACCAAAGTGTCCACAACACTATCCCCTTGATCACTATGAAATGACCCAATTTGTTCAACACATCAAAAATGTGTTTAACTCCTAGTCATCCAAAATCTAGACTACCAATTCAAACATAGGCCTAAATGGAATGATGTATACCACACTCGAGAAATAAAAACATAAAAGGAAACATCAAAAATCAATAAAATGCATAAAAGGAAACATGAGAAATCAAGGAAATGTTAGGACATGAAATTTTTTGGTGGAAACTATGTGCCACACATGTTACATATACAAAACAACTATTCCCATTTTGTTCAAAAAATCAACAATACAACTACTCAAGATCTGATGATGCATCTTCACCCTCTCCACCTCCATCTCCACTTTCTACTGTCACCTGTAAGAACATTATATTGAAAATTAAATACTGTTGCATATTTATATTAAAACTTAAAACCAATGAAAGTTTGAAAACTAAATGATTTTGATTTTTTGTGATTTACCTACATACCAACAGTTGATGAACTACCACCGGGGGCATATCTGCTCATCTGCTGATGTATATCAGTCACCGCTTTCTGCAAAGCGGATATCTAAACCCCCTGGTCTTGAACTATGGTTCGTAGAGAAGAAATCTACCTCTGAGCATCTTCAGGTATGGAATGACTATAACCAGGTGTAGATGCAACTAGAATCTCTAGTGTCATGCCAAATACCTCAGATGGTATGGGTCTGAAACCCATCCCGTGCACTCTACCATGATGCTCATTCCTAAGGACTTTAGCAACTGGGTCATCCTGAGAGACTGAGTAGGACTGCCCAGGATTGACATCCCATAGTTATTTATTTTTTACCTATAAATCAAATATCAATATATATTAACACAGTAAAAAATGATAATAAGTTATTATAATAAAAAATTGAATTCATACCCCAACTTCTTTGGTAGTCTCATTAACAAAACTTCCATCTATTTTTTTTGTGAACATCCAACCATAGTTCAGTTCGGGATGCTTCGTTCCCTAAACTTTGTGACTGCATTAAGTAAAGATAAATAAAAAATTCAATATATTAAACAGATAATATTTTCTTATAAATATTTAAACTAATTAAAAGATTACCATTGTCGTTCAGCTTCTAGAAAAGATTTTTGATCCCGCAGTGTGAGGGATGACTTTCTTAGCCCGGTTTGATACATTCTGTCTTGAGAGATCCTGAAATAAATAAAATTCAATTTAACAGTAATGTATTCAATGCCATATCCTCTTCATATACATGTATAAATGTAAAATGAGGATAATATAATAATATATATTTCAATATCATCCGCTTCTCATCATGATGTCTGTCAATAAAAACTTTCCACTGTTCTTTCGGCACCCCACTAGGTAGCTTCTCATATATTTGTTTCATGGTAAATGAAGTATCGTTGAAATCACACCACAATATCCATTTGAAATCTTTCCATTTCTTACCAAGATTTTTTAACGTCCACTTCCGTGCTATCACATCAGCAACTGTAAAGTGGAAGAACATCTGTATACATAAATTCATTTTGAACATATTAGTAACATGACATTCAATTAAACCATAATGTATTAAAATTATCGTTATTTGGGAATCAAAAACTTCATTTTTCCAGCTTGGAGGCATATGTCTCCAATAATCATAAGAAATAGGAAGGGAAATGGGCTCTGCTGCCAGCTGGCTTAGAATCTGGCCAAGTAACCCCGTAGTGTCATCCGCATGGACCCCATAAGAATCAAATGGAATGACTATCTTCTCACCATTCATATTCCAAACATCTGAAATTTTTATGTTTTTCTCCACAATTTCATTTTTTTTCATCTTCAATGAGCAAACAATTAGTATAAACAAAATGAAATAAATTTATTTAATTAAAATTTGTACCTATGACAGTGACACTCTAGTATGTCCCTGATGAACTGGAAGGGGAATGTCGATGCCTCACTACTAAGGCTCCTGAAGGGGGAGTCGATGAGTCAGCCTCTAATGGGAAATCCACAGATGGTGTGAGAGATCGTGTAAGGGGAGATGGTGCAGGGGTGTAGGCAGCTGGTGCCTCAGATGTCGTGGGGAGGGAGCCAGATGGATCGTCATCTGTCGCAGAACTAGATGAAATAGTGTACCGCTTCCTCCTTGGAATTCCTGTCATTTAATCAAATAAAATTAAGTTCAGAATATATATTTCAAAAAAAATTATGTAGAAAAAAAATTAAAAATGATAATAGATGCCCAGTACTAACAGACAAAATATATATAACAATGATAATGAATGACTGCAGAAATAAAACAAGTGGTTGCTGAATGAATAAATAATTATATATACAATCATTTTCCCCTTCAATCATGTCAGTTTCCTGCTCCATTGATTCATCCACTTAATTAATCCTTTCTATACTAATATTTTCAATATCATGATGGACAAATAATTCTGCTTCCAGTTGTTGATTAAATTCAATTTCAGAGGTCAAATCTTCCACTTCATCACCCATATCATACAAATCTCTTTGTATTACATGAGAAACTACACTCCACCCTTCATCCACAACATCATTAACATAATATACCATTTTTTCTTTCAATTATAATATATATGGATCATGAAGTTCACGATCACCAATATCCATCAAGCGAGAGAAGTTCACAGAAGTAAATTGCAAGGAATATATTTTAACACCTCTGATAATATCGACCCATTTTCATTTGAATAAAACAACAGAAAAATGTTCATGGTAGTTTAATTCAATAATATCATGTAGATTTCCATAGTATCCCACTTCAGAAAATGTAAATATACCACTATTCTGTGTTTTAAAACCCACTTCTCGATCGACTGTACGAAATCTAAAGCCATTCACATTATAAGCGTCGAACTTTCTAACTTGTTTTATAGGACCTCTAGCAAGAAACTTCAAATATTCTGATAAGTATGCTCGAGTATTAGTATTCATGATCTGAAAAAAGAAATACAATTTAATATATTTACAAAATGTATGTGTCAAACAAATATTCATATTTATTGTATTATTTATGAACTTACATGTCATGAAAACCATTCTACAAGCTCTTTATTCATAGCTTTCGTTATATCTTTCTCATTTCATGTTCGGCCTCTCATTCGTCTCTTTGTTTGTATCCTCAACTCTTTAATAAATGGATATGAAATTTCACTATTCAGCACCACATATCTATGTGCCTGTAATAATTCCAATTCTGTCAGTGTCACATTTGAGGACCTCCCAACTAATTGGCTAATAATAGGAAATATTTTTCATTTCTGATACATTTGAGATTGAGTTGATATGTCGTCAACACATCCAATTCGATTAAATCTTGTCTCAATATCATCCAAATATCTATAAAAAAAGGTAAGACACTCCTTAGACAAATAGCCTTCAGCAATAGAGCCTTCTGGTTGAGCTTTATTTCTCACGTATGCTTTTAAATGCCCAAGATATCTGTGAAATAAAATAATAATATTATGCATTTATTTAAATGCCAAAAATTGTTTACTTAACTAAAAAACATATAAATAAAATACCTCTCAATTGTCTACATCCATCGATAATGAACGGGGCCACCTAATTTAGCTTCCTCAACCAAATGCACAGTTAAATGCATCATGACAGTAAAAAACGATGGAGGAAAGATCATCTCCATTGCACAAAGGGTTAATAAAAACCTCTCCTAGAGGTTTTCAAGCTGAAATGGATATAGAGATTTCTCACATAATTACCTGAAAAATGTGCAGAATTGGAGTACAACAGTAGTAACTTTTTTAGGTAATAATGTACGCAATGCCAATGGTAGTAACTGTTATAAAAAAATATGTGAATCGTGACTTTTCAATACATGTAACTTATGATTCTTCAAGTCAACACACCTCGATATGTTACTCGAATACCCATCATATACCTTCACATTATTTAAAATTCGAAGGAATGTATCTTTATCCCTATTTTTCATTGCAAAAATGGCTGGAGCATAATTTTCATTCTCATCTGGCCAGAGATCACATTTTATGTTCATTACTTTTAATTATTTTCAAGCATTGAGACGATCCTTTGACTTTCCATGCTCATTAAGTAATGTGAAAATAAAATTATCACAGTCATTCTTCTCAATATGCATTACATCAAGATTGTTCCGCAACAAATTAAATTCCCAATACTGAAGTTTGAAGAATATACTTTTTTTCTTCCATTGTTGCGTTCTGATTTCACTTGACGATGCACTTCGGACCCGTTTTACACTATCATTCAAATAATTAACCTTCCCAAATTCTGTTTCAACATTTTCAAGCTGTGTCGATATTTCAGAACTAGTTAACAACTTTGGAGGTGGTCTACGATCAATGGAACCATTAAATTTTGATCTATTCAGCCAAAATCTATGAGATGCATCGAGAAATATTCAATGGCACAAGAAGAACCATTTTCTACTATGAGGTAGCCATTTGGGATCAAAATCAAATTTACAAATGGGACAAGCCAAACCCATGTAAGAGTTCCAACCAGATAAATTCCCAAGCCCAGGGAAGTCACTAATGGTCCACATTAAAGTAGCATGCATTTTGAACATTGTTTTAGAAGAAGCATCAAATATCTCAACACCGTTGCTCCATAAATCATACAATTCTTCAATAAAAGGCTGCAAGTATACATAAATATCATTTCCAGGAATTTTTTTTCTAGGAATAATCATCTAAATGATAAAATATTTTTGTTGAATACATATCTACAGAGGTAGATTATAAGGGATCAAAACAACTGGCCAAATGCTATAACTGGTACTCAAAGTCCCAAATGGGTTGAATCCATCAGCAACCAATCCTAATCGAACATTCCTAGGATTAGCTAAAAAATATGGATATAATGAATCAAATGTCTTCCATGATTGGGAATCTCGTGGATGTCTCATTAACCCATCATTATTATGATCTAAATATTGCCACTTCATGTGTTCGGCAGTTTTCGATGACATGAATAATCTTTGCAATCGAGGCTTCAAAGGAATGTAACACAAAAACTTTTCAGGTGTGTTACTTTTCTTCTTCTCTATGAAATTATGTTCATTCAGACTTCCAACATCACCCTTTTACTACCATCTATAAGAAGAACATTTATTGAAATTCTGTCTACTTGAATACTCTCCCCAATAAAGCATACAATAATTGGTACACACATGTATTTTTGTATAATTTAGACCAAGCTTGTTAACAACTTTTTTCATATCATAAAAAGATTCTGAGATTTTTGCTTCAGGAAATGCATCACGAATCAATTCCAATATCAAGGGCATTGCCTTATTTGTAATTCCATATAAACATTTGATATGGTACAAATTCAGCAGAGATGAAATCTTTGAATATTTCAAACACCCACTATAAAACTCTTGATTTCCATCATCAAATAAATAATGAAACACATTTTCCTCAGTGAAGTTTTCTATTACATTTGCCTCTACATAATCAAGAGAAGGATCCAATGATATGTTACAATATTGATCTTCTTGTGTTACAGTCTAAAAAACATCACTTGTCACGTTTCAATTCATAGAACCCTCTTCTGGTTGTTCTGATATGTTTTGATGCTGATAGTGGTGTCTTCCATTTCTGAATGCATCATTTATAAGGTTTTTCATTTCATTTTCCATTGTTGACAAACTTGGGACATCATTCTGTGGATTAAAATTAGTGCTCAATCTTTCTATAACGTTCTATTCTCCATGCCAAATCCAACACAAATATTGACCGGGTAATTGCTTTAGAATTAAATGTTCATAAAATTCATCTCTCTTAAACCATGTTCTAAATTTACATTTAGGACATGGATATCTTATTCTCCCTTCAATGTATGAATTAGAAATTTAAAAATCTAAAAACTCATTCAAACCCTTAACATACTGAGGTGTGTTCCTTGGTAATGTGATCCAGCTTTTATCCATATATATCACAATGTGCCTACACAATAATAATAAAAAATTAAAAAACATAGTTACTACTAAATAGAGAAATAGATTCATATATACGATAGTGTAAGAGTATAGAAACATAATATAATAAAGATGATCCCCTGAGTTATATATGAACCCTCTAGTGTTTGGGATAGGGGAAGTTTCTTTGGTAAAGAGAAACAGTGTGTTAACAACGTGGTAGCTAATTTACCATGAAAACCAAAGCACATTGTTAATTTGGAGTAGCTACATGGATATAAAAATCATTCATAAGGTATGAGAAAACATCTATAATATAGTCCATTCATCCAAATGGTTTTCATGGAAATTAATGGTTAAGAAAAATCTTTTGAAATAATAAAAATCATCAATAGAACCAACAATGATGGATGTTACTCTTGAGGCATGATAAGTGGTGGTGTTCATGGAAATTCATGATGAAATAACTTGGGAGATTAGGTTTTGAGGTTCTACAAACCTTGTGTGGATTGAATTCCTAGACCTCTATAGGGTATTTGAAGAATAGTTGATGTGTTTGGGCTTGGTGTTTAGAGTTGCATAGTAGAATCATGTTGGGAATTTTGAGATGAAATGTGAGGTGTTGGTACTATCCTCCAGGAAAACATAATAAGACAACCAGAATCACATAGGTGGAAATAGATCCCAGAAGGAATTATCTCTAAACATTATATTCGGGAACTTGGAAGAATTATATTCATACAAACCACTACAATAAGTTATAATGAATTCAATACCATTCACTTCAACACAAAAAAGAAATTTATGAAAAGTAAAGTAAATGACATTATGAAAGAACACTTCAGTTTTATGTTGTTTGGATTGAAATTCTGGATTCTAAGGGAGAAACACTACAACATTCTATTTTACTGAAAAGAAAAGATTACAACTTATGAGTAACAATATACAAATTCTGGCCTCATAATCCACTGTATCAAGGACACTTTTTAGTAGAATCTATGTTGGGATGTTACATTGGGAATACATAAATATTTCATCAATATACAATTTGTAAAAAAATTCACATCCCTAAGGTGTTATGTATAGTAGCTTTATATATCTGTCCTTATTTACCATCTAACCATTCTCCCAACTCAACCTTCCACATAGATTCAAGGCCATTCCCAACAACCATAAGAAGGTTACTAGTTCCTAGGAATCATAGAACATACATTGGTAATGATTTTTACATCGTGAAATGATATTTATAACAAAAAAACAAACCTTACTATAAGATATAAGAATAAAGAAACATCTGATAAAAAAATATACAATAGTTATATTCATGATTCTATATATAAATAGAAAAATATAATATATATGCATAAAACACAACAGGTCATGTGAACAATATGAATCCCAAAGTTAAAGAAAATCTCTACTGTTATTGAGAATCATTAAATGACCCAATGTCACCATCTAAAGTCCACATAACCCATCAAAGATCAAAATGAATTAATTATACTCAAATGAACATGGACCTATAAAATATGCATGAGCTAAATAGCCCAGTTGGTTATCACTTTCAGAATCTATGCATGTCAAATTCAATTCAATTCCACAAAATTATATATTTAAATACAATAAAGAAACACCCATTTTACACAATCCTCTATATAAATTATCAAGAAAAATATCAATATTTTTAAAACATGCATTATTAATTGTCATTAAATGAAAAAAGTCACTAGTAAATCACTTTTCCATGGCTGAAGTTCCTTTTTACCAAAAAACCATTTCATAGAACCACATAAAAACCTTCTACAAAATAAATCCTCTAAAAATAATCATTTTAAAATAACAAAGATGTTTCAAATTTTTAAATGGTTTTCAAAACATATTTTTAAAATATATTTACTTGTAAAACAAGGAGAAATGGATTAAGAAAAATTTCTAAACCCCATTAACACTGGGGTTTCAAAATCTAACAGTTTCAAATTTCTTATAAAAAACACTCAAATAATCATTATAATATAATTTTTAACATTTCAATAGAACTGATTTCAAAATTATTTTAGAGAATATTGAAGGCACATTTATATCAAAACATTACCACTATGCGAAAAGTATTTTAATAGTCCTTTTTCATATACTAAAAAAATATAAATGAAATGGGTAAGGTAAACATGCTGTAACTACTAAATTAAGGTCACGAGGAAAAGAAATATACCAAAAATACATTGGTGACATAAATTAATTTGTGAAGAAAATGAAATAGTTTAAAAAAATGGGAATCCCAAAAAAATGATCCTAAAAAGAATCCTAAGGTCATGGGTATTGACCTATGGATCAAGTAATAATGACTTGAGCTGGTGACAATGAACATTTCCTGAAACTACTGAACCTGTTATTGTCCTTGGTAGTCCTATTAAACTATCCAAAAATAAATGACCTTATCACTCTATCACTATCACATGAAAAAATACCTCTAACTTAAAGGCATATTATCCCTTTTGGTATATCCATCATTGTTTATCCATACAATACTACATATTCAACCCACTACATATACTAGAGTTTTCTAATACACAAGCCATCCTAAATAATCTGAGGAATCCTATGAAATGTAAAATGGTTGTGTGAAAAAATGAACCATTACATTAATTAAATATAAAACATTTTAAAAATCTCATGACTCACCTTCTTATAAACTCACAAGATCAATCTCAAACACATCAAAGAATAGAAAATATATAAATATGAATCAATATAAGAAATACTCTCAAGGTATTACATTCCATATAAGAACAAAAATAATAACATGGGGGCTAAACTGGGTCTCACAAATTTCCATTGAAACTCATTTTTTCGTAAATTGATTAACACATATTATTTTCCAAAATAGAATTGAAACATCCCTTAAACCATCCTTTGAAATCATGTATGGATATAAAATGATTTCAAAATTCATAAACAATTCGTAACATAGAATTCATACCTTAGGGTTCTTATAGGTTGTCAGGGTTGCGGGGGGCCGGGGGAAGTGGGGTCACCGGGGTCGTGGGGTCACCGGGGTCGCGGGGGGCCGGGGTCGCCGGGGTTGCGGGGTCGCCGGGGTCGCGAGGTCACCGGGGTCGTGGGGGGTTGGGGTCGCGGGGGAAGCGGGGGGCCGGGGGAAGCAGGGTCGTAGGCTGAGAAGGGGTTGGGGTGTGGGGGAAGGGTCGACAGTGTAAAAAAAAAGTTTCACGGTGGTTTATTATAAACCACCGTGAAACCATTTTTGAAAAGGGTTTAGCGGCGGTTCCCAAAACCACCGCTAAAAACTGCCACTAAAGGTAATTACTGCCGTAATAACTATCGATGGTTTAGGTCCCACTGAGAAAATATATACCTGAGGCTCTTATGCTCTATGTATACCCCCAACCTCTCACCCATGAGATAATGTCTCCATCATATTAGGGCATGTATCAAAACTGCTAACTCCAAATCATGAGTAGGATAATTCCTATCATGAGGAATCAACTATTTGGATCCTTAAGAAACCACTCAATCCTCCTGCATCAAAACAACTCTGAGTCCGACACTAGATGTGTCACAGTACATGATATATTATTTACATAACATAGGTAAATAAAGGATAGGTTTTGATATCATTATACCATTTAACTCCTAAAAATCACCCTCACAAGATTCTAACCAAACAAACTTCATCCCTTTCTTGGCCAGTCTTTACAATAGTGATTCCAAAAAAGAAAATTTCTGGGTAAAGCACCGATAATAACCTACTAAACTCAGAAATCCGAATATCAAAGAAATTACTAGGTTGATCCCAAGATATCACTATTTTATCCTTCTCTAGGACCACTTAAACTCCTTCATTTGAGATGTAATGGCCCAATAAGTGCACATTTTCAATCCCAAAAAATTCATTTGGTTATCTTGGTGTAAATCGAACACTCTATCAATGTACATAATATGATATCAAGATGTTTGGACTGATCATCTACTGAATGGGATTACACTAAGATATCATCTACAAAATCAACACAAACTGATCCAAAAAAGGTTGAATGATATGATTCATTAAGGCCATGAATACCACTAGTTCATTATTCAACCCAAATGATATCACTACGAACTCATATAAGACATAACTACTCCTAAAATTAGTCTGAGGTATGTTTGAGGGTCTCACCCTCAACCGATGGTATCCTAGTATTAAATAAATATTGGATAAGATTTTATATCCTCTCAGTTGATCGAAGAGATCATAAATGCATGGAAAAGGATAACGGTTCTTAATTGTCATCTGGTTCATCCTCTGATAATCCATACAAAAGCACAAATACCTATAATACTTCTTGGTAAAGAGAACTGTAGAACCACAAGGAGATGTAATAGTACATATGAAACCTTTAGCTTACATATCTTCCAAGTATACTTTCAACTCCCTAAGATTTACAGGCTCCGTTCTGTGAAGTGGAATAGAAACTGGCTCTGATCCCGACATCAACTTGATCGTAAACTCGGTCTCTCACTCGGACCACAATCCATATAACTCATTAGGAAAGACATCTTGAAAACTATATACCACTAGAGTAAAATAATCATAATTCATTCCACCATCATCTAGATAATGGATAGCTATTTGAGCCATGATACAATCCAATCTGTACTAAACTGGCCCTATATGACCAGCCCGAAGATCTCACTCACCCTGGTGAGAATGACTTCCTCCTTATGGAGATAAAAAGGCAATTATCCTCTAGTAAAAATTGATATGAGCCTAGTATATAACTTAAAAACCCATACCTATACTCAAATTGAATCCTACCATTTACAGCATAAATGGTTCCCAAAATAAATGGTAATAAAAAATATCTAAAAAACATGCATTGAAACATTTGATATTCTTTGATTGTACTCCCAATGGTGTGTTGATGGTTAAAACACCATAAAATCTTCCCACATATAAAAACAAACCATTTACAAAAAATATCAGATAAAAAGGAATATGATGATCCTATATAAAAAAACAAAATAAAGGGTATATGATATAAGAATCATACCTTTAATTGTAGATGGTCATGAATCCATAGTAGTCAGATTAATATGAATAAAATGCAGTGGACTAGACCCTCTGACCTAGGATCTAGATTGACTCCCTTGAGATATACCCTCTACTTGGTACTCCCATTCCTACACTGGGGTACCAAGTCCCCTACCTTGACCAAAAAATCCTATGGAACTCCAACTACCCGTCTGCTGAGGCATAACTGTGTCCTTCCCAGACTTCGATAGCAGTCTTATTCCCATGACACTACTATGATATTATATTCCCCTACAAAACCTCTTTAGGTAGACCAAACTACCATAATAATGACACTCCAAAGCAGGGTATGGACACCGAGTCCATTTTTGGACCATCTTTCCACACTAATAGCACTGCAATAGAACACAATCCTGAGATGGATTCCCACTTCCCTAACTACTCTGACCATCATTTACCTAGAGAAAATTGTCACAGATACACTTCTTTACACTAGAAGAAGAGTTCATAGTTTTCCTTACTAAAATAGCCTGGATTATAATCATGGATTTTATCAGATTCCCTTCTGTGATGAGTTCCTAATTCATCTTGTTTTCAAAATTTCTCAGACAGAACATGTTCACCTGCGACATAATCTCATAGGGAAGACCATCCTGAAAACATCTCAACCTGGATATTTCATCAGCTTCCAAAGATGGCACAAAATGTAGTAGGTAGGTGAAATGTTCAGAGTATTATAACACTGAAATGAACTCCCATGTCAAGTGAATGAACTCATGATCATTCTCATCCCTCAACATCTTGGGATAGAAATGTCTCAATAACTTCATCTCAAAGTCCTTCTATGATAACTCCTCCTACTTCCCTACCTACTATAGAATGTCCCACAAATTCTTGGATGGTCCATGAAACATATATATATAAATCTTCATCCTTCTCTCTATGGGTGACTCAATATTCTTAAAGATCATCTAGATTGACTCGATCCCGAACTCAACTTCCTGAGGGCCTCCATACTTAGTGAACGTAGGTGGATGCTTCAGCTGAAACTCTCTTTTTTATCTTATACTTCGAAGGCATGGTGTGAACATTCTCCCTTTCCATGGACCTCATGAACCTAAAGAATATTTCATGAATCTAAACATCCATATGATCTTTAGCAACTATAGGAATCTCTGGTTTAGTTGTATTAGGAGTGTGCAGATTTCTACTCTCATGAAACTCAACTTAAAGATGATGATGATTCATTTTCTCTACAAAACAAACACACCCCTTAAAACACTATATATAAAAAATTCAACCTCAATAGGTGACAACAACAGAGAAACACTGACTCATGGTTTCTATAAATATGGATTAAAAGTGTTTTACAATGACATAACAATTCATTTATTTCATTTATCAGGTATAAAAAATATCTCATATCACAGTTCAATAGGAAAATATATCACATGAAATATGTATGTCCCCACCATAAATGGTGCATGTCAATATATATCCCTACATGACTATCCTAATGCATGCATACTCATATCCCTCCATACCAGGACATGAGTATAAATCTCAAGAAATAATAACATCAAACAACATGTAAATCACCCAAGGTAAAATAACATCAACCATAACAAGAAAAAATCATGAATAATAATCCCATCCCTAAGAACTCAGATTTCCCCCCGTACATGGGTTATATACTCACATACACAATCTCATCACTAAGGACTAACACATCCTAGTCTTCTTTCTACCTTTCCCAAATAGTAAAGAAATAGAAAAAATCCTGCCTCTATTGCCACTTTGTAATGTCCCCTGATCCGTCACTCTCTCACGTGGCTAGAAAAGGTTGGTTATGCGGCATTAAGGACACATAACCATTCTTTAGAGGTTTCTAACTAGTAGCAAGGGTGTGATAAGTATATTGGGGAGACTATAACCCCTAGTTATAGAGTTACAACACATCAGAAGAAACCAATACCTGTAATAATAATATAAATATCAGAGTGTGGAAACAATGGAAACAATACAATACAGTGGAATACCAGCAATCAAGCCAACCGAATAATACAATAATTAATAAAGGAATAATTTAATGATGTGTTGGAATGTAAATAAATGTTATACTATAGGTAATAAAAAATAAAAGAATAGAAGACCTAACAAAAGACTCAAAAGTCCCCAATCCTGAACCCCACATTGATCCCATATCCAAACTCTAGCCCATCCAGTAAGAAAACAATAAACATAAATGTACTTTTCCATCGTACAAAATTGCATCCATATAATCTTCCCAGGTACCCAATGATGACCCAAATAGGGTGTGAGTATAACTTAGTAGGTCGATACCACCGCGTCCAAGCATAACCTGTCTAATAACAAGTGTATGCAATAATAAAATAAACAAGTGTGTAAATTAATTAAACAATTAAGTTAATACCACATTAACCTACTTTGACACCATGTTGTAATGTCTTTGAGCATTTCTAGGCATGTGCTAAACTTGTGAATTATAATTAAATATTATTTAATTAAATAATATTCAATATTTATTATTTATCACCTGACCATTAAACTCAGTCTGAAATTCCTCCATAGTATTTATCAAACCTTGAATAATATCTATTTATTTATTAAATAAACATAAATAAATTATTCTCCAATAAATAAATAAATATTATATTCACTAAATAGTAAGTAAATATTTATTAAATATTCTGCTCGCAATATATTCTCTCAAATAACTCGTGACAGGATAAATTCAAGAAATCATACATAAATAATTATTAAACCATGTGTAGTGATAATATTTATTCAACCTATTAAATAATAAATAATAATATATTATCTAACTAAGATTCTAGATACACTTAGTGTGTGACCCTCTAGGCCTCTTTCTTAGTGGCATTAGGCAGAGCAGCCTAAAGTACAAGGTTTGAGTATAGAAACACACCAAGACACCCATAGAAAAAGAAGTTAATGTCAAAAAGACATGTTACCTCATATGAACAACTTCTATATAATATAATCTCTTATTCACAATATCTCAAATCGAGCAGGTTGTATGCTAGTTCCATCAACCTATATGCTCGATTATCTCTTTCTTTGACTTTCCAGAAATAGAACTTACCTATATAACACCATGGTCATGGATTTATTTAGGCTATATCATTTCCATCAAAGGGTTTGATATATTAACTTCCGTCAAATAATAAAAGGGATAAATCCATTCTTTCATTATTCATTAATGAAATATTACTCATGACACACCCAAAATACCCTACCTCGCCACAAATATATGTCATCACAATTTTCATCAATACATAAAAGTATGAAACTTATAATATTCATTAATAATAATATTAAAGTATAATGACCAATACACCCATATGCAAATAAGAACATCCAATGACACGTATAAATGAGGATTTCTTATTGGAGGGTCATGTTCTCATAATATCCTACAAGATATTACGAAGGGAGTACAACATGAGAAGGTACCTCAAAGTCCTATGAGTCTCCACCCCTAATATATTGTATCATTTTTATCCCTTAAATGATATCATATGACTATAGAACATATATTAAAGAATAGTGTTGTAGTACTTCCCAGTTCTCATCATAGCGGGGAACCGCTATGACCTTTTAGTGCGACAACTACTCTTAGGACATTATCACATACTATGTCACACAGAAAAACAATCATAATGTGATAAGTAGTTTATTAATATTAAAAAAATGAATACATGTTTATCATAAAGTACATTGAATCTAGTTCTAGGAAACCAACTCCAACAGACTCCCACTTGGTCTATATCCAAATGCTAACAACCTTCATCCTGCTATCTCTCACATGATACTCATGATTTTACTAAGATAGGTCTTTATTCAAGGGGTCTAACATGTTCTCTTCCATGGGAACTCTTCTCTCTACAAATTTACTCATTTGATAGGAATCCCTCAAGAGGTGATACTTTCAGAGTATATTCTTTGTCTATTGCTGTGACCTTATATCTTTTGCAAGTGCCACCACTATAGTATTATCACAATACAATGTGATAAGGTCTATACTGTTAGGTACCATATCAATCTCATAAATAAAGTTCTGAATCCAAATGGCTTCCTTGGCTACATCAGAATCCACTATATACCTAGACTATGTTGTAGAATCAGCAACAACTGGCTTCTTTGAATTCTTCCATATCACATCTCCTCTGTTGAGACAAAAATTATATCCAAATTGCGACTTTAGATCATTATTATTTGTCTAAAAACTATCATCAGTATAACCTCTAATGAATAGCTCCTCGTCTCATCCATGCACTAGGATTATATCCTTAGTTTTTCTTAGATACTTAAGGATAGACTTAACAACAATTCAATGTTGTTCTCATGGATATCTATGATTACCTAACATGCTCAATGAATATGAAACATCAAGTCTAGTACATAACATGGAGTACATGATTGATCCTATCATAGAAGCATATGGGATCTTACTCATTCTATCTTTATCATGTTGTGTCTGAGGACACATTTTCATAGAAAGATGTAAACCATGTGACACTAGAACCAATTCCATATTGGATTGTTCCATACTAAATCAATTTAGTATCTGGTCAATATATTTACTTTGAAATAGTCCAAGAAACCTCTTGAATCTATCACAAATGATCTTGATCCCTAGAATGTAGGTTGATTCACCTAATTCCTTCATAGATAAACACTTGTTTAATTAGTCTTTAATAGATTGTAATACTAGTATATAGTTTCCAATAAATAATATTTCATAAAAATATAATACTAGAATAATGACCACATTTCCACTAACCCTCTTATAAACACATGTCTCACATTCATTCTTAATGAAACCAAATTCTTTTATGGATTCATCAAATTGAATGTTCCATGATCTGGATGCTTACTTCAATCCATAAATGGATCTTTTCAAATTGAAAATTATTTTGGAATCACTTAGATTCACAAAACCTTCTTTCTATTTCATATATACATATCCCTCAAGCTTCGCATTAAGGAATTCAGTTTTGAAATACATCTTCAAAATCTCTTATCCATGGTAAGTTTCTATGGAAAGTATAATTCTGATGGATTTAAACATGGAAATTGGTAAAAAGGTTTCATCACAGTCAATTACTTGATTCTGTTTAAACCCTCTATCCACTAGCCTTGATTTATAAGTACTTACTTTACCTTCTATGTCTAGTTTCCTATTGAATACCCATTTGCATTTAATTTGATTTACATCAATTGGCACATTGACCAAAACCCAATCTTGGTTATGATACATGAAACCCATTTTGGAATTCAATTCTTCTTTCCATCTCTCATATTCTGAGCTATTTACTTCCTCTTTGTAGGATAGTGGTTTATCATTGTCAACCAATAATGTGTCACTATCCTTAGTTAACAAAAAACCAAATATCTCTGGTTCTATTACCTCTCTTATGCTCATAGGCAATACTTGTATTTCAAGAACTACTTCTTCTACAGGGACCTATGGAATTTGTTCCTATAACAACTCTTGTTTATCTTGAGAATCAACTTTATTGAAGTCAATCTTTCTCCCACTATCCTTTTTTAGGATTTGATACCTCTCAATAAAGATGTCTTGTCTGATGATAGTAACTTTTTTTTTTCTGAGTGGTTTCTTATATAGTGTAACACCCCAAGATTTCATAGTGTGTTATTCAATAAATTGCACTACACGCAACAATGATTTCAATTGCACCATGACTTACCAAAAAAAAAATCCATTAAAAGAGGTCATGAATAGTATTAACTAAATTTTAAACTTTATATAATCCTTATAATTTTAGAATCCATATTATGAGTTTCTTAGTCATAATGCAAGAACAGATTCATTTTCAGTATTGCACTTTTATCAACTTTTGATAGTGAAACCTTTTTAAATAAAATATTTTAAACTTTTTGACTAAATGGAGACATCAAAAAATTTAAAATGAAACATCCCAAGCTTCCACGGTACACTTTCCTTTGAATAAAACAGTAGCGTGTGTTGTACGCAACTTCGAGTTCTAACACACCGTAACCAATCAAACTAGCTGTTATGAATAGTAATACCTACTTTTTGAAGTTATATATATTTTATATCTTAAAATGGACTTCATTTTTGGATTCGGAATATCAAATTTAGCCTAAGGTGAAATTTTGGTACTTTTCGGATAACTTTCATATTTTGATGAATAGTGAAAATTACAAAATTTTAATTAAAAACAACTTTTTTAATCAAAATAATTAATAGTGATAAATTATGAATTTGAGTGGTTTTAAAATATATTTAGAATATATTTTTACTATTTAATATAATGTTGGTCATTGGACATAATTTTACAATTAAACCGAACATAAACAAGTGTCAATCTTTTGATAGTTATTATCTCTTAAAAACACGCTTTTTGTTTTGACAGCGGGAATTAATTTTAAATTAATTTCTGCCACTTCTGTGTTTTGAATTTAGGAAAATGGATTCCATATTTGGAATCAGGATGTTCAAATTGTGTAAATAGGTAACTTTTATTTTTAGACATTTTGAATAATTACTACGGTAAATATTTTATTTACCATGGTTAAGGGTAAATCCGGTAAATAAGGGTTAAAAAATAATATTATAATAATACTAAATTACCCTAAAACGTGTCTTAACCCTATTGGTTGATACATGGTCGACCATGGGAATCTTTGGGTCTATTTTGGGACCCCATGGATCCACTTGTAAGTGATAATGACACTTTATTTTAATTAAGTTAAAATGAATACAAAAATGACACAAGCATATATCTTTTAGAAAAACAATTGTTACATAGGGTTATATATGTTGGATTTTAGATTATAAATATTCATTAGAAAGCTAAAAATATTTCCTACATAATGACATTTTATTTATAATTTTTAGACATTAAATAATTTATTTTATTTATGACACAATGATGATGCAGTAATTACTATAATAGTGAAAAATTAAAATAATTGATAT
The DNA here is from genome assembly GCA_963277665.1 of Viscum album. Classification (NCBI taxonomy): domain Eukaryota; kingdom Viridiplantae; phylum Streptophyta; class Magnoliopsida; order Santalales; family Viscaceae; genus Viscum; species Viscum album. The sequence goes on from OY728161.1 coordinate 1,742,809,832, forward strand.
TATAAATACCCAAATAAATATAATATAAAACTTTTAATGAATTAAACTAATTTTCTAGGATAATATGATATATTAGGATTGATTTAATTGACTTTTTTCGAAGTAATCAATCTGTTATGAGTTTCACAAAAATCAACTATTGAATAGTGTCAAAATTGACATAAAAGAGTTCTTAAAACAAATATTATATTATTAATTGATATTAAATTCCTAAAAATCTAAGGATCGGCCAAGAGACTTATATCATGATAGGTTCATCATTAATGTACCACTTGGGGGTTTATTGGATGTATATAGTAAGTTTATTAACCATATTATATAAAAATACAAAGAGACATTGTAAAAGTGAAACTAATTAACTTAGAGTTAATACTTAAAGATAAGGTTAATGTAAGTACCCAAAACTGTCTAAATTCTATTGGTTGAGTGGTTTTCGACCTATCCCCACCTTATCCTTTGAATAGTCAACTTTGGAGCCATTGTAAACCGAATATGAATTTATTATAAATTAATATTTCTAGCTTTTCCAAAGGTGCCCCTCACCCCTCTTATAAAAGGGCACTCCTCCTTCTCATTTCTTCACACCTTCAAAGCCTTTTGGTTCGGCCAAACTCTGCCCAAATACTCTCCCAACATCCCTCAATACAACCTAGAGGCCTTAGTTTGATCAGAAAGCCAACCTAAGGAGCCCTTTTGATCAAATCAAAAGGAAGAACCCGAAGAAGAGGTAATGATTTCACCACCCTTCTCCAAGTTCATTTCTTCTTCCACTTCTTCTTCCTTTGTTCTTACCATTCTAAAATAATAACTCCAGTATCTCACATATACTCTGATGTTATTATAAATATGGTACAATCATATTCAGTATTCTATCCACCCTTTGAATAACATGTCACCATACGTGCGTACGTACGGCTTACCGTCTCCACGTCGTGGTGTAATTGTTATTCAATATAATATTATTTGGATGGGTATAATAATGATGTGTAACTCATGTAAATAATAAATATAACATGTTAATGATTCTGTATATATGATATACCATCCATTTATATATTATTTTAATATCAAAAGAATGATATTGTCGCTCGTGCGTACGTACGGACTACCGTCTCCACGAACGCGATGAGATTCATTCTCCATCGTATCCATTCAAGTATAATTATCATTTGATGATTTAAAAATGATGTTTAAGGACTAGATATCATTCTGGATATGAATAAGATACAAAAACCATGGCTTATGTAACAAAACATATAAAAGAAAATGAGTAAGTTAACTCCCGAAACGACGATAATTCTAAGATATTATTAACAAATCAATGTTAAAAGATCATATATGATATCATATAATTATATATGATTCTTGTATAATTTAATAACAACTATTTCACCATTATACAGGAGGTTAACCTACCCCATCCAAGGAAAAGTACAAGGTAAGGGTTTATTTCACAATCTCTTCATTATCCGAGGTTGTTTATACGTAATAATCTACTGGGATATCTTTATCATCCACATCCATGTTTCTTAAAAATGTATTTCAAAACATTTTTAATATTTACAAGAATATGGGTTAAAGTCATTTATACCCTTGTTTGACTTTTTATAAGAGGTTTATAAAGGAATCTTTCCGTCGTTTTCAAAACAAGGTCCTTTTTAACCTTTTCGACAGAATTGAGGTAAGAATGTTTTTTTTAACTTATACGGCGGGTGCGGTTATTTTACGCCGTTATAAAATCTTCAAAGCTTTCCTTACAAGCTTATAAGAATATTTTCAAAGAAAATGTTTTATTTTATATGGATCTTAAATGATTTCAAAATAAAAGGAGATATTTCTTTAAAAAGAATTTTGATTTCATCTATGTCAACATCCTTTGATGGGTTTTAAGATTATTTGAAGTTGATTTATTATGATACAAAACTTCTATATTGTTTTGAAGGTTTTGTGATATGTTTGATTGTGGATGTGCTATTTTTATACCATTCATAGTTTATGGTGAAAGTATTGACATTTCGTATGCTAGTTCCAATAAGAATGTTTATGTTATATTTCAATCTTTACTTCATATGAATGTGTTGGACAAGTAAGCCCTCCAGGTTGGGGACTGGTAAAAGTAAGCCCTCCAGGTTAGGGACTGGTAAAAGTAAGCCCTCCAGGTTGGGGACTGGTAAAAGTAAGCCCTCCAGGTTGGGGACTGGTAAAAGTAAGCCCTCCAGGTTAGGGACTGGTAAAAGTAAGCCCTCCGGGTTGGTGTCCGGTTATTAGAGGCACTCCGGGTTGGTGTCCGGTTATTAGAGGCACTCCGGGTTGGGTTCCAGTTACAGTTAGCCCCAAGGTCTTGGGACGAGGCCTTGAAAAGTAATTAAAGTTTAGCATTATGCATTCCAACATTATGAAAGTGGTTATTGATATTGCATGTGATTATTCGATTAGTAGAATATCCATGTGAATAAGTAAATGGCATTATTTCATTTTACTTTTTCCATACTATGTTGAAGTACAATTTTAAAAGGCTTTTGTTTTAGTAATTCATTGCCTTAAATGTTTATGATTATTTTGAATGTTCCGCTATATTGTTATCCTTACTGGGCATTTGAGCTCACCCCTTTTCTATGTTTTATTTTTCCCAGGTAGTGAAGAAGTAAATTATGAATGACTTGCAGGGATATTATGAGGGGTTAATAGTGTGGATATGAAGACTTTGTTGTTGTAGTAGTTTTTCACTTTGAAATGTAATGTAAAACTTTATGATTATATCTAGTGTTTCCAAGGCTACTAAACCAATCGGTCTTTCGAGATTTGATCTTTGTTGTGATCATGCCAATGTTACGAAGTAATGCACCGACTCTGGGTAGCTGGGGTCGGGGCGTTACAGTTGGTATCAGAGGAAGTTTAGTACAAACCTTGGAAGCTAGATTTAGATAAACTCTGATTAGAGCACGTAGACCTAAGATGAACTTTGAGGATTAGTATAGAATAACTTCCTAGAATTTTGGTATTGTAGAGATTTTGTGAGTTTTCCAAGCAATACATCCCTGTCTGGATACGAGCAGGTAGAGGCGGCTCTGGCACAGATGTACCTAGGGGTAAAACCCGAAAACACCTCTTTGAGCTAGACTCGAACGGGAACTGGTGCACGACAACGGGCCTTGCTGCACTCTTGGTTACGACACTCCCGGGGGATATGCTTAGGATAACTCTCATTTTCTTTACAAATCATTTTGAAGGGATTATGAGTATATACTTCCTCAAAGAAAACATTCTTATGATTATGGATTATATCCATAAATATTTCAATTTATGTTAAGTGTTTTATAAGTATGGGATTATGTATTTTGATTCATAAACTGATCTAGTTTATGCCATTGTTTAGAAATGGCGCCCAGTAGAAGGAATGAGAACTCCGGAAATGCACATGATCCAAAGAGAAGGAAGGATCATATCTTTCATGGTCTTAAGCTAGAATTTATAAGAGAAATAGTCTCCCATGTATTATCATCATATGAAGAAATAATATCATGTATTGATAAGATAAGTAAAGAGATTACTGAGTCCTATGGCTTTGAAGGGAAGAAAGAGAAGAAAAGGATAGAAGAGAGAAAGATGGATAAAGGGAAGAGGGAAAAGAAGAATTTTCCCATATGTGGTAACTGTGGAAAGAAACACCCTGGAACTTTCCTGAAAGGAATGGGAGTTTGTTATAAGTGTGGAGGAAAAGGGCACAAAGTACGTGACTGCAAGGGTAAGAAAATGGTTTCAAATGTACAATGATTCATTTGCAAGGAGTTTGGACACTACGCGAACCTATGTCCCAGTCATCAGACTATGACGCAAATGATGCTATTGGATAATAATCAAGTTATGATACTACCACAGATGAAGAGGAATGATTAGAGTTCTTATGTTGATTATGTCAATTGAGTGTTGTATCAACAATGTACTTGTTATAATAATTATGGAGTATATAAGGATTGTACTGCAGTACTATTTCATTAAGGACTTGAGATTGTGTGGAACAAAGAAAAGTGACTCAATAGCAGGATAAATTTTTGGAAAATATATGGTTGAGAGAATGATAAACCATAATATAGTTCTGATACCGAGGTAGTGATTTTAGAATAATACATGATTATTTTGGAAAAAATATATTGGATATTCTTGACTACCTTGGAACTGATTAATGATTTTTATATTCCATCATTGTTGGGGTTTAAAACATTTTTGGATTGATGAAGTATATCCAGCATTCTATATGGAATAAGGGAGCATGAATATAATCAATAAGGAATATGGTAATTCAAGATGTTTCAGTTTATTAAAATAATACAAGATGAAGGTATTCATATGCTATTGCGGGGTAAAAAGGATCTATATTATGTTTACCTTCCTTATAAATGTTGGACTGTGAGTTTGGACAGAAGTATTTTGGATAGTTCTAGTTTGGATTATTTTGGATTACCATAAAAGGACAACCCGGAGGTTGGGCGACAACCTGTCGCGTCCGGCAAGGCTGCAAGACTTGAACCCGCAACCGAAGGGTGACAAGGGTGTATCACCTACCACTGGCCCACGAGATGTCCTGGATTAAATAATGTAGTTTTTATTAAAAGATCTTGTTGATGAATTATAAATTCATTTATTTTGGAACCCTATACGAATAGTGTAAATAGAATTTTTTTTACATTCTATTATCTTTTAGAGTGAAAGATGAGTTTGTGGTAGAAATTTATTAATGGATAAAACTCTAATTATAAAGTAAGTATATCTCCTTATGATCTTAGCCAATCTCATAAATAAATTCCTCAATATTAAGAAAAGCAACTTTGAACAAAAATGTTTTCCTAGATGGTACCTTAAATCATCACTAATTTATGGCTTTGGGATTGTTGGCCTTTTTATAGCCATGTTCTCTACCACTCTCCATCAGATAATTGATGGTTAGATTTTTCTTCCATATCCATATTTTCCTACATGGAACCCTAGTATGTGTTATTTTCAGTAATCTTCATACTTTCGACTCTTTATTTTAAATAGAGGCCTCGTTAATTCATTTTTCGATGTGGGATTTCAACTAAGATATTTTGAAACGTCAAAAATGTGTTATCCCAATACCCTATATTTTGTTGAACCGATGGTACTTCAAATCATCATAGATTGATGAGTTTAAGGACCTCAATTTTATACTTTTTTGTGAATGATGACCTCAATCACTACCTATAAATATTTACGTTTTTCCTCCAATTATATGTCTCTAATTGCCACCAATGTTCTCCTAATAAAGATCATAATTTGGTGGTGACCCTTTGATTTCTCTTTTCCTCATATTAAGACTAAATTTTAGTAACCCAATTTCCGATGTGGGTTTTCCCACAAATATATTTTCTACTTTCAAACTTTTATTTTTGAAGAACAATTTCAAATTGCGAGGACGCAATTTATTGAAGGAGGGGAGAATGTAACACCCCAAGATTTCATAGTGTGTTATTCAATAACTTGCACTACACGCAACACTGAGTTCAATTGCACCATGACTTACCAAAAAAAAAAAATCCATTAAAAGAGGTCATGAATAGTATTAACTAAATTTTAAACTTTATATAATCCTTATAATTTTAGAATCCATATTATGAGTTTCTTAGTCATAATGCAAGAACAGATTCATTTTCAGTATTGCACTTTTATCAACTTTTGATAGTGAAACCTTTTTAAATAAAATATTTTAAACTTTTTGACTAAATGGAGACATCAAAAAATTTAAAATGAAACATCCCAAGCTTCCACGATACGCTTTCCTTTGAATAAAACAGTAGCGTGTGTTGTACGCAACTTCGAGTTCTAACACACCGTAACCAATCAAACTAGCTGTTATGAATAGTAATACCTACTTTTTGAAGTTATATATATTTTATATTTTAAAATGGAATTCATTTTTGGATTCGGAATATCAAATTTAGCCTAAGGTGAAATTTTGGTACTTTTCGGATAACTTTCATATTTTGATGAATAGTGAAAATTACAAAATTTTAATTAAAAACAACTTTTTTAATCAAAATAATTAATAGTGATAAATTATGAATTTGAGTGGTTTTAAAATATATTTAGAATATATTTTTACTATTTAATATAATGTTGGTCATTGGACATAATTTTACAATTAAACCGAACATAAACAAGTGTCAATCTTTTGATAGTTATTATCTCTTAAAAACACGCTTTTTGTTTTGACAGCGGGAATTAATTTTAAATTAATTTCTGCCACTTCTGTGTTTTGAATTTAGGAAAATGGATTCCATATTTGGAATCAGGATGTTCAAATTGTGTAAATAGGTAACTTTTATTTTTAGACATTTTGAATAATTACTACGGTAAATATTTTATTTACCATGGTTAAGGGTAAATCCGGTAAATAAGGGTTAAAAAATAATATTATAATAATACTAAATTACCCTAAAACGTGTCTTAACCCTATTGGTTGATACATGGTCGACCATGGGAATATTTGGGTCTATTTTGGGACCCCATGGATCCACTTGTAAGTGATAATGACACTTTATTTTAATTAAGTTAAAATGAATACAAAAATGACACAAGCATATATCTTTTAGAAAGACAATTGTTACATAGGGTTATATATGTTGGATTTTAGATTATAAATATTAATTAGAAAGCTAAAAAGATTTCCTACATAATGACATTTTATTTATAATTTTTAGACATTAAATAATTTATTTTATTTATGACACAATGATGATGCAGTAATTACTATAATAGTGAAAAATTAAAATAATTGATATTATAAATACCCAAATAAATATAATATGAAACTTTTAATGAATTAAAATAATTTTCTAGGATAATATGATATATTAGTATTGATTTAATTGACTTTTTTCGAAGTAATCAATCTGTTATGAGTTTCACAAAAATCAACTATTGAATAGTGTCAAAATTGACATAAAAGAGTTCTTAAAACAAATATTATATTATTAATTGATATTAAATTCCTAAAAATCTAAGGATCGGCCAAGAGACTTATATCATGATAGGTTCATCATTAATGTACCACTTGGGGGTTTCTTGGATGTATTTAGTAAGTTTATTAACCATATTATATAAAAATACAAAGAGACATTGTAAAAGTGAAACTAATTAACTTAGAGTTAATACTTAAAGATAAGGTTAATATAAGTACCCAAACCTGTCTAAATTCTATTGGTTGAGTGGTTTTCGACCTATCCCTACCTTATCCTTTGAATAGTCAACTTTGGAGCCATTGTAAACCGAATATGAATTTATTATAAATTAATATTTCTAGCTTTTCCAAAGGTGCCCCTCACCCCTCTTATAAAAGGGCACTCCTCCTTCTCATTTCTTCACACCTTAAAAGCCTTTTGGTTCGGCCAAACTCTGCCCAAATACTCTCCCAACATCCCTCAATACAACCTAGAGGCCTTAGTTTGATCAGAAAGCCAACCTAAGGAGCCCTTTTGATCAAATCAAAAGGAAGAACCCGAAGAAGAGGTAATGATTTCACCACCCTTCTCCAAGTTCATTTCTTCTTCCACTTCTTCTTCCTTTGTTCTTACCATTCTAAAATAATAACTCCAGTATCTCAAATATACTCTGATTTTATTATAAATATGGTACAATCATATTCAGTATTCTATCCACCCTTTGAATAACATGTCACCATACGTGCGTACGTACGGCTTACCGTCTCCACGTCGTGGTGTAATTGTTATTCAATATAATATTATTTGGATGGGTATAATAATGATGTGTAACTCATGTAAATAATAAATATAACATGTTAATGATTCTGTATATATGATATACCATCCATTTATATATTATTTTAATATCAAAAGAATGATATTGTCGCTCGTGCGTACGTACGGACTACCGTCTCCACGAACGCGATGAGATTCATTCTCCATCGTATCCATTCAAGTATAATTATCATTTGATGATTTAAAAATGATGTTTAAGGACTAGATATCATTCTGGATATGAATAAGATACAAAAACCATGGCTTATGTAACAAAACATATAAAAGAAAATGAGTAAGTTAACTCCCGAAACGACGATAATTCTAAGATATTATTAACAAATCAATGTTAAAAGATCATATATGATATCATATAATTATATATGATTCTTGTATAATTTAATAACAACTATTTCACCATTATACAGGAGGTTAACCTACCCCATCCAAGGAAAAGTACAAGGTAAGGGTTTATTTCACAATCTCTTCATTATCCGAGGTTGTTTATACGTAATAATCTACTGGGATATCTTTATCATCCACATCCATGTTTCTTAAAAATGTATTTCAAAACATTTTTAATATTTACAAGAATATGGGTTAAAGTCATTTATACCCTTGTTTGACTTTTTATAAGAGGTTTATAAAGGAATCTTTCCGTCGTTTTCAAAACAAGGTCCTTTTTAACCTTTTCGACAGAATTGAGGTAAGAATGTTTTTTTTAACTTATACGGCGGGTGAGGTTATTTTACGCCGTTATAAAATCTTCAAAGATTTCCTTACAAGCTTATAAGAATATTTTCAAAGAAAATGTTTTATTTTATATGGATCTTAAATGATTTCAAAATAAAAGGAGATATTTCTTTAAAAAGAATTTTGATTTCATCTATGTCAACATCCTTTGATGGGTTTTAAGATTATTTGAAGTTGATTTATTATGATACAAAACTTCTATATTGTTTTGAAGGTTTTGTGATATGTTTGACTGTGGATGTGCTATTTTTATACCATTCATAGTTTATGGTGAAAGTATTGACATTTCGTATGCTAGTTCCAATAAGAATGTTTATGTTATATTTCAATCTTTACTTCATATGAATGTGTTGGACAAGTAAGCCCTCCAGGTTGGGGATTGGTAAAAGTAAGCCCTCCAGGTTAGGGACTGGTAAAAGTAAGCCCTCCGGGTTGGTGTCCGGTTATTAGAGGCACTCCGGGTTGGTGTCCGGTTATTAGAGGCACTCCGGGTTGGGTTCCAGTTACAGTTAGCCCCAAGGTCTTGGGACGAGGCCTTGAAAAGTAATTAAAGTTTAGCATTATGCATTCCAACATTATGAAAGTGGTTATTGATATTGCATGTGATTATTCGATTAGTAGAATATCCATGTGAATAAGTAAATGGCATTATTTCATTTTACTTTTGCCATACTATGTTGAAGTACAATTTTAAAAGGCTTTTGTTTTAGTAATTCATTGCCTTAAATGTTTATGATTATTTTGAATGTTCCGCTATATTGTTATCCTTACTGGGCATTTGAGCTCACCCCTTTTCTATGTTTTATTTTTCCCAGGTAGTGAAGAAGTAAATTATGAATGACTTGCAGGGATATTATGAGGGGTTAATAGTGTGGATATGAAGACTTTGTTGTTGTAGTAGTTTTTCACTTTGAAATGTAATGTAAAACTTTATGATTATATCTAGTGTTTCCAAGGCTACTAAACCAATCGGTCTTTCGAGATTTGATCTTTGTTGTGATCATGCCAATGTTACGAAGTAATGCACCGACTCTGGGTAGCTGGGGTCGGGGCGTTACATATAGTATCCCTTTTTTTCTTGGGATACTCTATAAAGATACACTTCGTTCCCTAGGGTGATAGTTTGTTACCTGAAAAGGACTTAACAAATGCCTCACAACCCCATAAATGTGTATGCTATAAAATGGGTTTCTTTCCACTCTATAACTCAAAAAGAATTCTATTTTCTACTTTAGTTGGTAGTCGTTTTAATGTGTATTCCATTGTTTTTAATGTATATCCCCAAAAGGATAATGGAAGATCAACATGAATCATCACTGACCTTAATATGTCTAATAAGGTACGGTTCCTACTTTCAATAACACCATTCCACTATGGTGTATAAGGAAGAGTGAGTTGAGATAGAATCCCAAACTCCCATAAAAAGTCGATGAACTCTTGGTTAAGATATTCACCACCTCGATCTGATCAAATCTTCTTTATATTATTACCAAGATGATTCTCTACTTCATTCTTGATTTCCTTGAATTTATCAAAAGAATCAGACTTATACATCATTAAGTTGACATAGCCATATCTACTCAAGTCATTAGTAAAAGTTATGAAGTCATAATATTCACATCTATATTCTACTAGAAATGGTCCACACATATTAGTGTGTACCAATCCTAGAAGTTTTGAGACCCTTTTATCCTGTACAAAAAATGGTGGTTTGGTAATTTTACCTTATAAAAAATAATGACATCTATCAAGTGGTTTTAGCTCAGAAGAGTCTAAATAACCATATTGATAGATCTTTGTCAAACTCTTCTTGTTTATATGACCAAGACGGTGATACCACAACTGGGTGTTATATGAGTCATGTGAACATGATTTGTTTTCAATTTACAACACTTGGTTTTCATAATTTAATACATAAATATTTTTATTTAAATGTAACATACTATAACATATGTTTTTCTTATAAAAGAAACAAATTTTATTTTCAAACTTGAAAATAAATCCATATGTATCTAGGCATGATATATAAATTATGTTCTTGGTAACTGTAGGTACATAATAAAAATATTTTGAAACTAAAATTATTATTGCTGGAAATGAAAGGTGGTAGTCACCAATAGCTAGAGTATCCAACCTTTAACCATTAGTATCTCTCAGATCCACCTCTCATCTAGAAATATTTTAGAATATACTTGGTTTCTGCATTTGGATATAGATGTGAGAATAGAAATATGTATCTAATACCCAATTTTTATATATGGAAATATTTCACTCAAAAATGAATGCACCTTTAGCTTCCCCTTTCTTCTAGGTTCAGTTCTCAGTGGCCTGACATGGAACATTAAAAACATACTACCTCATTTTACTTTCCTTGCATTTGGATCTTACCCTTCTTGGAAGGACGGTTCTTGGGAGATTTAGACTTTTTATAGGTCTTGTGCCCCTTTTCCTTGTTATTCCTTTTTTTATTCACCATAAGGAACACATGTTCATCATTCCCCATGTCCTTATCCACTTGGTGAATCAAGGATAGAATTTCTGAACGAATATTCTCATTATTGCTCATATTTTAATTCACAATAAAGTTATAGAAGGTCTTGGGAAATGATGAAATTATGAGATCTATACGTAACTCATCTAGGAATTTAATCCCTAAGATGTCAAGGCATTCAATTCTGCTGATAATTTTGACTACATGAGGCCCAACTAGAACATACTCTCCAAGCTTAGTTGTGAAAAAATCATTATAGATCTTATACCTCTCTTATATCACCTTCTCTTGATAGAGATATTTAAGGTGAGACATCATGCTATAGGAATCCATATCCTCATGTTGCTTAGAAATATAATTGGAAATGGATGAAAACATGAAGAAATGAACATATGTATCATCATTTATATGTTTCTAATAGAGAGAAAAATCTTTATCACTTGCCTCATTGTCAGGAACAACTAGTAAAGGTTCTTCCTAAACATAAAATTTCATTTCATGGAGAAGGATGACACGTAGGAACCTTTTCCACTCTTGTAAATTTGTTCCAATGAGAATGTTTTCATTCTCAAGTATGGATTTCAATGATATTTTTGATGTCATTTTACTTATATTTCTATAAAATAAGATAAGTATAATTTTAGTACTTTATCTGATAAAATTTAAAAAAATAAATGGATATTATATTTATTAGTCTCCCACTATTTAATTGAAACCCAATAGCCCTCTCCATTGGATTCATAATATCCCGTTTCTTAGATGTTCTAGTTTCAAGGATCCATATTCCCCTTCTCATTACCCCAAATTTGTTTAGTCAAGAAACTCAAATGGTTTTGGTAGGAAATTCAAATACCAACTTCATTAACTCCCAGTTCCTTGATCTACTGAGTGGAATCCCAAATACTAAAATCATTAATTTATATTTCCTCAACCTTTTCCTCTCAGTTCCACCAAGTCCTACTTTGGAAGTCAACACTTGTTGTGAACCAAGTTAATTTAACCCCAAATCTCATGTTATAATTCCTTGATAATTAAAAGCACCCCAACTTTGGTTGGTCAATCACTTTGAACTATAGTTCAATTTTAACCAAAGTAATGGAAGGATATACCAAATTAATATTTTATTGAGTGATTTTATCCTTTTATGCATAAATTTACAATTATTATCTTTTTCACATTCTTGTTAATATTAAGTTGGATTATTTAAGTGATTAACCATGTATTATTTAATATTTATGCATAAAATGGTCTATTTTAGTCCTATATTTCATGACTATTAATTCATTAATTATATGATCATGATAAGACATACATAATGATATAAATATGAAAATGATAGAAATAAAATAAAGCCAGTATGATCATGAGATCTTACAAGTGGTTAGTTTATATAGTAGTTGATAAACTAACCATTGACATATGGGAAAAATACCTCGAACTGATTAAGGTTCGTGTTGCATCTTTACACCTATCCAACTATGTATCTCCTTGCATTGGTTTTTCCCTAGATCCATACTTGGACCACCTCCACTAGCTTGAGAGCTCCATCCATTACATATGCCTTTTACTCATACGTAGGTGAGAGGAAAAAGGGGTTTACATAAAAGAAACCATGGACATACAGATCCTATATAATGAAAGTAGAGAAGGAACACATACCAATAATTTAATTTAATAATAAATTAAATGAAACCAATCACATAAAAAAGGTCTGGTCTAACTCATGACCATTTACATGCATGCAACTAATTATACATTTAATAAAACTATCATTCAATTCTTAATCATTATTATTTAAGATAAATCACACTTGAATCGATTAATTATTATCTTTAATTAATCAATCCTTTTATCTTAATTCTCATCCTAATTTCCTTGATATTATCATCCATTATAATTTTAAAAAAATTAAATAAATTCATTTAAAATTAACCTTGTACATAAATGTACCTTGGAGGCAACACAATGAATAACCATCTGATTATGCCCAATATATATTATACTCATATATTGTTTTAATCTTGTGACATATAGAATACATGACTTATCACATATTTTCACAACGTGTACTTCATATATGATTACATGAATTACATGATTTTTTGGTCAGGCATTATGCTTAAATGCATATAGAGTAACAACTTTTAATACAACTCATGCATGATATGTAGATCTAAACATTACACAGGTGTTAATTAGACATTTAAATATTTATGTATATAAAAACATATTACATGGGATGCACTATCTTTATGACCACATGGAAGTAATGTCTCAAGGATTATATAGTAAAATAAATAAAATTTAAATATGCATAACTTGGTATAAGTACACGACATATAGATTAGATCTACACAACAAGTACACCTCTCACCATCTATTTGAGACACATGACTAAGGAATTAGTGTGTAATCCATTCCTCAGAAAATTTGGAGTACACAATGTGTCCAATGGGACACACACCTTGTAAACTCTGAGTTACATGGTCACCAGTAAGGTATGCCATATATGGAATACACAACACAAATATGACTCAAAGGGAATACATGCCGTGTATGTGGGTTACATGATGTTTAGTCAGGCTGATAGTGTTCCATTAAATTCTGGTCAACACATGGTGAATTTAGTGTGTAATTAATTAAATAATCAATTTATAATATTGAATTGATTTTTGAATCAATTTTGATGAACTAAACGTGACTACATGACTTGTAACTCTAGTTACATGGCATGTAGTCTGGTGTTGTCCATCCAGAATCCTTGGCAGCTCCGAATGTGTTCCTTGATTTTATTTTAATCATAAAATTAAACATCTTGATTAGATCTATGATAAAAAATGAGGAAGAAACATATCCCACAATTCATATTAAAAAAACAATTAAAATAGAGTTGAAAAACTAAATTAAAATGTGTAAATCACCAACAATCTTAAATAATTATAAATAATTATGTGACCCCTCTAATTCCACTTATAGGTTCTAGGCATAGTGGAACCATGTGATGAGTAGGGCCCAACATTAATTTTTTCCATGACCTATGATCAATATGAGATCTATACGATGATGGACACTGTGATCTACATAATTGATTCAAAGAAATTGACATTGAATAATTTCATTGAAACTGAGAAAGCGGATCATCACGTATTTTTTATAATTAATTTAATTAAATAATGAATTACCTTTGTTGGAATTCTTTCTTCATTGATGAATCCAGTGAAAAATCTGCAGTCTACCATCATTGTCTTGTAGAAACAAAATATATATTTCCTCTAGAAGTAATCCAAACATGTTCCTTGAATCTCTAAATATCACTTAATGAATCTTAGGGTGCTAGCAAGGCAGATCTTTGCGCTTGCATCATCTACCTTTGATCGCTTCAATAACTGATTTCAAAGCATTCTCTTTGATCCGGTGGAGGAGGATTTCTCTCCATTATTAGGAGTATTGTTGGAGAAGGGAGATCTCTAGGCTTGAGATGATCCTCTAAATCCATTTTTCACCACCAAGACAAATTAATTGGCTAAATTGAGAAAATAAAATATTTGGGTATTTATATTTCTAAGGTTAAAATAAAAAATTACACAATTTCACTTAATTATTTATTTAATCCTAGAAAAACCCCATGAAAAATAACAATAATAATAATAATATTTCTTAACATGTGCTAAAATTGATAATTATAATTAAATATTATTTAATTAAATAATATTTAATATTTATTATTTATCTCCGGACCATTAAACTCGGTCTACCATTCCTCCAAAATATTTATCAGGCCTTGAATAATATCTATTTATTTATTAAATAAATATGACTACATTATTAGCCAATAAATAAATAAATATTATTTTCACTAAATAGTAAATAAATATTTATTAAATATTCTGCTCACAATATATTCTATCGAATAACTAGTGACGAAATAAATGAGATCAATCATACATGAATAATTATTAAACTATATCTAGGAATAATATTTATTCAACCTCTTAAATAATAAATAATAATATTTTATTTAATTGAGATTTTAAATAAAATTAATGTGTAACCCTCTTGGAATCTTTCTCAGTGGCATTAGGCAAAGCAGCCTAAAGTCTAAGGTTAACATCGAGCAACATACCAAGGAAATCACAGAGAAATAAGTTAATGCTGTAATGAAATGTTACCTCATAGGAACTCTTACTGTGTAATATAATCCCTTTTTCATAATATCCCAAATCAAGAAGGTTGCATTCCAGTTCCATCAACCTATATTCTTGATTATCTCATTATTTGACTTTTCAGAAATAGAACTTGCCTATAGAACACCATGTCCATGGATTTGTTTAGGCTATATCATTTCCATCAAAGGTCTTGATATATTAACTTATATTAAATAATATAAGGGATAAATTATTTCTCACATTATTCATTAATGAAATATTACTCATCATGCACCTAACATATCCTACCTCACTGTGAACATATATCGTCATAGTTTTTATCAATAAATCAAAGTACGTGACTCATAATATTCATTAATAATATTCTTAAATTCTAAGGACCAATACACATGTCTGCAAATAGAAACATCCAATGACTTGTATAAATGTGGATTTCCTACTGGAGACTCCCATTCTCATAATACCCTACTGGATATTAACAAGGGAGTACACCATGGAAAGGTGCCTCAAAGTCCTACGAGTCTCCACCCCTAATAACCTGTATCATTTGTGTCCCTAAAATTATATCATCTAGCTATAGAACATATATTCATAAATAGTGTTGTAGCACTTCCCGGTTCTCATTATAGTAGAAAACTACTATGACCTTTTAGTGTGACAGATAATCTTAGGACATTGTCACATATTATGTCTCATGGAAGAACATTCATGATGTGATAAGTAGTTTATTAATATTCAAAACAATGATTACATGTTTATCATGAAGTATATAAAAGTTGGTTATAGGGCACGAACTCCAACAAACCATGCCAACCAGAGCCATATAACCATGGTAAAACATAACTCGCCTGGGAGCCATGACAAAATGTATTTAATCATATCCTATAACCATTCCGACCATAACCTTATAACCAAGATATAAATCACAAAAATCTAGGGAAAACATGCTATATAAGCATTTCAACATTTAATTAGGGATAATCCCACTATATAAGCATCTCAGCATGTGTCACTGGCCCTAACCCACTATATAATCATTTCATCATGTTAACTATACATAGACCACTATATAAGCATTTCAATACATGTCACTAGGCTTATCCTGCTATATAAGTATTTTAGTATGTATCACTAGGCTAAGCCCACTATATAAAAATTTCAGCACGAGTCATTGGGCCAAGACCTCTATATAATCTTCACAACATTTAATCACAATGCAAGTAATTGAAACAAGGATATCACAATATCACATCATATGGCCTAATGGTTAATTATGTAAATTACCATTTATCTTTAAATTTCATATTTCATATATGAATTGGTAATAACCAATAACATTATAATTATCTCAATAAACAATCCAAGTCAAGGTGAATATATATCTAGAAAACACCCACAATCCATGTCTTGCTAAACAAACTTTAATTCATTACACAATTCATTTATATTCTATAGTTTTCTCACCTGAACAATAGCCACAAGGCTGATCAATAACCAACTGGATCCAAAGGGACTCTAAGGAATAATTCAATTTATTTTCCACATGATATGTTGGAACAATTAAACTATTGCACATACTTGAAAATTATCAAACTCTAAGGTTAAGGTTCAGACCCCCTGCCTTTAACCTACAATCAAACAATACTTCCAACAGAAAAATCTAATGAGGAAGAAGGTGTGAATGATCGCAAGAAGGATACTAGATAAAAACTAATAAATATCAAAACCAAAAAGCACACATAGTTAATATATTACACCACAATGTTTAAAGAAACAAGGGAGAGAAGGTGAAAATGGACCAAAAACACTTACTAGATATTGACCACACAAGTTGGATGTTTGGAAGGGAGGTTGGCACTCAAAAATCACCTAGAAGGTTCCCTAGGGCCGAGAAGAGGAAGTTGCATGCAAGATTTAATAAAAATAAACTACAAAACATACATTAAAACTATATGTTGGGGAATTTAAAAGTGTGTAATATAGTTACACATCGTGTAATTATTTTTAATGGGATATTTTAAAAAAGTCGTCGCCTCAGCCGAATATTAAAATCACATGAACTTTATACAACGTGTAAATGTTCTGTAGATGGTTTTCAACCCATTTAAATTATAAAACTACCTAGACACCCTTTAAATATTCTCAACTTACCAAGAACCCATTGTAACACTTAACCCATTTACCTAGACTCCATTAATTCAAACAAGCATATATCCCTGAACTTTAAGTCATTTTCCCCAACAAAGGCTCTCCATCTCCAAAAAAGTCTCAACCACCAAGGCTAAAATGAAAATATCAAAGAGGGATGTACTTGAAAAAATATGAGATCTAACATCTATCCATCAAACATTAAGTAAGAATTAATCTAGGAATAAACCACAATGAGTAATCCACACTCTGAAATCATCTTAATTGCACTAGTGTACCACACCATTACACAAAAAATTACAGTCAGTATCTATTTCCAACATCATCATCATAACCATCACCCCATGCCACCACCACCATTATAACTAGAACCCATTTCATTACCATCATCATAACCTGCACCCCATGCTACCATGATCATCACAACCAAAACCTAGTGCCACCATCACAACCTCAGGAATTCCTTCCCATTACTCATCATCACAGTAACCATAAAAGGTTATCAATATATCACATTTAGGATCTAAATTCTAGTGATTAAATACATATCAAATGTATTTTTCCATATATTATTTTAAAGGTAACTATGACCAAATAAAATAAACTAGTCCAGCCTTTATCAAATAATGATGGTATTGCTCAACCCAAAAACAATGATTTAAGCAATCATTAAATTTTCATTACCATATTTAATTAACTATCTATTAATTAATCAATCCTTGAAGCACTAGCCACAAAAATTTACAAGGCTAAATATTATTTATTTAATTTATAATTTTACCTTATTATTATCTTTCATATATAAATAATATTGACGATAATTATTTCAGAAAGCTTCTTTTATTATATTCAAAAAATTACCAACTTTAAGTTTTTATTTAATTTATAAGCATATAAACCATTCTTAAGAACTATAACAATATATATAAAACTATATAGTAAATAAAAAGAGAAATATAAATATAAATATATATATATATATCAATAAAACGCATGCGATCACACATCCCAAATATTTTAGTTTAAAATATTAAAATAACCACATGTAATAATTCTATGGGTTCTATAATTTAATTAAATTAAATCATGTGATTATATTCTTAAGAAATAATAATAATTCTACACATTCAATACTATTATTTTACAAAATAATAATCATAATAACTTATGTGATAAATAATTTCTCTTCCATTTTAAAATTTTCAAATTAATACATTACATGAACTAACATATATTTCATGAATACAAATTATAATTTCAACATGAAATGATAATTATCATGAGAGAAAACATTTATAACATGCAATAAAACTTTATCACTCTAGAATAATTCAATAATTCAAGAAAGTGATAATTATTCCAAAGCAATAAAGTTATCTACATGTGATTGTAAACATTTCTTTTAATTTATTCATTTCCATGTCATGAAAATATAAATTATTTAACAAAAGATAAATAATTCTTAAAGGAAAGTTATATTTTTAGCATGCTATGAAAATTATACTTAAATACTTTAATTTCTATATTATCTAATTATAACACTACATATAATTTCCAATTTCAAAATATTAAAAGCATTAATTATATCATGTGATAATAACTTTAACTCTCCTCAATAATCTCTAGATTATTAAAATTAAAAGATCATGATATAAGAAGATTATTGATACTATACACATGTGATAATAATTAATCACTCAATTACTTGGTTTAAAATCCATGGATTGATAATATCTATTATGGGATATAACTTTATTATCAAGAGAGTAATAGTAACATGATAAATCCCTCTTCCTTTGTTTAATTAAATTTTTACATCCATTAATTAATTAAAAATGAAGTATAATAATTTTAGAATGAAAGTATCTTGTTTTCAATGTCAACCTACAATAAATAATTTCTTGTTTATCATAAAAATACAATATTATATTGTAAAAATTTAACTTATATTTTAATTCTTGAAATAATAATATTTCATTAATAATAATACACCACATGCATTTCATCCGCCTATTTTATAATTATAGATTGTCATATATTATTTCTTCATGTGATCATTTTATATATTATTATATAATTATGGTTAATCACATGCATATAAACATAGGATTATAAATCATATTAAAATCACACTAGCATAGTATAAAATAAGGAGAAGTAATATATCTCTTGCTTAAAAAAGAAGAATCTTTCACATTGTACCCAAAACAGAGGGGAGAGGAAGGGTATGCATGTTGGCTGAAATTTATAGAAGAAGCCTCAAATGATCATTGAAGGATTTTCAAGACTTTTAGAGAAGGATATAGGATCACCTGAACTTGAGAAAAATTAATTCATATTTTAATGGGAGAGAATTTCATGATATTAATAAGAAACAAATAGGCTTTATGGATATTTTAAAAAAATCATGAAAATTTATTTTTTATTTATCATTTAATTTATTCTTAACTCAAATATTTATTATTATCCTTTTAATACCTTTGAAAATGTTAGATACAAATTTAAATGGTCAAGATTCATTTAGATCCATTAGTTTCAGTAATAAAATCCTTTAAAATAATGAAAACAAGTTGAAGGGGTTAAAATGGAAGTGAAAAAGGATTTCTATAATTAAAACATGAACTATCTATAAGAAACATACACTGTATAATGGAAATATAATTTTACCATTACACAGTTAGATGCCCTTATGTGGTATTGAAAACATGATACAACCGTTATTGGATGAAAGAAACTTAAACCTACCCTCATGTGAGGACCAAACTACCTTTATGAAAGGTTAATAAAATTTTAACTACCTTTACATGAGCCTCATAAATACCCTTATGTAGTGAATAAAAACACCCACTTAACCTTACATGGATAAGGACAGATGCACTTATCTTTATGTGGGTAAGAAACCACCTTTACAAAAGCCTTAGGAACTCTCAAACACCATAACGTGAGGTAAGTATTACCTTTACTTGAGTAGAAGTATTCTCAGCTATCCCTTACAAGACTCCAAGTATTTCAATTCTACCATTATAAAACTAAGTAAAATAACCAATTTATTTTATAAAACTATTAAAAAAAGTTTTACCCTTATACAGAAGTATGGACACGCATAAGGGTAAAAATAAATTTAAAAATATTTTATTTCCATAAACAAATACTTATAAATAATTAATATAAAGCTTTATTATCATTTCCAAAATCACAAAACACTTTTAAAATATTTTAATACCATTAAAAACAAATAAATTAATTTCCCAAATAAACTTTTAAAACATTGAAATTACTTCCATAATTCTAAAACCATTTGAAAACCACTTATTAAAATATGAAAACAAAATCCTCAAACTAACAAACACCCAAGAATGAAAAAATAAGTCTTGAGAATATTTTGAACCTTTAAAATTGAGGCCATATAAAATTTTTCCTTGGTAGAATTGTTGTGTTAGGGTAGGATGTTAAAAATAGAACCCTCACCTCAAAGATGAATAATGAACTAGTAAGAAGAGAGATTCAAAAAGGCTTGGCAATTTTTTTGACACACCTAAATGAGAAGGATATTATAATTTATATATATTATCACTTCTATAAATGAAGAATCTCTAGTAGAACCACTAACACTTTAAAACCACTATAAATTACATGTAACATATACCCATTTGATATTTATAAATTTTGAATGTTTCGAAGATCATATAACATTTATCAATCTATAAATAAATCATCCTGATGATTCATAACCAAAGAGAATCCATTCAAGAAATGTGGAATGTAATATTAAATCATATATCATATATCAATGAAATTATCATATAAAATGATATATGCATCTCATTTCCATCACAGTATAATATCTAACACCATATCATGTAACACATTCACACCAGGAGTTATGATATAATATGAATCATACTATATGATTCATCTATTTTAGTGAATATCCATTAATATACCTTTCACACAAAAATCACATAAGTACATTATAAAAAACGTCATAACTCTACATGAATCTATTGAAATTATTTTGGACATCATTTATAAAAATCTCTAATTTTAGAATAACTATTTATGAAAATTTATATCCTTATTCTAAGGCATAACTATATATACCTACAAGTCTTTATAGCCATGACAATAAATATAAATTTTACAATTTATAAATGTAATCAAATATAAACATCTAAAAAATTTCATTTCTACTCAAGCTACAAAGGGTTCTCACATGATCATGATTAGACATATACATATCTCTATATAAACATATCCAACGTAATGCATACTTATATAATTCCTTTGTTCATGACATCGAGTGATCACTATACATGGAACGTGCCAATATATTATAGTCCAACTAATACATTTTTAATAATCTGTGTATATTTATTATACAGAATGAATACACCACATGTCAATCATTATAATAAATAAGTATATTATATATAACTTATCTAATAATGGACATTCGTTTCATCAATTACTCAATCTAAATCTCATATATCTTTTCTTTTCATATAGGTGGAAAAAAATCTTGGTTAAACTCAACTGATTCCATGATCAACAACATACCCTACCACCCTTTGATTATCTCATCCTCAAGGATAGAATAAGAAATTTATCAAATTATAAAGGTTTAAATGATAATCATCTTATAAACCAACCAACTATTGGGAATCATTGATTCCAATAAGGTATCAATTTTATAATTTATAATTTATCTTATTTAAAACTAAAACTATAATGGGGTAGTATATATCAATTCTAAGATCGTACCAAAAAATATAAGGATCCCTAGCATGGAAAACCAAATTAAAATTTAAGAGATTCAATTCAAATAATTAAAAATAAATCTAAAAATAATTCTAAAACAGACTTTAATTAATGAAGGGGAACCAAGCATAGTAAATCTAGGTTAATGAAACAATGAAGTGAAAATAATGAATGAATAGTTAAGTTGTTATAATTTTATCTAAGTAAACTATTGGTCTTATAATTCACTCTTTAATTACTAAAATTATCTTTTATTATGATAAAGAACTTAAATTAATTTAATAATTAGGTGATACAAATCCATATTTAAACATAATCACCTTAATTTATATAATGGATATACATGAATCAAAGTAATTTGTTAATGTATTAAAAATTAATTCATCACTAACACATAATAATCATGCTTGAATAATGAAGAAAATAAATTGAAGAACATGTGAATAAAGAAACCCAGAATGAACTATTATCCTTCAATATATATCTTAACATAAATAAAACTATCACCACATGATAATCATGAGAGAGCATATAAAACTAACCAGAAATCCAATTTTGAGTACTCCTGAAAGGTTGAACTCCGAATGGATGATTCTTTAATCGATGACTAATATATCACTAGGGTTGAAGAAATGACCTTTATTTACATGAATAAATATCCAATTGAATATCCTATCATATATTGACATATATTTCCTTCTTTATATTCAACTAAAACTTCCTAAAAATATCTCTAAAATTCTAGTTGGGTGCCTCCCATATATACCATATATATATAATCAAATATTCCACAATTATATGAAATAAGTGAGTATCAATCTTCTAAAACTTTAATCCTCACAACATAAGGAAGATTCTAAAGAAAAAACCATAAAATTTCTATGTATTTCCTTCACTAAATGTTCTCTTCATAACAAAAATCCATACACTACACCTCACACCTTCCTTGTCTAGAACAAGTTCCTACTATCCATTCCCAAACTATCTATCTCCATGGTTTTGACCTATCATCCTTCATATATACAAAACATGATCACCTAAATCCATGTCACAAAATGTATATTCCTATCCATACCATATCTACTTCAATTTCCAACCACAATGAAAGTATAATGACCCTCATTGGTTCATGTTGGTAGAATTAGAGGAAGATGGGTTCCAGTGAGTTTAAAACTGGGGGGGGGGGTTGTACTTCTAGATTTAAATAAAGATTTAGATTTTATAGAAACATTTAAAATTTTAATTTGGTTTTTTTGAGTTGGTAGATTGGGTTAAAGAGGCTTAGGTTGAGTTTAATGGGTTTGAGATATGAAAAATGGTTGGGTGGTGGATACAAAAGGCCACCAAGTACCTAGTTTTTTTTGAACCGGGTACCTAGTGAGGTGTTTGGGGGAGATTCTCCTAGATAAGTCCATTAGGTGGCTAGTATTAGTATATTGAGAAACTAGTGTGACCGTAATTGGTGCTAGTAAATGAGGTACCTAGTGTTCCCATAATTAATTTCTTTTAAATCATGGTGAGAATTTTCATTTCACCTCTTCCTTTATTATACCCATTGAAGGTTTGTTCTTTAGGTATTTCAAACTAGCTATGGATAACTTACCATAGATCCTTTTTTCTCCCCCTTGATCCTACATTTCCCTCAGTAAAGTAGAGGAAATTTATTTGTAAATTAAGGTTAGTTTCTCTTTATTCTTCCTCCTATTTTTTCTTATTTTCCCAAAATTTCAATGGATGGGGATTAGGGATTTGATTTTGATTCCACTAGATCATGGTGGAATTGGGACTAATAGATGAGTATTTGGTTCTACTTGGAATGTGGGGGCCCTGAGAGGATGAACACACTGGGTTTAGTGTGGTTTTATTGGAGTTATGTTTATGCCTTGATTTATCTCCAGTTTTCATAAATTTAGGATAGAATTAATCAGTGAATTGGTGTCATATATTAGGGTTTATCTTGAATGTGATCACAAGGGTGTGTGGATGTGATTTTCACCCATTTCCAGTGGTTTTGGTGTTGTTACACTATCTGGATAGGTATAATTAGATTATGAATTTTTGAATTATTTATGGAATTAATTTTTTAAATTAATTATAGTTGTTTTATAATAATTAATTGGATGGTTTATGGAGTTATATCCTTATGTGGTTAGATTATGGCCAATTGAGATTGATTGGGTTTGGATGGGATTAGGCGATGGAGACCGAGTCCTTATAAAAGATGGTAACTCCATGGATGAGGTATGTGGTGCCTAATATTACCTTTTATATGATTAAACTTATACTGTGTATAATTTTAGTGTGGGTAAGTGTATGTGAATGTCCTAAGGGGTAACAATGATCGGGTAACCTTATGTGATTTAATTCTAAGGTGTTCAATTAGACTCATAATAAGCATTCAGAAGTTTAGGATTCTTACTTTATCAACTGATGGATAATAATACCATGAAATAGATTGGTTAATAAGATATTGAGCTATGGTATGTGTCCATCCCTTGATATATGACACACATGAAATAGGAGGGCCACATAGTTGTAAATGGTACTCACCTAGGGTAGAAGCTAGCGGTGAATCTATTTGAATATTACCAAACTAGATGTATGAGATATGGAATTGAATGGGTATGCTAGTATTGAATGGGTTGTTACTAAATGTAGTTTCTTTTTTAACTATGAATTATGTTGGTTTTCCTATATCATGGTAGATCCCTCAATCCTTGTGTGTGGATCATATGGCCATTGATGGCCATGAAACCTTGGGAAGCGGTAGGATACTCAAGGAATAGAACCTAAAGAGTTATCTTAGTACCTAAATTATATTGTGTATATAATATTAAATTATTTATATTTCCTATAATACCCTTAGATTTTAAAATAACACTATGTTCAATAGCATATACAACACACAACACTAAGATTAAATGAACCATAATATATTAATAAAATATTATTATTTAAATATGATCTTTATAAACTAGTCATTAAAATTGGAGGTATGAATAGAAATAAACATATGATGAAAAGTATCTATAAAGGTTTTATATAACCCAAATGTATTGATTAATTCATAATTAATAAGTACCCAAATTTTAGAAAAGTCATTTTACGCTTCAAAAATACATTTTCTTCAAAAATGATTTTTATTACTTTTAATATTATAATTATATTTTGTAAACTTTAGTTATGTTATTTTTAAAAATTAAAATCATTTTTTAAATTCATTATATCAACATTAATTTAGGGTTAAATTTTGTAATTTTTCTAAAAAAATCAAATTTTCAGTCAATAGTGGAAAATACCGATTTTTATAGAACTACCATTTATTTTAATAAATTAAGTAATTAAAAAACCAAATTATTATTTTAATATTTATTTAAAATTAACATAAATATTATTTAGTTATATTTAATCAAATTAATTTCATTTAAATCATCTTTATTTTGGAATTTAGTATAATTTTATTCTTAGGTTTAAAAACAAATTTTTCTAAAGACAATTTTTAAGTGTATAATGTTTATAAATTTTAATTAATTAAAATAACCAAAAATATGGAATTATTTAAATTAAATTTATATATTATATATCAATATTTTTAAGGTCAAATTCAAATAATGATTAATTATAACCCAGAATCTGAACTTCCATATCCGATGATGAAATCGTAAACTTTACATTTCTTGCTTTGATGCTGATAACTGTCACCAATTTTTTTTCCATCCAAGCCTTAAAAAATATGAAGAAACAAAATTGGATCACTTATATTATTGAGTAAATTTTAGGTTTATAGTTTTATATAATTAGGAAAAAATACTACATAAACAATACCCATGTCATCAAAAGAGTATTTCTCCCACTTAACCTAGATTTTCTTATTTCACATTAAGTCATCATCAACATCCATATAAAATACCTTCTAGACATAATTAATTCAATATTATTCTTTATAAACTGGAGAAAAGAAAACATAAGAAGGGTTAGCTCAAATGATCAGTAAGGGTAAACATAAACATCATTAATTGAATTCCGTCAATGAGCATAATAAGTGTATAAGTGTATACGACATAATAAAAGTGCCTGAGGGAATCATAAAAGAAATCACACTCATCAATACATAGATCATAAAATATAAAAACATGGTAAAAAAAAGATTCATTAGAATCAATAATCATGATCTATGTAATATCAATCTATATCATAATAAATATTATAATCCTATAGAAAACATAACAAAAATGTGTTGGTATCATGGAACATTTTTCTTTATAACTCATGTTAAACCCATGTCATAAATAACTAGAGCCTAGTTAATTCCATAAAAGAAACCCTAAAAAAACTCTCTTGTTATTTCCTCTTAATACAAGGTACATTACCCAATGCATTAGAGCACTATCCGGGTGCACCCATCTTTTAAGATATAATAGGCTCACCCTACGCTATCTAGGCCGCCACATCATATAAGCTATAATGGGATCACCCATCGCTATCTAGTTCACCCCACTATTTAATATGTAATGGGATCACCCAGTGATATATGGTTATTTACATCATATAATCTATATAAAATAACTACAACATGGATAAAGTACAAATAGCTTTCATTTCATCATAAAACTCATAAAAAATCATGATTATTTCATAACCTGATTAACCCATAGAAAATAAATGGGATTTATGTAAATATATATGAATCATGATTAAACTATGTAAAATAAATGGATTATATCATAATATTTTTAAAACATTATTAACTCATGGAAAATAAAGGAGTTTTATAAAAATCTCTTTGAAACACGATTAACCTATGGAAAAGAAATGGGTTTCTTAAAAATCTCTTTGAAAAAATCTTATTCCATACAGAGAAAGAATGAGGATGGTATCAATACCAAATATACACAGTGGAGGATAAGTAAAAATATGGTTTATTGATGTTTATGAATAGAAATACCATTAAAATACCATTAAATTCATTCATGAGGAAAATATCCTTTTCATTTTGAAAATCACTTTTTAAAATATAAAACATTTTGAAAATCCTTTTCTTTAAAAATAATTTTTTAAAAACTGAGATCTTAAAAAATCTTAAGGGAAAATTTTCTTTAAAATTCACCTTGTAAACTTTCAAAGGAAGTTTCAAAGAAGTGTCGGTCATGTCGGTGGGTAATTCTGTACTTTCCGTAAAGAACATTGCTTTTGCATGGTAAAAAGGTTAGAAACGTGCCTTGTTTGGAAAGATAAAAGAAGATTAATTTTATAAAATTTTATAAAATAAAAAATGTGTAAAAAATGTCTTTAATTAATCATTTTTAAAAGGGTAAAAACATTTTTGAAAACATTTTAAAAAAACATATTTCTGGAAGAAAACATATTTTCGACCGAAGAGAGAAATAAAGTTGGATTTTCTTACGAAAAATTTATAAAATATTTTAAGTACCAAAGATTTAAAAAATGGTTTTATAACTTTTAAATATCATTAATAACCATAAGATAATAAAATTTATTATTTTATTGAGATATGGATCATAATATCTCTTCATTGGAAGCATAATCATAAATAATCTGGATAAATGATGAGATTGTAAGATAAAACTTTTACAAATTTGGCATCATTGAATCATATTCCCCATGAAAGGATTACATTAAATTAAACTTAAAATAACACGATAATAAATAAATAAATTATATTATATGTCAAAGGGGACATATATATATATATATATATATATATCTCGTAAAATAATATAGGTGCATAACATGATATAAGTCTCAATGAAGACAAATTGTGACAAATATCCATTTCCGCTTTGGTAACTTTGAAATCGAAAACCTTATGAAAGATAGATCCTAAAATGGATATTTAAATCCCAATAAATTTAATTATAAGATTCATAAAATACATACATGGGAATTATATATACCACAAAATAAAAATAAGTGGTGAATATGGAATAAATCTCACAGAAATAAAAGTGAGATGAGAAAACCCTTACATTGAGTCTGATTTTCCATGTGTGCCTTTGTCTTCCTAAATAATAAAATTATAATAATTAATTAATTTCTTGAGAATTTTTTTAAGTTTATTATTAATTTTATTTTACTTATTATCATTAAATATATAATTATTTAATAAATTATGTTTAAGTCAGACGTTTTGACTATATTTAGCTTATGTGTCAAAAATGACATTGGTAGGTTAACTATGGTCAAAGAGTTCATTATTTAAATATATACAGAATAATAATCATGAAATTATTACCATATTTATAAATAAACTATACTTATAGAATAAATCATGAAATTTGGTTATAAAAAATGGACCAATGTTACGGTCATAGAGAGGGTGGGCCATATATACACACGAGTAACATTTTCATTTTTCAATGATCATTATGGAAAAAGTTAAGTAATATTTTATATTTAAATAATGATAATTATATCATAAATATAATAAAATTTAATTATATATAATTATAT
Source organism: Viscum album (assembly GCA_963277665.1). Lineage (NCBI taxonomy): Eukaryota > Viridiplantae > Streptophyta > Magnoliopsida > Santalales > Viscaceae > Viscum > Viscum album. Next base: position 1,742,838,391 of record OY728161.1, read on the forward strand.
ATATCATTATTGTGATTCAGTAATGAAAACAGGAATCACATCGCTTCAAGGAAGCGGTAATCCACACGTCCACGAACGACGTTATCACTTTTTCAATGAGTGAAAAGGTAAGAAAGAAAAAGATATATTATATTTAAATAATGATAAATATATCATTAATGTCATAAATATATCATTTATATCACATATATTTATTTTATTTACCCTTATTACATTCTACATAACACGTTAGTGAAAAATAAATCACATCGCTTCGTGAGGTGGTAGTCCGCCGTACATATGAGCGACATTATCGCATCCCTTACAAAAAGGAACATAAAAGGTATATATTATATAATTATCAAATAGGTATAATTATTTTATAAATATAATATAAAAATTTTATATCCATCATCATACCCAACCCTGATAGGTGGTAATGGAAAAATGAATGACATCATTTCATGAGGCGGCAGTCCGCCGACACACGAATAATGATTTCATAACCCATTTGATGGAAGAATGGGTGGTTTTAGGTCATAAAATTAACATAAAAACATATAAGTATATATAAGATACCGAGGTTGTTATATTTTCATTATATAAGAATAATTTAAGGAGGTGGAGAAATAAATAAAATAAAAACGCTCGTTGAAGAACGTTACCTCTTCTTCGGGTATCATCCTTAGGTTTCCACCAAAGGCCTTCCTAGGTTAGATTTATTCTATAAATAATGATTTTAGGATGAGGGGAGGTAATTATAGAGGTTATATGGTTAAGTATTGGTTGATATAAATAGGTTTGAAGGTGTGAATAATGGAGGAGTGGGGTAGACTTTTATAAGTGGGGCGAGTGGTACACATGTAATTGTTTTGAAAGAGTGAATTTCAACCATGCTTTTTTCATGTCACCATGCCCCAATAATCATAAATTGTCGATAATAGAATGTATCAGGTCTAAATATGGTCAAAAAATGTGTTTTGGACAAGTTTTGGGTAATTTTTACACTTTATATTCTATGTTTAACCACCAAGTAAACTTGTTTTACCTTAATCACTATAATTAATTTTAACCATTTTTACTAATAATAATAATAAAAAATTTAAGTAGACCTTATTAAATAATATAAATTATTTTGATTCTAAATATGGAATCAATTTTTACAAATTAAACTCATGAAATTGGAATAATTAAATTTAAAATTAATCCCGTGGACGCGGCGAGATAACAGGTTTTCAAGAAGAGTATTTTTTTTGAGAAAAAGACGATTCTATCATAACTAAATGAATAATAATAATCATTTTATGGAACTGAATTAATATTTTATGATAATATATATATATATATATATATATGTCATTTAAAACATTCCCAATTATGGATTATTTTAATTAATTAAAACGAAGAAATATTATGTAGTTTAAAACAGTTTTTAAAAAAACCTATTTTTAAACCCAAAAACAAACTTATATTAAAAACCAATATAAAGTTGATTCAAATTAATTAAATAGATTAAATATAACTAAATAATTATTATGTTTCTTTAAAAAATATTCAAAACATATGGGACTTTTAAATTTCTTAATTTATTGAAAAAAAAATACTTTTTATAAAAATCAGTAATTTTCACTATTCACTAAAAAATCAATATTTTTCGAAAAGTCCCAAAATTTCACCCAAATTAAATTTTTATATTCCAATTGAAAAAATTAATTTAATTTTTTCAAATACATTTTATAAATTTTTCAAAAAATTATTGTAATATTTTTTAATTAAAAATAGTAAAAATTATTTTTGAAGAAAACACATTTTTGAAGAATTAAACCACTTTACTAAAAATTGATTGATTATTTAATTAACATTTATAAATATTTTATATTGAGTAAGAAATATATATATATATATATATATATATCATAAATTAGTTAATAATATTTATACCCACAAATTAAATTGCTATGTTATAACGATAATATATTTCATGGGTCATGTAATTTTATTGTTTCATGTTGAATATGATACCAAACATAAAAATATAGGGATTACATGTAAAGTAAGATAAAATGTGTGTTTCATTTAACAAAATATGAAAATAGTGTTGAATTTAATGAAATATAAACTCAGTTTTTCATTTTCTTTATGCTATCGAATATAATTTTATTCTTTTTAAATATTGGGGTGTTACACCCCCCTTTAATAAATTACATCCGCAAATATTGAACTTTATATCTATCTTCAATGGTTGTAAATTTGAAAATACTTTTATTGTAAACCCACATTGTAAAAATGGTTAATAAAACATCATATTAATAAGAGATAAAGGTATGTATAAATTTCATATGGAATAACACATAACTAGGTTTCCAAATAGAAGAACATATGCGAGAATGTAGGAAAAATGTAAATAATTATAGAGAGTGATTAAGGTCATTTATCACAAGAAAGTGAATGATCAATGGAAAGTTAATGGAATCAAAACCATTAATTTTTTATGATAAAAATGACCATAGGTTCATCAGAATAAAAGGTACTAGGATAATAATTTTGTTTTAAGATCCTTTTCCCAGAGTTAAGGAATTATCTTACCATCTTTACTAAGAGAATATGGAAATATACTTACTTGATGAGAATAATTTAATCCTTTAATAAATTTACATAAGAATATAATTTTTTTCTAATGATGTGTATTTAGGATTAATTTTTTATGCCTGAAGCACACAAATCAAATTTTAAAGACCAAATAACTATAAGATGGATAATAAGCTATTCTTCATGTCTTTAAACATAACCAAAATAAAAATGGTTAGACCATTGTAAGATAATTCCAAAAATGAATAAAACTTAAAAAATTAATATCCAAATTTCAATATTAATACCCAAAGTTCAAACCAAATCATTCTATAGATTAAAATCCTTAAAAATTTTCAATCATTTCCTGAATAAGTTAAAAAAACAAATATTAGAAGGATTTGATCATATATTATTCCAGGATAAATCAAATATTATTCCTCAAATAAAATACCATATTTTTTGAAATAAAATTAATATTTACCTATAAAAAAATTCATACTAACTAGGACATCACATAGGCCAGTGGTAGGCACGAAAACCTTATCTTCCTTTGGTTATGGGTTCAAGCCCCACCACCTTGCCTGATATGATAGGTTATGACCCAATATATGAGTTTCCATTTTTTTCTTTAAAAATTTAAAATAATTCCTCTATAAATAACACTTTATATTTATCCCAGGGGTTATAAATACATAAAACCAATAAAACATATTAAAAAATGCCATTAACAACCTCAATATTTTTTACCACTTAAAACCTTCAAATTAAGTGTTTAAGACTTTAAAATTATGATTGGCCTTAATATTATAAACCTATAATGGTATCTATAACTCTTAATATAAAATCAAATGAAAAAATACTAATATAAAAAGTCATATAAAACTCCCTCTGATACTAATTATAATAACTAAGAACCCCCACTCCCAAATCTGGTGCTGAAATCATAAAATTTAAATTTTTAGTTTTGATGCTGATAATTGTGACTAGTTTTTCCATCTAATACTTTCAATATAAAAAGGAAAAAATTGGATCACTTAAATTCTTAAGTAACTTTTAGATTTAGAGTTTTTTATAATTAAGACAAACTCCTACATAAACTATAACTATGTCATGTAACGACCCAAAGCTTTGTTAATGAAAATCCATCTTGATCTAATTAAATGTATTAATATGTGAAATGGTTTTACAAAATATACACTTCTTTTTTTTTTTGGATTTTAAAATACCATTAAGAATTGTGACTGTTGCTTTTTTATCCATTGAACAGTGATCACATGATTAGTATAAATATGGGCTTTAACAAATCCAATTTACTCAAACAAAAGAAGCGATGGCCTCATCCAGTAGAATTACTTCATACGAATCCCATTTGTAGGATCTTGGAAAAGAGTTGGAATCATTGGGATTCAATCTTGACCAAGCCCAAGCCAAGATTCAACAGGTTAAGCTCAAACGGAACTGCCTATGAGAGAAGTGAAAGTTGATAGAGATCACCACGCGAGCAATGTTATCCGAGCCACCCCAAGAGTCTGTCACCATCGCACATGTCACCCTTCGGTCTTATGCGGTTATTTTAAGGGGTTATTAAAAAATACCCTAGTATTATGGCTATGTAAATTAATTTTGGTATATAACAATGAATAAACTTTCATTTTATTATTGTTACCTTGTAAATAGATTTTAAAGAACAAATAGTTTTTTAGTTAATATTCAACTAAGAAAACAATTTTGATGAATTAATGGATTTTTTGTATTAAATAATATTTTAATAAATTATTATTATTATTATTATTATTATTAAATTAATTTTTATTAAATATAAATGTTCGTATAATTTTAAGAATGCAATTGTAATTTTTATTAAGGTTCGAAAGCCATTTTTGTCTAAACTTGTGAATTTTCAATAAATGTCAATTTTTATTTTAAAAGTGAAAATTAACATATTTAGAAAATTATTTAGATAAAATAAATATTATTTCTTGAATCATGACATCAAAATTATCCAACGATTAATTTTTCATAATTTTCCGAGATAGTCAAATTTTTGGGTAAAAATTAAATACCGTTTAAATATATAATGTGTTTTATGACATCATAATGACCCAATATTAATGTAATAAAATACTAGAAGCTTTATGTTCGTCCAATATATGTTTTTAAAATAAATTAATGTTATTTTGGGTGTGTCTAACTTATTTTAAAAAGCATTAATGAACCCTTTAAGACTTATTAAACATCTTGTCTTTTTAAATTATTTTCCTTAGGAGTGTGACTCACCTCCACATAAGCAACCCCATTATTTTAAGAAGTTCAGACTTTTCCATTATAAAATATTTTTTTCCACTTCCCTTTTCCATAAACCATGGTTAAAACCATGGTCTGGTTTGTGTTTTGGATTAGTTTAATGTGAGGTGTCCCAAACCTAAATAATAAAGAATTCCCTCACATTTCCTATATAAACCCACCCAATATCCCACTTTCTCCTCACTAAAATCCTTTGGAGTTCATACAAACTCTTCCCTACTCTCTATAGAATCCTCCCAAGGTGCCCCAAGATCCCAATAAGACTCCCTCAAGCCTCTATCAAGCCTTTAGAAGCACACTTCCAAGTAAGGGTTTTTCTTTCTTTCTAATTTTTGTCCAATTTTCTTTATGTTGTTATGCCCTTTTAATTTCAATTATAAATGTTGGGGTATGGTATTTCACCTCCCCCATATTTCCCTATTTATTTTTGAATGATGGGAGTCCCTTTTATCTCTAATTAAATGCCTCCCATATACACCCATTACTATGCCGAAATTCCAAAAGGAATTTCCCTCTCCTCATTTACATTCAAGCAATTATTTTGTATCATGAATCTAAATTCCATTACATTTGTTGGGACATGTATCTATATGACCCCATTACTTTCCATTTCATGTAAATATGATGAGACACCCTTTTTCTCTCATCAAACATTTTTATGAGTTCTTATGTCATGTCGTTATACTGCCGAAATTGCACCGCGTTTTTCCAAGACAAAGTCATTGTGTAGTGAATACCATGCCCATTTCTCTATCAAGGGTATTCACCTTTATGCACATTTAATTACTATTTAAAGAGTTTCTTGTATTTATTCCACATTATTTTATCGTGGAATAAATAATTATGTTGAATGATTCAATGTTTTATGATCCATGTGGCACACTTATGCATGAAATGAAATGTTTAAGAAGGGTGCGCCCTAATAGCGCTCCAATGCATTGGGTAAAGTATAGTATCAGATTAAGTTATGTGAAATGGGTGTTGACTCATGCTAATTAAAGTTCAATGAGGGTTTACTTGTGCTTAATGTGTAATGAGGTTTTTCTCATGCTTTATGTGCAATGATCCTTGACTCATGCTAATTCCATGTTAAGAGTTGTTGCCACATTTCCATGTTATGATTATCATGATTTATCACGCCTTTATGTTTATGCTTCTCTTGTGCTCTATTGATATGCTTATTGTCTAAAATGTGTTGTATTCTTCATGTGATTTCATGTTTATTCCCTTACTGGGCTTTGTAGCTCACCCTTTTCTTATGCATGTCCTCAGGTTATCCCATGAAATGCTAAGTATGAGGGAATATAATGGTCGTGTAAAGGAAGTTTTCAATAAAGATATTGCGTGTTTCATGTTTTAAGTTGTCAAGTAATGATCCTAAGCCCCAAAGACACTAGACCTATTGATCTTCTATGTTGTATCAAGTGAATTTAATGTAATAAATTATGTTTAATGGTGTAATAAAATATCAAGGTTGTCATAGTTAGTATTAGAGGATAGGTTTAGTTATTTTTGGGATTAGGATTAGAAAACCCTAGTGAAGCCTTAAAGACAAGACTAAGTATAATAAAAACATCCCTATGTTTTGGTGAGTATGGAGTAAGTGGTTTATCAAGAAAATACATCCCTGTCTGGATACAAGCAGGTAGAGGCGGATCTGGCACAGATGTATCCTAGGGGTAAAACCCGAAAATACCACTTTGAGCTAGACTCGAACGAGAACTGGTGCAAGAAAATGGGCCTTGAAACACTCTTGGTTATGATACTCCTGGGGGATATGCTTTGATAGATTCATAAGATTAGTACAAACCATTATTAAGGGTAAAAAAAATTCTATAAGAATATAAGTTAAGAAATAGATCGAGGATAAGCTCGATTTAAACCTAAGAAATCAAAAGTTAGGATATACTTCTTCTTTATAAGTTTATACTTTTATGTTCAAAGTTTCCTTTTTAGACTCAATAGATAAGTATTTAAGAACTTTAATTATATGTTCTTTTTCTTAGTTAATGGTTAGAAATATAAGAACTCGTTCCAACAACCAATGTGATTGGAAATGTGAAGATTTCCCTAATGATATGCCTGATAGGATGGGAGCGGGTGCTCAGAACTTCATGACAATAATTTCTCAGATGGCCCGAGTTATGAATAATAACTTGAATCAGGTGAAACGCCTTCCTCCTCCATAGAAATATCAAGTTTCCGTAGAATCCTTCATGCAACAAAGGCCTCCCATGTTTAGCGGATCTTCAGATCCCCTCCTCACAAAATAATGGGTTAACTACATTGAGAAGATATTCTCCATCCTCCAGTGTTTAGAAGAGGAAAAATTTGTACTGGTGGTCTATCGTTTTGATGGGGAAGCTGATCAATGGTGGAAACTGATCAATAATACAAGGTCCCAAGAGGAAATTTATTCCATGAATTGGGAGGAATTAAAGAGGATGTTTTTCAACAAATATTTTCCACGAACCCTCCATCTCAAGATGGAAAGAGAGTTCCTCTATCTCAAGAAAAAGGAAGATGATTACATTGGGCCGTATGAATCAAACTTCACAAGGATTTTAAGGTACACCTATGGCTTTGTTATGAACATCGAAATCAAGTTGGATCGCTACTTTAGTGGACTAAATCTGAGTCTACGAAAAGAATTGGCAATTAGAGACTTCAACAGTTATGAGGATGTTTTCCGTTGTGCCCCCAAGGTTGAAATGGATATTGGAGACTCTCAGTGGTCTCAAGGTCCCAGTGAAAAGAAGAGGAAAATGGAGAACAACATGAGTGGTGCACAAAACAGGTCTCATGATGGAATGAATCTTGACTTTCCTACTTGTAAAAATTGTAGGAAGAAACATCCTGGTAACTGTCTCAAGGGAAGTGGGAATTGCTTCAAATGAGGAAATTTTGGTTATCTGGCCAAGAACTGATAAAGGGATATGAGAAATCCTTCTAATGTTGAAGAATAAAGGAATGTTTAGATCAACACTCAGCCGTAAGTGCAGTGCTACAACTTCAAGGAGTTTGGGCATTATGCAAACAATTACCCAAAGCTGAGGGTTGTCAGAGGCAATAAAAAACAACCTCTGAGGTAACAAGGAAGGGATTATGCTATCACTACCACCGAAGTGAACCCTGGAAACGAAGTGGTGATAGTTTTGCTAGTTATTCATTCAAGAATAGAGAACATACTTTTTGATTCAGGTTTTACACATTCTTTTATATCTCAAAAGTTTATTAGAACAATCCCAACACCACCACAAATCATGGAAGTAAAGATGTTGGTGAGTATGGAAAATAGGGAAATCATTGCATCCCATGAATATAACTCCTCCCCTGTCATAATTTGTGGATTGAACTTCCTGACAAACCTCGTAATACTCCCTCTTGTGGAATTTGATGCAATTTTTGGCATGAATTGGATTTCCTTATATAGAGCCAACATAAATTACTGTGAGAGGGAAATCACTCTCCATATGGAGAATCGACCCCCGATTATTTACAAGTGCAAGGAGGAAGATGAATCTTCTTTAGCTCCATCATCTCAAGCATGGATATTACTTCCCTATGAGCACACGTATCTGGATTAGATGATTGAGTCCAAGGAAGCAACCATCCTTGAAGACATTCCTATTGTGAGAGAATTCATGGAAGTGTTTCCCGATGAATTTCCCAGTCTTCCTCCTAGAAGAGATGTTGAGTTATCAATGGAACTTATACTGGGGACGTTGCCAATATCCAAAAATCCATATAGAATGGTTGCTGTGGAGCTTGAAGAGCTGAAGAAATAACTACTGGAGAATCTGGAGAAAGGGTTTATACACCCAAGTGCTTCACCATGGGGTGCACCAGTCCTCTTCATCAAGAAGAAGGATGGATCAATGCACCTTTGCATCAATTATCATGAGCTCAAAAAAATCACGATAAAGAACAAGTATCCTCTCCCAAGAATTTATGACTTGTTTTATAAGCTGTGTGGAGCACAATAATTCTCCAAGGTGGATTTGTGGTCGGGATATTATCAAGTAAGGGTGAAGAAGGAAGATATCCCCAAGACCGATTTTAGTATAAGATACGGGAACTATGAATTCATAGTAATGCCTTTTGGACTCACTAATTCTCCAGAAATCTTCATGGACTTTATGAATAGAGTTTTTAGATATTAACTCAACAAATTTTTGGTAGTATTTATAGATGATATTCTGATAGACTCTAAAACCAAGGAGGATCATGAAGAGCATCTAAGAACTGTACTAGAGACCTTGCAGAAGGATAATCTCTATGACAAGTACAGAAAGTGTGAGTTCCGGTTAAAGGAGGCATCATTCTTGGGCCATATCATCACAAGAAATGGGATATCTGTGGATCCCTCCAAAACAGATGCAATTGAGGGATGTCCGAGGCTAAAATCGGTAACAAATATTCGTAGATTATTGGGGTTACCTGGATATTATCGATGATTTGTGAGAAATTTATTATGATTTTACAACCCACTTACAAAGATAACTCAGAAGGGAGTAAAGTTTTATTGGAGTTATGAATGCAGAGAAAGCTTTAAGGAGTAGAAAAGGAGGATTATCACTATGCCCGTGATCACTTTACCCACAAGTGGGAAAATTTTTGTGGTATTCAGTGATGCTTCAAATAAGGGCCTGGGATGTGTGTTGATGCAAAATGAAAAATTCATTACCTATGATTCAAGGAAATTGAAAGTTCATGAATAGAACTATCCAACACATGACCTCGAGCTAGATGCAGTGATCTTTTCTTTGAAAATTTGGCGGCATTATCTCTTTTGGGAGAAGTATGAAATATATACGGACCACAAAAGCCTCAAATATATATTCAAACAGAAAGAGTTGAATATGAACCAATGAATATGGTTAGATCTGATCAAAGAATATGACTGATCAATCCATTACCACCCTGGGAAAGCGAAAAAGGTGGAAGATGCTCTAAGTAGAAAGTATACTGCATCTTTATCAATGATGAGAATTGAAAAGGATTTTATCTTCTTAAATTTTCAAAGGATGTAAATGGGAATCATTAAGGGAGGAACATCATCAATCCTTTCTCAAATGATTGCTCAACCATCCCTCTTGGAGAGAATAAAGGATGCTCAAAGAAAATATGTGGAAATTCAGAAAAGGGTGAAAGCTGTTAGAAATGGGAAATCCTATGATTTCAAAGTTGATGAGGAATGATTTGTAAGATTTGGGATGAGAATATGTGTACCATATGATCCAGAGATAAAGAAGGAGATATTGAATTATGCACATAGATCGAACTTCTCTATCAACCTAGGGAGCACAAAGATGTATCGAGATCTCTGAGAAAACATTTTGTGGGACAATATGAAAAGGGAGATTGATGAATATACATCAAAGTGTCTGGTATGTCAACAAGTGAAGGCTGAGAGACAAAAGTCTAAGGGGATGATGCAACCACTACCCATACCAGCATGGAAGTGGGAGAACATCACCATGGACTTTGTCACTAGACTTCTGAAAACATCCAAAGGAAACAATGTAATTTGGGTTGTTTTGGATCATCTTACAAAGTCTACACACTTCATTGCAATTCGGGAGGACTTCTCATTGGATCAAATGGTACAAATATATACTAGGGAAGTGGTAAGGCTACATGGAGTACCACTATCTATTATGTCTGATAGAGATCCAAGATTCACCTTTAAGTTTTGGAAGAGTATTCAACATGCTTTGAATAATGAACTGAACTTTAGTACGACCTATCATCCTAAAACCGATGGACATTCCGAGCAGACTATCCAAAAACTTGAGTACATGCTGCGAGTGTGCTCAATGGAATTTAAAGGAGGATGGGATCAAAATCTTCCTCTGGTCGAGTTCTCTTATAATAACAGTTTCCACTTGAGCATCCAAATGGCACCATATGAAGCCCTTTATGGGAAAATGTGAAGAACACCAGCATGTTGGGATGAGGTTGGTGAGCGTAAGATGCTTGGACCAGAAATGGTCAAAGAAATGTTGGAGAAGGTGAAAACCATTCAGTAGCATATCAAGGCAGCCCAGAGTTGAAAGAAGAGTTATGTAGATAACCATCGATGAGACCTTGAGTTTAAAGTTAGAGACATGGTATTTCTATGCATATCACCATAGAAGAAGGTCATGAGGTTTGGAAAGAAAGGGAATTTAAGTCCAAGGTACATCAGCCCCTTCAAGATTCTTGATCATGTCGGGGCTGTGGCCTATCGACTAGCACTTCAACCTACCATGGCCAAAGTGAACGATGTCTTTCATGTATCCCTCTTAAGGAAGTACATACCGGACCCTTCACATGTACTCTCTTCAAAGGTGGTATAGTTAGAGGATGATCTTTCTTATGAGGAGCAACTAATGCAGATCTTAGATCGTAGAGAAAAAGTTCTATGAAATAAGACAATGCCCCTCGTCAAGGTGTTGTGGTGAAACTAAAAGATTGAAGAAGTGACATGGGAATTAGAGTAATTGATGAATTAGAGTTCCCCATATTTTTTTTAGTGTGGGAGAAGGAAATTTTGAGGGCAAAATTTCTTAAGGGGGGAAAATTGTAACGACCCAAACCTTTGTTAATGAAAATCCATCTTCATCTAATTAAATGTCTTAATATGTGAAATGGTTATACAACATATGCACTTATTTTGTTTTTGGATTTTAAAATAAAATTAATAATTGTGACTGTTGCTTTTGTAGCTGTTGAACAGTGATCACATGATTAGTATAAATATGGGCTTTAACAAATCCAATTTACTCAGACAAAGGAAGCGATGGCCTCATCCAGTAGAATTGATCCATAAGAATCCCATTTTTTGGAGCTCTGAAAAGTGGTGGAATCATTGGGCTTCTATCTTGACCAATCCCAAGCTGAGCTTCAATAAGTTAAGCTCTAACGGAACTACCTACGAGAGAATTAGAAGTTGATAGAGATCACCATGTGAGCAATGTTATCCGACCCACCCCAAGAGTCTGTCACCATCGCACACCTCACCCTTCGGTCTTATGAGAGTGTTTTAAGGGGGTTATTTAAGAAGACCCTAGTATTATGTCTATGTACATTACTTTTGGTATATAATAATGAATATACTTTCATTTTATTATTGTTACCTTGTAAATAGTTTTTAAAGCACAAATAGTATTTTTAGTTAATATACAGCTAAGAAAACAATTTTGAAAAATTAATGGATTTTTTGTATTAAATAATATTTTAATAAAATAATAATAATAATAATATTATTAAATTAATTTTTATTAAATATAAATGATCTTATAATTCTATGAATGCAATTGTAATTTTTATTAAGGTTTGACAGCCATTTTTGTCAAAACCTGTGAATTTTTTATAAATGTTGATCTTTATTTTAAAAGTGAAAATTAACATATTTAGAAAATTATTTAGATAAAATAAATATTATTTCTGTAATTAGGACATCTAAATTATCCAACGGTGAATTTTTCATAATTTTTTGAGATAGTCAAATTTTTGGGTAAAAATTAAATACCGTTAAATATATAATGTGTTTTATGACATCATAATGACCCAATAGTGATGTAATAAAATAATATAAGCTTTATATTCTGAAAATATATGTTTTACCAATAAATTAATGTGATTTTTTGTGTTTCTAACTTATTCTAAAAAGCATTAATGAACCCTTTAAGACTTATTAATCATCTTGCCTTTTTAAATTGTTTTCCTTGGGAGTGTGACTCACCTCCACATAAGCAACCCCATTATTTTAATAAGTTTAGACTTTTGACTTATAAAATATTGTTTTCCAATCCCATTTTCCAAAAACCATGGGTAAAAACTATGGGTTGGTTTGTGTTTTGGATTAGTTTAATGTGAGGTGTCCCAAACATAAATAATAAAGAATTCCCTCACCTTTCCTATATAAAACCACCAAATCTACCACTTTCTCCTGACTCAAAGCCTTTGGAGTTCGTAAAAACTATTCCCTACTCTCTTTATAATCCTCCCAAGGTTCCCCAAGCTCCCAAGAAGCCTCCCTCAAGCCTCTCTCAAGCCTTTGGAAGCACACTTCCAAGTAAGGGTTTTTCTTTCTTTCTAATTTTTGTCCAATTTTATTTATGTTGTTATGCCCTTTTAATTTCAATTATTAATGTTGGGGTATGGTTTCACACCTCCCCCATACTGCCCTCTTTATGTTTTAATTATTGGATACCCCTTTTTCTCTCATTAAATTCCTCCCATGTACACCTGTTACTATGCTGAAATTCCAAAAGGAACTTCCCTCTCCTCATTTACATTCAAGCAATTATTTTGTATCATGAATCTAAATTCCATTACATTTGTTGGGAAATGTATCTATATGACCCCCTTACTGCCCATGTCATGTAAATATTTTTATACACCCATTTCTCTCTCATCAACCATTTTTATGAGTACCTATGTCATGTCGTTATGCTACCGAAATTACACCATGTTTTTCCAAGCCAAAGTCATTGTGTAGTGAATACCATGCCTATTTCTCTATCAAGGGTATTAACCTTTATGCACATTTAATTACTGTTTAAAGAGTTTATTGTATTTATTCCACATTCTTTTATCGTGTAAGAAATAATTATTTTGAATGATTCAATGTTTTATGATCCATGTGGCACACTTATGCATGAAATGAAATGTTTAAGAAGGGTTCACCCTGATAGCACTCTAATGCATTGGGTAAAGTATAGTATCATGATACGTTATGTGCAATGGGTGTTGACTCATGATAATTCCAGTGCAAATAGGGTTTACTCATGATTCATTTGCAATGAGGGTTTACTCATGCTTTATGTGAAATGAGCCTTGGCTCATGCTAATTCCACGTTAAGAGTTCTTGCCCCATTTCCATGTTATGATTATCATGCTTTATCATACCTTTATGTTTATGCTTATCTTTTGCTCTATTGATATGCCTATCATCTAACATGTATTGTATTCCTCATTTTATTCCATGTTTATTCCCTTACTAGGCTTTGTAGCTCACCCTTTTCTTATGCATGTCCTCAAGTTATCCCATGCAATGCTAAGTACGAGAGAATGTAGTGGTCGTGTAAAGGAAGTTTTCAATAAAGATATTGCATGTTTTATGTTTTAAGTTATTATGTAATGATCCTAAGCCCCAAATACACTATTCCTATGAATCTTCTATGTTGTATCAAGTGAAGTTCATGTAATAAATTATGTTTAATGGTGTAATAAAAGATCAGGGTTGTCATATGTCATCAAAATAAAATTTCTCCCACTTAAACTGGATTTTTTTATTTCACATTAAGTCATCATTATCATCCATATGAAATCCCATAGAGAAATAATTCATTCAAAATCATTATTTATAACCTAGGGAAAAGGAAACATAATAAGGGTGATCTCAAATGAACAATTTTGGAAAACATAAACATTAACAATTGAATGTCATCAATGAGCATAAGAAGTACATAAGGGTATAGTGATATAATCAGAGTGAAAGATTGAATCATAAAATAAATCATACCCATAAATACCCAGATCATTAAATATGAAAACATGAAAAAGTTAAGAGTCATTATAATCAATAATAACAATCCATATGGTATAAATATTGATCATAAGAAACATTATAAACCCATAATAAGCATAAAAAACATGTTGGTATCTTGTAACATTTTTCTTTATAACTCATGTTAAAACCATTTTAGAAATAACTGGTGCCCAATTAAATCTATAATAGAAACCCTCAGGAAACTCCCTCCTTATTTCCTCTCAAGAAAAGGTACATTACCCAATGCATTGGAGTTATATCTTGGCACACCCATCTTTTAAGCTGTAACAGGTTCACCTAGTGCTATCTGGGCCACCCCATCGAATAAGCTATAATGGGATCACTCGATGCTATATGAGAATCCCCATTGTATAAGTTGTAATGGGATTAATTGGTACTATCTGGGAAAACCCAACGTATAATATTTGTCCAAGAACCAAAACAAGGATAAATTACAAATATCTTGCATTTTATCATAGAAGTCATAAAAAATCATTATTCTTTCATAACATGATTAACCCCCAGAAAATAAATGGGTTTCATGTCAATATCTTTGAAACATGATTAATCCATGTAAAATAAACGGGTTCCATAACAATCTCTTTGAAACATGATTAACCCATGTAAAAGAAATGGGTTTCGTAACAATTTCTTTGAAATAAGATTAACTCGTAGAAAAGAAAAGGGTTTCATAACAATCTCTTTGAAAAGAAAGAATGAGGATGGTATCAATACCAAATATCCACAATGAAGGATAAGTAACAACAAGGGTTATTAACATAGATAAATGGAAATATGATTAAAATATGATAAAAAAATTCTTGAAGAAAATATCATTTTCATTTTGAAAATCACTTTTTAAAAAACAAAACATTTTGAAAATACTTTTCTTTGAAAATAATTTTTTTTTAAACCAAAAAATTTTATAATATTAAGAAAAATATTTCTTTAATAATTAACATGAAATATTTTAAATTAATCTTCAAATAAATTATGATCATGTTGGAGGGTAATTCTATACGTGTTGTAAAGAACATTCTTTTTACACAGTAAAAAGGTTAGAAAAGTGCCTTGTTCGAAAATATACAAGAAGTTTAATTTGAGAAAATTTTATAAAAGGAAAAAATGGATAAAAAAAATGTATTTAATAAATAATTTTGAAAAGTGTAAAACATTTTTTATTTTTTTATAAATTTTTTTTTAGAAGATAATAGATTTCTGACTGAAGAGAGAGATAATGTTGGATTTTCTTAAAAACAATTTTCTCAAACATTTTAATTAAAAAAGAGTGTAAAAATGGTACTATCACTTGTATATATCATGAATAACCAGGGTATAAAAAAATCATGATTTTTTTGAGACATGGATAATAAGATATCATCATTGGGAGCATAATCATAAACAATTTTGATAAACAATGAGATTGTAACATAAAACTCTCAACACTTTGGTCTCTTTGAATCGTAATCCCCATGAAAGGAAATCAAATGAAACTTAAAACAAAATGAGAATAAATAAATTCATGATATTACATGTCAAAGGAGATGTATATAAAACTCATAAAATAATATAGGTGCATAACACTATATATGTCTCAAAGAAGGAAAATTGTGAAAAAATACATTATTGCTTTGGTAACTTTGAAACCGTAAACCCCATGAAAGAGAGATACTAAAATGGATATATAAATAACAATAAATTTCATGTTAATAATCATAAAATACATCCATGGTAAGTATATATACCATACAAAAAAATGGTTAATATGACATATATCTCATAGAAATAAAAGTGAGACAAGAAAACACTCACCTTGAGTCTGACTTGTCACACGTGTCTTTATCTTCCTAAATAATTAACATATGTTAATTATTTTCTTGATTAATAATTTTTTTAAGTTTATTATTAATTCTATTTTACTTATTAACTTTTTATATATAATTACTTACTAAATTAATTTTAATCTTATTGTTTAGTCCATATTCAGCTTATGTTTTGAAAAATGAATTTGTTAGGTTGAATATGGTCAAAGATGTCATTATTTAAACATATAAGTAAAAATAATCAGTAAATAATTATAATATTTATACATTAATTAAAATTTTAAATAAAATCATGAAATATGGTTATGAAAAATTAACCAATGTTATGATCCTGGAGATGGTAGGGCACACGTACGCATGAGTAACGTTTCTATTTTTCAATGATCATTATGGATATAAGTTAAGTAATATTTTATCTTTATAGAATGATAATTATATCATAAATACCTTAAAATTTAATTATATATACTTATATATATATATATATATAATTCTTGTGATGTTTTTATGAAAAAATGAATCACATCACTTCGAGGAGGCGGTAGTCCACATATCTACAAAGGACATTATTACCTTTTAGTGAGTGAAAAGGTAAGAATGAAAAAGTTATATTATATTTACAGAATAATAATTATGTCATTAAAGTGATAATAATTTCATTTATATCACATATATTTATTATATTTACTCTCATTACCTTCCATGTAACATGTTAGTGAAAAATGAATCACATCGCTTCGTGAGGCAGTATTCTGCCGTACACACGAGCAACATTATCATACCCCTTACGGAATGAAACATAAAAGGGTATATATGATATAATTACTCTAGTGGTATAATTATGTTATAAATATCATATATAAAATTTATATACATCATCATACCCAACTGTGATAGGTGGTAATGGAAAAGAGAATGACATCATTTCGCGAGGCGGTAGTCTGTCGTACACCCGAATGATGATGTCATAACCCATTTGATAGAAGTATGTGTGGTTGTAGGTAGAAACCTTAGAATATCAAAATATAATTATATGTAATATATTTAGGATATTATATAATCATGTAATATTAATAATTTAAGGAGGTGGAGAAAGAAATAAAATTAAAATGCTCATTGAAGAACGTTACCTATTCTTCGGGTATCCTCCTTAGGTTTCCACCAAAAGCCATCATAGGTTGAATTTATGAAAAATATGGATTCTAGGATTAGGTGAGGGAATTTGGTAATTTATTTGGTCATTAATTTTCCTAAACCAATAGGTTTGAAGGTGTAAAGGATTTAGGATAGGGGCTGACCCTTTATAAGTTGGGTGAGCGACACACTTGTAATATTTTTTGAAAGAGTGGATTCCATCGACATTTTTCTCATGTCACCAGGTCCCAATAATGGTAAATAATATATCATATAAGGTAAAAGGTCTGAATATTTCCATATAATGGGTTTTGGACATGTTTTTTTTATCATTTTTATACCTTTTTTATAAAAATTAAACTACTAAGTAAACTCATTTTTACCTTAATCACTTTAACTAATTTTAACTATTTTTACTAATCATCATGGAAAAAAATTAACATAACATTATTACATATTGTAAATTATTATTATTACCAATATAGAATAAATTTTTCCAAATTCAACTCATAGTAGTGGAATTAATTTAAAATCAATCCCACAGACGCAGCGAGACAATGAGTTTTTAAGAAGAGTATTTTTTTTGAGAAAAAAGGTGATTATATAATAACTTTATGAATAATAAAAAAAATTGAATAAAAATAAATTAATATTTAATTATATATATATATATATATTTAATTTTAAACATTCCCCAATAGTTATTATTTTAATTAATTTAAAAGGAGAAACATTATGCAGTTTAAAATAGTTTTTTAGAAAAACCCGTTTTTAAATCCAAAAAAAAAAAACTTATTCTAAAAAACCAAAATAAAGTTGATTAAATGTATTTTAATGTATAAAATATAACTAAATAATACTTATTTTAATTGAAAAAATATTCAAAAAATATTTTAACTACTAAATTAATTAATTTATTGAAAATAAAAGACTTTTTACAAAAAGAGTATTTTTCACTATTCACTGAAAAATCAATATTTTCCGAAAGTCATAAAATTTTAGTCAAAGTAAATTTTGATATTACAATTAAAAATATGAAGATAATTTTATCAAATACAATTTATAAAATTTTCAAAAAAATATTGTAATATTTTTTCATTTAAATAAATAAAAATCATTTTGAAGAAAACATGTATTTGAGGAATAAAACTACATTACTAAAAATTGATTGATTATTTACTAAAAATTTATCAATAGTTTATACTGAGTAATATATATATATATATATATATATTTCATAAAGTATTTAATACTATTCATACCCTCTAATTTAATAACTAGATTATAATAGTAATATATTTTATTGGTTATTTAAGTTTGGTGTTGTCTGTTGAATACACTATCAAACATAAAAATCTTAGGGTTTCTTGTAATAAAATATAAAATGAGTGTTTTATGTAATGAAAAATGAAAATAGTGTTACATATAATGCAAGATAAAATTAATGTTTTATGTCCCTTATTCTATTGAATATATTTTTCTTCTTTTAAAATATCAGGGTGTTATATTAATTCTACTCATTAAATTAATATAAGATCATATTTTTATTGAAAAAATGCATTTTTCTAAAATATAATTTTCATTAAATTTATGGGTTTTATTTTAAATTAAATTATTTCACTTATATGATTTAATTTGATAAAATATATTCCATATTTGTAATAAAAAAACTTATATTATATAATAAGGTCTACTTAATTTTTATTTATAATGAATATTAAAAAAAGTAAAAAATAGATACCATGATAAAAAAATGGAAAAAGTGAGTAACCTTAAAGGTAGATAGGATAACATGTTTAAAAAATATTTATTTTTTGTGGTATAGGTGTGTATCAGCATTATCTATCCTCTACTCCTTTATTTTTCAATTTTGGAGGCACCTAGATTAAGAGTGACTTCCCATTATTGAATAGTTTTGGGTATTTACAAAAGCACCACTCCTCCTCAATTATGAAAGGGCACCCACTCCAATCACTTATTCACACCTCTCAAGAAACTTTTTATTAACTAAAAACTACCAAAATATCTCCTAAAAATACTTATCTACATTCTAAATCTTATATTCTTCCCAAAATACTAACCTTAGGGTCCTTAATAAGAGATCCGAATGAGGTTATTCTAAAGCGATGCCAATCTTATTAAATAAGATTCTTCTTTTTTACTTTCTATTTTTCCACCTTCAATTATGTTTTAAAAATTAAAATTTAATAATACCATTATATCATACATAATGAGATTTTATTATGTTTATGTCATAATATCCATCCATCTCTTATTTTATCAAATGAGAAACAGAATCATTGATTGTGTGTATGGTGGATGACTGTCTCACAAATCAATGTAGTTTTTTTCCTATAATTTCCTCACATGGATGTTAAATATGATAGACTTAATGTTTATATACCATATTCATGAAATATTAATAATTATTTAAAAGTTACATAACATATACCTTATTACCTTATCATCCATTGAAAAATGATAACATCATTCATGTGTACGAAGGACTATCGCCTCACGAAGCGTTGTGATTCATTTTTTATTAACACATCACATGGATGGTATATTAAAGTTTATTTAAATAAATAATATTATATTTATAATATTTTTATCATTATGTAAATATAAAATAAAACTTACCTTCTTTCCATCATTATCATTGCAAAATGGGAACGTTACACAAGCGTACGTCTGACCTACGATCTCCATAATTGTAACACAATTCATTTTTCATAACCATAATTCATGTTTTTTTTAAAATTTTAATTTATGTATAAAAATTAAAATTATTTTATGATTATTATTTTGAAGGTGATCAAACAATGACCCCAACGACCATGGTCAACACATTGATGTCATTTTGAAATTATGAACTGACCCTCCTCAAAACACCCGATAGGGACATAACTGATTAAGTAATTAAATACATCATTAAGATAAATGTAATAAATGGTTTAAATCTAAGGGTTTAAACATATAAATGGTTATTAATGAATAAAATAATTAGTATAATTTTATTATATAGGAGATAAAATACATACATGACAAAGTCTGGACTCAAGGTAAGAGTTTCATCTCAAAACTTCCTTCTTTGAGACACATACTCTTTATGCACATAATTTATTTTAAATAGTGTATTTAATTTCCATTTAAATATCATATAATTAATCCTTCATAATTCATGATATTTTAAGTTTCAACTCATTTACATCATTCATGAGAGTTATGATTCAGAAATTACCAAATAGTAAGGGTTTATGTCTTAAACTCATTTCAATCGGGATTATTTATACTTGAATTTAAATTATAGGGAATTATTTGATAATTTTCTAATAAAACCATTTAATTTTTTTCTAATATATTTAATCATGAAATTTTCAAGTAATAGTACCATTTTACTCCTTTTATTACTTAAAATGACTGAGAAAATATTTTTAAGAAAATATGACTTTATTTCTATATTCAACTGAAAATTATTTTTCTTCCATATCCATGGTTTCTAAAAATATTTTCAATTTTATTTTAAAAATTATATAAATTATTTATTAATGTAATTTTACCCCTATTTTACTTTTTAAAAAATTATTTTAAATAAATCTTCTCATCTTTTCTCAAATGAGGTACTTTTTAACCTTTTTACAATAGTGTGAAATGATTTTTTTAAATTGCACAACTTGTATGAAAACAACAATTATCATGAACACTGAATTATTGGAATATTACTTTATAATTTTCCATGGTTCTTTTTAAATTTTTTTTTTCTATAATATTTTGAAAATTGTTAGAATTTGAAGAAGTGATTTCAAAGTGTAAGGGTATTTTCCTCATGAAATATTCCATATAATATTTTAAAGACATATTCATCAATGATGACTAACTTTAATGTTATATATTTCTTATAAATTATGTATATATATATCTACAAAATATACCTATCTTATTTTCCCTTACTTTAATGGGTTAATATAAGCTTAATGTTCATTTCTCAAATGCCTTCATTATGAAATTTCCTTTGAGTATGACATGAGAAAAGATTATATAACCAGTTTTTTTACTTAGTTAATTCTTATGTTATAAATTATGATTGATTTAATTTATATGTAACAAATAAATCATGATTTTTTTTGATGGGTGTACTCATATAGCTCTCCAATTCACTGGGTAAGGCTTTAGTCTCATTAGAGGTCATATATGGGATTAGAGATTAAACCTAATCCATTATGAGACTTTGTCTGCAATGCAATATTGTTGGGTACATTATCCATGACTCATGTTATTATCATTTTTTGTATTTATTACACATTTCATATGTTACCATGATCTTATGATACCATGTTATTTATGTTATTCGTCTATTTGATTACTCTTGAGCCTTATATTTTATGATATCATGTTATACCTTTTACTCACTTATCATGTTTCCTTATCTTGTTTAGTTTCTTACTAGAATTTTTATCCCCCCTTATTTTATATATTCCCTAGGTTATACTATGTAGTTTTATGAATTAAAATTAATTTAAGATCTCATTATTTAGAATAAAATAAATAAGATTTATTTTAGTCTCACTTTGATATATTATGAACTTAGTCTTATAAAGAAACTCAACCTCTAAATATTTGGGATGTACTATTTAGATATTTATGTTAAAAAAATCATATACAAATATGGGTAAAAATATTTGGTTTCTTTAGTTGGTATCATAGTACATGTTTTTTAACCTTTGGAATTTAGGATGAAAAAACTTTAGTGAAACCCTAGGGATAAGTATAAGGATATGTCTAAGTCTAAAAAAATATCCTAGAATTTTGGTGAGGTTTAAAGTAAGTGGTTTCTAATAAATTACATCACTATTAGGATACTATAATGGGATGTGGATTTGTAAAAGTTGTGAATATGGGTAATAACTTTGAAAATTTAGAATTTTGATTTGACTTGATCATCATATGGTTCATGAAAATGGGTTTTGCTGCACATCTGGGTTGACACACCTGGGGGATATGTTTTGAAAATCAAAAAACTCTTTACAAACCATCATGAATGAATTGAATATATAATAATCATGGATATACTAGGTTAAACCTAAACTGATTTGGGTTGATACATCTAAGGTTGGTCATAATTTAAAAGGCATAAGTACCCATTTTGAGGTTTTAAGTGATGGATGTCTAAAAGAATTAAGATTATTTTGGGAGACATTTATGGTAATATAGCCTTTGGATTTAGTATGGTTTTTAATAAAAAGTTTATTTGAGTAATAATGAATTTATATTTTATAGAAATATGTTTAATGGTATGGGTAACCTTTAGGTATTATCCCATATTTGATTTTAAGGTAATATTATTCAATTAATATTATTTTAT
This sequence comes from Viscum album, assembly GCA_963277665.1. NCBI lineage: Eukaryota > Viridiplantae > Streptophyta > Magnoliopsida > Santalales > Viscaceae > Viscum > Viscum album. The sequence continues at coordinate 1,742,861,105 of OY728161.1, forward strand.
TTTATGGAAAAAATAAGCTATATAGAAATCCTTATTGGTTACAAATAGATTTGATGATTACTTTAATCTTGAAAATTTTTATAATATTTTGGGAATTTAATAAAAATTATATTAATATAGTTTTATAAAAAGGACTAATCACATGCCGAGTGACAACTCATCATATTCGAAAAGGCTGCAAGGCTTGAACATACAACCAAATAGTGATAAGGGTGAAACACCTACCACTGGCCTACGTGATGTACTGGTTATTTTGATTTTTTTTAATCAGTCAATTTGATATATAAACATTAAGTTTATTTTGGTAAATATATTTGAATATCAAATTTTTTATTTTTTTAGGATTTTGAGGTGATTAATGATATTTTGAGAAATGATTTATTGGGATGAGATATATATAACCTTAAGTTTTGATATAAGGATTATTTGGGAAGAATGATATTATTTTTTGGAGAGGTAAGTTGAAGGGTATGAGACAAACTTTGAGGTTAAAACCATATTTTATGTTTAGTTTATTGAATTTAATGGGGATATAGAGTTATTTATTTAATGAATGATCTCTGTTAAGCCTTTGATTTTATTTTTTAATATTGGAGATTAATATAATTTATATTAATTTTGAGAATTAACTTAATTTTTATAACCATTTTATTTTTAATAAAGATATGTGTAATATATTGTTACTCTTTTATGGATATTATGATCCATTAAAAGTTAATTTTAGTGATTCAGGAATAAAAAATTAATCTTGAGTACTCATTGTTTAGAGAAACGGATGATGTTGTGGTGAAAAATTATTAAAGGATGAAATTATACTTTTAAAGTAAATATATTTTCTTATGCTCATAATCTAGATGGTAAAAAGATACCCCAACTTTAGGAAAATAATATTTAAATAAAAATGTTATTCATTCATGACGAATCAGTGGTCTCTTGTATATTCCAGAAAAGGGTATAACATTACATCTTAAATGGATCTTTTTTCCAAATCCATGTTTTCACTTCCTACCAATGTCCTCCTATGTGTAAATATAGTTATTTTATGAAGTTAATATTTCCATTTCCATATTTTTAAGAGGATGTTTTTATTAACCCTTTTTATGATGTGGTTTTTCTACAAAAGAATTTTTGAATGTCAAACCCTTGATTGCCGATCACAAGTTCAAATTGTGAGGATAAATTTTTTTAAGGGTGCAGAATGTGAGACACTAAGATTTTAAAAGAACACTTGGTTTAATATCATATACAACATGAAACAATGAGATAAAAAGAATCATGATATATTATTAAAATATTATCATTTAAACATGATCATTATAACCTATCCATTAAAATTTTCTGTATGAATAAGAATAACCATATTATGAAAAGTATCTATAAAGGTTTTATATAATATAAATGTGAAACAAACTGATATTTTATGAAATATATATATATATTCATATTAATTTTTTTTTCAGATTGAATTTTATGAAACACCGAGTATATCTTGCATTACATACAACAATGAGTTTCTTTGATAACATGCATAACACACAATACCAAGCTTCAACAAACCATTAAATAAAATTATTTTAAATATGATGGTTATAACCAAGCTGTTATATAGGCAGGTATGAATAGTATTAACTAATTTATAAAAAATATATAAATTTACCACTAAAAATAAATTTATTTATAAATTCTTAGTAAATAATTAATCAATTTTTAGTAAAGTAATTATATTCATCAAAAATATGTTTTTATTAAAAATTATTTTTATTGTTTTTTAAAAGAAAATATTGTAATTAATTTATAGAGATTTTAGAAAATTTATTTTATAAAATTAAATTAATTTTATAAATAAACATAGCAAAATTAACTTATGGTGAAATTTTTATATTTTTTGGAAAATATTGATTGTTTTAGTCAATAGTGAAAAATACCGATTTTAGTAAAAATATCATTTATTTTCAATAAATTAAGTAATTTAAATTCCCCATTATGTTTTAAAGTAACATTATTATTATTTATTTATATTTAACCCATTTAATTACTTTTTTATCAACTTTATATTGGATTTTAGTATAATTTTATTTTTGGGTTTAAAAAATGGGTTTTTTTGTTCTAAAAACTGTTTTAAAGTGAATAATGTTTCTCTATATAAATTAATTAAAATAATACCTTATAAGGAATGTTTTAAATTAAATTTATAGATTATATATCAATAATTTGTAACTTATATTCATAAAATGATTACTATTAGACATAGAGTTATTATAAAATCATCTTTTACATGAAAAATACACTTCTTGAAAACCCTATTTTTCATCACGACTATGGGTTTTGTTTTAAATTTAATTTTTACACATTTAAAAAATTTATTTTAAAAAATAATCTTCATTTTTTGAATCATAATTTTAGAATTATCTTGGATTTAAGTTTTTATAATTTTTTTGAAAAGATAAAATTTTCGACGTATAGTGAAAAATAATTATTTTTATTGAAAATTGACTTTCTGTTTAAAGAATTTAAAAGGTTAAATTTTTTTTTGAAATGGGTTTAAAAATTAAATTTATTATATTCAATATAAATTAATCCAATTTGAATAATTTTAATTATTTTTATATTTAATTTTGATATAAAAACTTTTTTAACCTTTTGAACATTTTCTCTTTGGAAAACCGCTTTCTCATTGCATCTTCCCATTTAATTTAAATTAAATTTGTCTACTTATATGAATGGTTTTTGACTCCTCATGTACTAATCATGTTTTAATGATCACAAATCCTATTCAACCTTGTTAAATCCTGTAAATTATATCAAATCATGTTGTATTGTTGTTTAAGTATTCTAAAGCTTTAAGAAGAGCCATTCAAGATCTTAATTACTCTATATTCAGTTTAATTACTTCATATTATCTTTTGACTCACTTTATAATGATTTCTCTGAAAAATGATTAAGTTTAATTCTTTCCATAAGTATCACTGCTTAAGTTGGAATACAGATATTTGCCTAAGTTTGAGACACCATGTAGCAGACACCGTGAACATTCAGACACCGTGAAGAAGACACCGTGAACATTAAAACACCGTGAATTAGACATCGTGAACAAGACACTGTGAACAAGACAACATAAATAAGACACTGTGACTATGAGACACCATGACCATAATACACTGTGACCGCGAGACTCCGTGACTACGAGACACCGTGACCAATCCAGATACCGTGTGAAGGCTACACCATTTCCATGACATACTGTGACACTGTTTACTAATATATTCTGTCATTTTAAATTTGATCTCTAATGATCATATTTGAAGACTTTAATGCACTGACATAATTAATGTTTCCTTGTAGACATATCATCGAACAGTATGAGGTACGAGGTGCAGAATACATGTAACCTGTCGTCACTAACACATGAACTCCAAGATAAAATTGTAATGCAGCCAAGAAATAAAAGACAGGCGAAAAACAGTGGTAGCACAACACAAAGGATAAGCTTGTGGGCGTAAATGTGAGAATAATATACATTTTGGATAATTTGCTCATGCAAATCGATTCTGCTGAAGAACACATGAAGCATACTGAAATCCCGATAACATCTTCACACTATCAAACACCATGAAGAACACAAGCCAAATCTGTCTGTCTTGCGATACTCTGTTTTCCAGATGAGAACTCAAATTCTGCATTTGCTTCATCTCAGAAGTCCAGATCTGCAAAGACAAACACTCATAGCACTTCTAAACCTATCTCAATATTACTAATCTATTGTGTATCATTTTATTAACTTTATATCAAAGTGTGTATCTGTATAGAAACACTCTCTGTATCCTGCATTAAACTAAAGGATACAAGAAATACTTACTCAACTTTCTTTTACTCTTGTGTATACCCACTGATAAGTGTGGAAGAGGTCCCTGTATGGCCTGGTATTTTGTACCTATGAAGAAATGTGGAAGAGGTCCCTGTGTGGCCTGGATAGTCCTGTGTACTGTTGTTAAACCCGATCCAAGGTGTGGATCAAGTTTATTTATATAAACTTCTTGGTGGTAGGTGATTACCAAGTGGAGTGGATTAGGTCTCAGCTTGAGACTGAACCACCTGTTTCATATCCTCTGTGCTGCTTCATTTAGTCTTCTCTGTTTTATTACTCTATTGTATAATTCAAAAATCACTAAATTTACTTTGATATTTAGTCTTGGAAAGAAGTTATAACTATTTTGTCTTAGTATAATAGCTTCAAAAGTAACTTTAATAACTGATATTAAGATTACTGAGAATTAATCAATCTTCTAAGAAGTTATTTGAACAGTCAAACTCTTATAACAATATAAACTTGATTAACTGTCCTTTATTATACTTTAAGAAGAAGTATTTTTAAGAATATTTTAACAGAAATTTTTATTGTTACTCAATTCACCCCTCCCCTCTTGAGTAATCTACTCCGACCAACATTTAGTATCAGAGGTTGTTTATTAGAGCTCTGTTTAATCTTATTCAACTGTGATTGTAGTTCAACCTTAAAGATCTGTAAATTTCTGTTAATTATAAATTTCTATATCTTTAAACCTATTCTGTTATTATGGATAATATATTAGAAGGTGCTGCAACCAACAGACCACCATTATTTAATAGAACCAATTACACTCAATGGAAAATTAAAATAAAAATGCATTTAGAGAGTATGAGTATTGAAATTTGGTCATCCATTGTAGATGAATATAAGATTCTTGATACTGATAGAATCACATAAGATGAACCTACCAAAAACTAATTATAATAATAACTACAAAGCTAAGAATGCTTTATACTACTCCTTAGGAGATGAAGAGTTCAATAGAATTTCTACTTGTAAAACTGACCATGAAATTTGGGATACCCTATCTGTCTCACATGAAGGAACATATATAGTAAAAGAAATTATACTTAATAATTATACTATTAAATATGATAATTTTAATATGAAACCTGATGAACCTATCTCTAACATGTATCTTAGGTTCAATGAGATTGTCAACACAATGATTTCTCTTGGAAGAGAAGTAACTAACAAGGAACAGATCATGAGAATTCTCAGATGTCTGCCTGACAGATGGAGGGGAACCTCTATCTATATTAGAGAATCATGAGATATCATCAAACTACCTGTAAAAGAACTCATTTGGAAACTGATGATGTATGAGGAAGATTTTAAAGTCAACAAATAGGAGGATGAACCAAAGAGGAAATCTGTTGCATTCAAGACCACCACCTCTAAACACAAAGATAAAGGGAAACTCTAAGCTTATATAGAAAGTTCCAGTGATGAAAAATCATCATCCAATAGTGATGGGGAAATGGATCAATTAGCCAGAAGATTCAAGATATTTTATAAGAAGAATAACTTTTTTCAAAAAACCTAACTTCAAGGGAAAATTTGACCAAAAAGGAAATTGGAAGAAGGACTGGAAAAGAAGTGATAAGGATGATGAAATTTTTTGCTATGAGTGTAATCTCAAAGGAAATATCAAGGCTGAATATCCAAAGCTCAAGTACAAAAAGAAATATGAGGATAAGGATATGAAGTATAAAAAATCCATGAAAGGAATCTGGAGTGCTTCTGAGGATAGTTCAAGTGACTCAGAATAATAACATTATGAACAAGCTAACAAATCCAATATGTGTTTTATGAAAAACACATTTGAGGTAACAATGGACTCTCATGTACATTATTCATACTATTTTGGAGATGAGAGTGACTATGAGAACATGAATAATGAAGAAATGTTTGAATACTGTAACATGCTTGAAGAAACATGCAATAAACTAAAAGACAAATATAAATCATTGAAGAAACAACATGCTCTCACTGTGACTATTAAATATGAACTCACAATTGAAAATGAGAAAAATTATCAACTGCTCAAAGAAAAAAAATGAATTAAAAATTTCTAATGAGCAATTGACGAGTGACCTAGAAAAGTTTACCAATGGGAAAATACCCTTACTCAAATGCTAGGAAAACAAATTGCTCCTAAACACAACACTGGAATTGGTTATCAACCTGGAAAAAGAAATTTTGGTAGAATAATTTTTTTTCAAGATCTAGGAAATATAGTTTTACTCCCAATTCTGGACAAAAATCATCTAATTTAAGTTATGATACACTGTCTACTATTTCAAGTTTTTTCGGACCAAATAATGTTTATTTTTCAAATACTTTATGTAATGATTATAGAAATCCTATGAGGAAAATACGGGTTCCTAAAGTACTTATCACTAATATTACTAGAACCAAACAAGTATGGGTACCAAAATCTGTTTTTGCTTGATCATTTTGTAGGAAAGCTGCTTAAAGAGTTCCTGTAAAAGTTTATGGTACTTGGACAATGGATGTTCAAGGCACATGATAGGAGACTACTCATGCTTCAAGAACCTTATCAAAATAGATGTAGGACATGTCACATTTGGTGACAATGCCAAAGGAAAGATAATTGTCCTTGGACAAATTGGAAACTATAACTCAGTTTTAATTTCTAAAGTATAGTTTGTTGATGGATTAAAATATAATATTATTAGTATCTCACAATTATGTGATGATGGATTTCATGTTAAATTTGAAAATGATGCTTGCAATGTCTTTAATTCTAAAGATGAATTAGTGTTTTTTTCTTTAAGAAATGAAAATTTTTACTCTGTTAACTTAGATTCCTTAGCTTCTAAAAATGATTCATGTTTAAGTGTATTTTATAAAGAGTCATCGCTCTGGAATAGGAGACTAGAATACTATAATATTCACTCCCTTAGAAAGATAACTAGAAAAATCTTAGTTAAAGACTTACCCAAACTAGAGTTTCCAAATGTAAAAGTGTGTAATCCCTGTCAAAAGGTAAAACAACACAATGTTTCCTTGAAACCAAAGAAAGAAGTATCAACTTCTGAACCTCTCGAACTGGTTCACATGGATTTATTTGGACCATATAGAGTTTCTAGTTTAAATGGGAAGAACTATGTTTATGTTCTTGTAGATGACTTTTCTAGATATATTTGGACCTTCTTTATGGCCCACAAGAGTGAATCCTGCTCTTATTTTACTAAATATGCCAATTCTGTAGAAAATATTAGCAGACTTAGAATTAAATCCTTAAGAAGTGATCATATCCGTGAGTTTGAAAATCAAGAGTTTGAATCCTTTTTCCCAAAAACTGGTTATAATCACAATTTCTCTGCCCCTAGAACACCCTAACAAAATGTAGTTGTAGAAAGAAGAAATAGAACCTTACAAGAGATAGCTAGAACAATTCTTAGTGAGTATGACCTACCTATTTATTTTTGGGCTGAAGCTGTCAATAAAGCATGCTACATAATCGATAGAGTGTTGATCCGACCTATTCTTAAGAGAATTCCTTACGAGTTATGGAATAATAGAAAACCCAAAGTTAACTACTTCAAAGTTTTTGGCTGTAAAGTCTATATCATTAATACTAAGGACAATCTTGACAAATTTGCAACCAAAAGTGATGAAGGTATCTTTTTAGGATATTCCTTTTCTAGTAAAGCCTATAGAGTGTTCAATAAAAGAACTAAATCTGTGGAAGAATTTTTCCATGTCAAATTTGATAAAATAGATCCACATGAGCCTAAAACCTTTCTAGAGAATCTAGAGGATGATGTATCAAATCAGAACATTAATCCAAAATCTTCAGACCATTCTGTGAAAGAATATGTGAAAACTTCTAGTTCTAGAAATTCCTTAGAATCAAGTCACAATGAACCTAAATCTGTTGATGAACCTGAAATCACTAGTCCTTCCTTTTCTAGAGCAGTTATAACTCTTAAGAACCATCCCTTAGATTCTTTTGTCAGAGACCTAGACAAAGGAACTCAAACTAGAGCTTCTCTTATAAATCAGGTTGAACATCAAGTCTTCTTGTCACAACTTGATCCTAAAAACATTAATGACGCTATCAATGATGAATTTTGGGTGATGGCTATGCAATAAGAACTTAATCAGTTTGAAAGGAACAAAGTTTGGAAACTTGTTAAAAGACCTAAGGACACATTCACCATAGGCACTAAATGGGTGTTTAGAAATAAGGTAGATGATGCTAGTAACATAGTTAGAAACAAGGCTAGATTAGTTACACAAGGCTATAGTCAAGAAGAAGGAATTGACTATGAGGAGACTTTTACACCAGTGGTTAGAATCGAAGCCATCAGAATCCTACTTGCCTTTGCTGCACATCTGAATTTCAAACTATATCAAATGGATGTTAAAAGTGAATTCTTAAATGGGTATATAGCTGAGGATGTTTTTGTGAAAAAACCCATGGTTTTACAAATTCCCATTTTCCAAATCATATTTTTAAACCATCAAAAGCTTTATATGATCTAAAGTAATCTCTAAGAGCTTGGTATGATAGGTTGAGTACTTTTCTTATTTCCAAAGGTTTCACAAAAGGAATATCTGATCCTACCCTTTTTATAAAACGAATTTATAATGATTTTTTAGTTGTTCAAATATATGTAGATGATATTATTTTTGGATCTTCAAAAAATTCTTTATGTGTTGATTTTTTTAAAATGATGCATAATAAATTTGAAATGAGTTAAATGGGTGAACTAAAATTCTTTCTCAGATTTCAAATATTTTAAAATAATTATGGAATTATCTTAACTCAAAGTAAATATACTAGAGATCTTCTAATTTTTTTTGATTGGATAACACTAAAGGTAGTAACACTCCCATGAGTACCACTTGTAAGTTGGATCTTGATGAAGATGGAAAATTTGTTGATCAAACCACTTATAGAGGAATGATTGGAAGTTTACTCTACTTGACTACTAGTCGACCTGAAATTATGTTTAGTGTGTGTATGTGTGCTCATTTTCAAGAAAATCATAAGGAATCTCATTTAAATATTGTGACGAGAATTTTCAAATACCTCAAGCATAAACCTAATATTGGACTGTTCTATCCTAGAGGAAAATCATTTGACTTAGTTATTCTGATGCTGAATTCGGTAGCTGTAAGTTAGATTTAAAAAGAAACTCCAAAACATGCCACTTTTTAGGAAAGTCACTAGTATCATGGTGTAGTAAGAAACAAAATTCTACTGCATTATCTATTGCAGAAGCTGAATACATAGCTGCTGGCAGTTGTTGTGCACAAATTTTGTGGATGAAACACACATTACTAGATTATAGATATCAATTCAGGCATGTACCTATAAAATGTGACAACACAAGTTCTATTAACATATCTAGAAATCCTGTTTCACATTCTAGGACAAAGTATATTGATGTAAGAAATAAATTTTGGAGAGATAATTATCCAAAAACTGATATCACTTTGGAATTAATTGGTACTGAGTATCAGCTTACTGATATATTTACCAAATCTTTAAATTCTGAAAGAATAGACTACATCATACATGAGTTAGTCATGATAAATTTTAAGTATATATCTTACTATTTCATGATTATGGTCTCACAGTTAGTGATTCATGACTACTGTTTGACATTTATTGTCTCACTATAAATTTGATGTTTACTATCTCACTGTAAAGTTGATGTTTACTGTCTCACCGTATTACTATATCATCATAATGCTTAGTTACTGTGTCACCGTAACATTCATTCTCTTTCTCAATGTAAATATTCTTTATGATTTTTTTAATTAAAAACCATATCGTGGTAATTATCCTTTTAACCTTTTTTTCCATGCACTTTTACTTTTGCGACATTTGGTATTCCTAAATGATAAAATAAAGAAAGTATCATTTTTTCGTCACACAAGATTTATTCTATTCACTCATTTCGAACCCTTCTTCAACCCTGCCACTCTTTTCTCTCTCTAAAACCTTCAGTGGATGCCCAAGATGAAAGTCCCTTCATCGTCCACTCCTGGGAAGTGTAGCTGATAGAAGAAGAAGATTTCACCTAAGCTAGCACCCAAAGGACCTATAAATCCAAATATATCAAACCGAGTTATTGTACCTGAAAAATATGTTTTCCCTAATTGGCTTCTGTTTAGTAAGTCTTTGGTTTTGAAAGTGTTAGAACAACAAGGCTAGTTAGAGTGGTTTTTGAAGGAAGATAAACCTATCTATCCTAAGTTGGTAGCATAGTTTTGTCAATATGTTAAGTTCTCATTTGATTCTGAAGATGGTTATGTCATGATAAGTTGGATCAATGGGCATAGATTCTCATTATCTTCGAGGTTATTGGCTGTATACCTTAGGATACCTCATAAAGGCATCTGTGAGGATTATCATAGAGGACCTCCACCTTCAACCAAATTCTTTGATTTGGAGGATTCTTTGAAATCCTTAACTGTAAATGGAACCAAGAGGAGAGCCATTTATGCTGAACTAGATGGAGAATCAAGGATTCTGTTCAAGTTTATACAAAATCTAGTTAGCCCCAGAAAAGGTGATTTTTCTATTTTAAATTATTAGGATGTGTTTTTGATTCACCTTCTAAAAAATGGACATAAGATCAACCTGTGCAATTATATCATACACAATATGTGTGAGTTGATCAAATCCACATCCAAGTCAACTTCTCTGTTTTACTCTCAGCTTATCTCAGCCATGCTTCATGCCAAAGGAATGGTTGGACCTAATGAGGAAGTAATTAAGGATTGTGAATTATTCCTCTCAAAATCCACTATCAAGATAATGAAGATTAATTGGAATCCTTGGAAAAAGGAATGGGTGGAAGATAATTATAGAGTTTATGAGAAATTCAATCCAGTGGAACATCATTCAAGACCAAGAAATATTTCTGATCCTAGTTTTGAACTATATGAGATTGTTTAGCACTCTTATGAAGAAGAAGAAGATGCTGCTGTGCCTCCTAGAAAAACTATTTCTGTTTAGGAAGACAATACTTCTATTCCTCATGAAGTTCTTGAAGAAGAAGGACCTTCTCCTAAAGATTCTATTAATCTGAAAGATAAACCCGAGGTTGAAATAGACTCTATTTCCAAAGAAACTGATAATAATTCCATGGAAGAACCTATAGTGGAAGAGATACCTGTTATTCAAGGAGCTGACCTTGAGGAACTCCAGGTGGAAAAATATGCTCTTGAAATCATCCCTTCGGATGAAGAAAGTATGGAGCTAGCTTTTTTGCTGGCTAGGAAGGAAATGGGTGAGGAACCAAGAGCTGTTTTTGATGAATTAGATCAAGACCCTAAGCCTCTCAGTCTTGAGAAGGATGCAACCATTGAGGGGGAGCAACCCCCAAATCTGGAATCCACTGAAGAACCAAACCCGATAGTTCCATGTTTTGTAGATACTTGATATAAGTTCCCCAGTTTCTATGATGTGGATGAATCTCAGCAAGTCTCAACAAAATGCCTTGACCTTTCCTCTTTATTCTAGTTGAAATAAGTCTCTAATATATCCCCTGCAAAGGAAACTAAAACCATATCAATACCTGTTTCTAAACCTTCATCAGACCAATCATCCTTGGTGAGTAAAGATGATCTAAAGGAATTTGGTGCTACCCTCTTATCTGGTTTTGAAAATGTCCTAAATTCCCAACATGCTCCTATGACACATCTAAGTGAGAAAGATGCCTCTTTATTGTTGGAGAAAGTTATTTTTCAGATTCAACCTAAAATTCTTCATGAGATTTAGGAAGTTAGAGTTGAAAATAAGCTTCTTAGTGATGAAGTGAAGACTCTAAGAGGTATGATCTAAGAAATGTAGAAAGAGATTCATTCCAAAACAAATCTTGTTTCTCCTCCTGTAGAACCTACTGTTACTCAAACTAATCAGGATGTTGTGTCTCAAATTCAAACTTATTTAGCTTCCTTAGATGAAAAGTTCACTGAAAGAAACAAACAAATCATGAAGTAGATGAAAGAGCTTGTTGTAAATATTAAAAAACTCACTAATGAGTATGCGATATTTCTTCAAAAAGTGATAAACCAACTGAAATGTCTCACCACCGCTATCAATTCTTCTAAAGCCTTTGTTCAATCCTCTAAACCTTCTTTAGACAGTAGCCTACTCAGAACAGTGGTCAAAGAAGAGATTCAGACTGTGCTTACCAGTTTCAATGCAGCTTCTCTCTATGAAGTTATCAAGAATAGTGACAGGGTTCTTGATCTAGTCCAAATCCACTCAAAAATTTCTAATGATGCTTAGCAAGAGATTGATAAGAAAGGGGATTTAAACTTCAACTGAATTTTCTCAAAGAATGATATGACAAATGACTTCAAGTATCTTGTGGAAAATTTGCGGATTCCTCCTGTGACTCAAGCTTTCAAGACCCAAGTCCAAAAGATCACTGAGTTCACTCGATTGTTGGACAAGTTTATGGAGAACAATGATGATTTTGAGAAAGCCATGCAGTATGGTGGGGATATCATTGTAGATTTTCTCAAACTCTTGAGGCCCTACCTTCATGTACAAAGTAAAACCATTGTTTCTCCTGCGGATGCACCTCTAAGACCTGGATTGCCTACCTTCACCTCTTCCATTGCCTCCACTACTATGTCTGTCGGCCAAGCTCTGAGTCTGATCAGGCCTGTGATCCTTGATCAACAACTACCTCAATCTTCTACTACACCTACTCTGGCGCCATCAGTTTTTGAAGGACTTCCTTTACCTTATCTATCAACCACCTCACTCCCTTCTTTTACCTCGACCTCTGCTCCTATGGCTTCCTCTTCTGCTACTACTGCTAAAGGAAAAGAGAAGGCCATCCCCTGAAGAAGAACAATGATTAATCCTTTTTTGATAGGAATGATGTTGATTTTTCTATTTTCTATTTGTACTGAACCTTATTTTCTTTAATAAATGTGCACTTTTTCATGACTCCTATTATTCCATCCTTTTTGATAATCCCAAAAGGGGGAGAAATCTCTATATGTTATACAAATCTCTATATGTTAGACATTTATCTTATATCTATATCTACATGATTTTTGATCATCAAAAAGGGGGAGATTGTTGGACTCCTCATGTACTAATCATGTTTTAATGATCACAAATACTATTTAACCTCATTAAATCCTGTAAATTATATCAAATCATGTGTATTGTTGTTTAAGTATTATAATGCTTTAAGAAGAGCCATTAAAGACCTTAATTTCTATACATTCATTTTAATTACTTTATACTATCTTTTGACTCACTTTATAATGATTTCTCTGACAAATGATTAAGTTTAATTCTTTCCATAAGTATCACTGCTTAAGTCAGAATACAGATATTTTTCTAAGTCCAAGACACCATGAAGCAGACACCATGAACATTTAGACACCATGAAGTAGACACCATGAACATTCAGACACCGTGAAGCAGAAACTATGAACATTCAGACACCGTGAAATAGACACCGTGAACAAGACACCGTGAACAAGACACCGTGAACAAGACACTGTGACCATGAGACACCGTGAACAGGACACCATGAACAAGACACCGTGACTATGAGACACCGTGACCATAAGACACCATGACCATGATACACCGTGACTACGAGACACCATGACCAATACAGACGCCGTGTGAAAAAGACAATGTTTCCATGACATACTGTGACACCGTTTCCTAAAATATTCTGTCGTTTTAAATTTAATATCTAACGGTCATAATTGAAGACTTTAATGCACTATTATAATTAATGTTTCATTGTAGACATATCATCAGACAGTACGAGGTACAAGGTGGAGGATACATGAAACCTATCAGCCCCAACACATGAACTCCAAATAAAAGAGTAATGCAACCAAGAAACAGAAGATGGGTGAAAAACATTGGTAGCATGACACAAAGAACAAACTGGTGGGCATAAACATGAGAACAATATACATTTTGGAGAATTGGCTCATGCAAATCGATTCTACTGAAAAACACACGAAGCATACTGAAATCCTAAGAACATCTTCACACTGTCAAACACCACAAATAACACAAGACGAATCTGTCTGTCTTGTGATACTATGTTTTCCAGACAAGGACTTGAATTCTACATCTACTTCATCTCAAAAGTCCAAAGTTGCAAAGACCAAAACTCAGAGCACTTCTAAACCAATCTCAATATTACTTCTCTGTTTTGTGTTATTTTATTAACTTTCGAGTAGAGTGTGTATATGTATAGCAAAATGCTCTGTCTCCTGCATTAAACTCAAGGATACAAGATTTCCTTACTCAATCATTCTTTTAATCTTGTGTATACCCACTGATAAGTGTGGAAGAGGTCCCTGTGTGGCCTGGTAGTTTGTACCCACAAAGAACTATAGAAGAGGTCCCTATGTGTCCTGGACAGTCCTGCGTACTATTGTTAACCCCAATCCAGGGTGTGGATCAAGTTTATTTATATAAACTTCTTGGTGGCAGGTGATCACCAAGTGGAGTTGATTAGGTCTCAGCTTGAAACTAAACCACTTGTTTCATATCTGCTGTGCTGCTTCATTTAGTCTTCTCTGTTTTACTGCTCTATTGTATAATTCAGAAATCACTAAATTTACTTTGATAGTTAGTCTTGGAAAGAAGTTATAACTGTTTTGTCTTAATAGAATATCTTCAAAAGTAACTTTAATAATTGATATTAATATTACTAAGAATTAATCAATCTTCTAAGAAGTTATTTAAATAGTAAAACTCTTATAACAGTATAACCTTGATTAACTGGGCTTTATTAAACTTTAAGGGGATGTCTTTTTAAGAATATTTTTACAAATTTTTTTATAGTTACTCAATTCACCCCTCCCCTCTTGAGTAATATACTCCGACCAACAAATGGTATTTAGAAAAATGGATTACATATTTTTATTCATAAAAATATATATTATATAATAACTTCAAATTGATTTTTGACCCTAATGAATAGTAAAAATAGTAATAATTATTTCCCGCGGTTAAGGTAAAAATGAGTCTACCTAGGGGTTGAATTAAAGGAATAAGGGTTAAAATGATTTATAAACTTTTCCAACACCAATTTTATTTACATATTTAGAATTTATATATTCTATTCTTGATAATGGTCCATTTTGGGGACTTTTGGAATGTGAAAAACATGGGTATAACTTTTTATTTTAAAAGCATTACAAGTATACCACTCATCTAACTTATAAAAGGCCACCCCTTATCCTCACCTCTCCATAGTTCCAAAACAATTTGGTTCATCCAATAAATTAAAAAATAAATTCCTTAATTAATTACTATCATCTTAGTATCCTTTTTTTCTTCACAAATCCAACCTAGGAATCCTTTTGGTGCAAACTAAAATTAGTTGTCTGAAGAAGAGGCAATATCCCTAACTGAGTGTTTTATTTTATTTATTCCTCCACCTACTTCAATTATTATTGATTTTTTTGATATAATAACCTAATTATTTTCCATATAATTATATTTTTTATGTTAAGGGTTAACTACAACCATATTCACTTCCATAAAATGGGATATGAAATAATCATTTGTGTGTAAGATGGATTATTGCCTCTTGGACTGATGCTATTTGTTTTCCATAACCACCTTTAAAGAATGGATATAATTATGTATTTAATGATTATATATTATATTTATGATATTATTATACCTATTTATTTAAAATATCATATACACATTCTCACCACCCAACCCATTGGAAAACAATAACGTCGCTCATGTGTATGAAGGACTACCACCTCGCGAACTGATGTGATGTATTTTTCATTTATTTTTTATTTGGATAATAATAATGTTAGATTAAATTAATATATATGATATTTTGAAAATAATTATACTTTTTTAAGAATTATATCACATAAACCTTCTTACTTTCCATTTCATGGGGGATATGATAACGTCGTTCATATTTACGGTGGACTACCACCACACAAAGTGATGTGATTTGTTTTTCACTAACACTTTACATGGAAGGTAATTAGGGTATATTTAATGAATATATGTTATATATATAAAATGAAAATTACTTAATAAAGGTAATATATTTTTTACCTTCCTTTTGTTTTATATGTTGAGAAAATGGAAACAACGTTCATGCGTACGTACAACCTACCGTCTCTATGAACGATGTATTTCATTTTCTATATCTAAATTTTATGGATTAATATAAATAAATATATAATGGATATATATTATATACATATAATGGTTAAAACTCTAGATATTATGTAACCATGATCAAAGTAAAAGTTCCAAAAACACCAAACTAAAAAATATGTAGAAAATGAAGTAGTTATTACCTGAAATGTAAATTTAACAAGGAATTGTTAATAAATGGGTAATAAAAGGTCATTAGTAAATAATATATGTTATGATATATATGTGTATGGTTATTTAATATATTTATAATAAAATTATATTTATTATAAATTAGGTTCAAACATGTATGAAAAAAGTTGATACTTATGGTAAGGGATTTCTAGCCTCTCTTTTATTTATAGGAGACATATGTAAATTCACCACTCGTTTTTTATGTAGTGTATATACTACCCATTTGAAATGTTATATCATGAATATCCTTATTTTAATGAAATTTAAAGTTTCATTTTATGTTATTCTTTATTAGTGCTTATGATTCAAATTATTACTAAAGCAGTAAGGTATTTCTGTCTCACTTTTATTTTTTGTGTGACACATGCCATATTCACCATGTGTTTATTTTATGTGTTGTATATAATTACCATGAATTTATTTTATGATTATTAACTTTAAAACTATTGGTATTTACATATCTATTTTATTATCTTTCATTCATGGGGTTTATAGTTCAAAAGTTACCAAATCCGTAAGGTTTGTTTGTCTTAATATGCCTTCTTTGAGACATATGTTATGTTATGAACCTATCTTATTTTATGAGATGTATATATGGTCAAATTGAAATATAATAACATGAATTTATTTACTATTATGATATTATAGGTTTTATTAAATGATAATATTTTATGGATTTTATTCTTTAAAGTTACCAAAGTGGTAAGGGTTTTATAACACAATCTCATCATTTATTAGGATTATTTATGTTTATGCTTCTGATGAAGAAATATTATGAAATATCTCTAAATAAAATCATGAATTTTATTATACTATGTTTATTTCATGATAATACATTTTTTTCATTAATTTTCCCCTCATTATTTACTCAAGAGTTCAAAAGAATATTTTTAATAAATCATCTTTATTTCTCTCTTCGGTTGAAAACCCCTATTTAATCCAAACCCTTATTCCCTAAAAATGTTTTCAATTTTTTTTAACATTCACTAAATGATTTATAAAGAAATTTTTAACCATTTTTTACATTTTAAAAAATGTTTTGAAAGGAATCTTCATGTCATTTTCCAAACAATTACCACTTGGATTTTACCAAAAACATGAAAGGAATATTTGTTTTAATGTGTATGACATAAAAAATTTTCCGACATTCATGAAAATTATTTTATTTGAATATTCCATTATATGTTTTCAAGATTATTTTCAAAGAAATTGTTTTTCAAAATTTTTTATGTTTTAATTTTTTTCAATGAGGAAAGAATATTTTACTCAAGAAATTTTTTAAATGAATTTTTGAGATTCATTTATATGTTTAAATGTTTTTTTAATAAAAAGGATTTTAAAAATGTTTTATGATTTTTTATTTTTTAAAACTAATTTTCAAAGAAAAGTTATTTTCCTCATGAAATGTTTTAAATGATATTTCAAAGTCATTTTCCATCTAAGATGAAGTCATTTTATACCAAGTATGCTTTATTAGAGATATGATCCAAGGATACCATTCTTATTTCTTATTTGAATGGTTTTTTCTTATGATGGCATGAAGTTTATAAAACATGTTTATCCTATATGGGTTTCACCATGAAGAAATTCTTATGAAACTTACTTCTTTTCATGGGTTGTTCTATGATGAAATGATTATGAAACATGTCACTTTTCCATTGTTTATGATATAATAAAATGTTTATGAAACCCATTTCAATTCCTGGATTATGATATGATAAATGTTTTATGATCTTATGGAACACATATGCATGATTTTAATTTTTTATGGGGTGGGACTTATATCTACCTTGAATTCATTGGGTAACAATTTATATCTCATGAGATAGATAAGACTGGAATGGGGAGTGAACCCAGTTTAATAAGGGACTTTATCTACTCTGATGGTCTTGGGAGTGAATCTTACTACTATGATGGTTTGGGGAGTGAACCTATTCCACTATGATATCGTTGATAATGATCCTTAAATCCTATGGAAATTATTTTCTATTATTATGATTATTCCCCATTGATATGCATTTTTACAATGTTATTCTCACATGTACCATATTATTTGATTTCTTATCCAAGATAACCCTTTCTTATGTTTACTTTCCCCAAGTCATGAAGAATGGTTTTAAGTAGGGTATGTATATGAAGAATAATAAATGGTATAATATTTAGGGGAAACATTGAAGATATATTACTAAATAATAATATTGTGTACCTAGTCTCTTAAGGTACTAGAACTTTATAATCCCCAGGTGTGTGTTTTTGTAATAAAATGAATATTCATATAAAAAGATGTAATATCTATATATAGAAATATTGTTTCACTATAGTTGGTATCAGAGGGTGGTTTTGTTAACATTTAGAAACTAGTATTATAAAAATTTAGTGAAATACCTAGGGATATTCATAAGGGTGTGTCTAAGGATATGTCTAAGTATAAGTCTAAGTAAGATTCAAAGTATATGAACATGTCATGGAATTTTGGTAAAGTATAGAGTGATTCGGTTACAAGAAATTACATCCTTGTATGGATACTACAAGTGGATGTGGATCTAGAACAAAGGTACTTAGGGTTAATAAATTTGAAAGGGTGAATTAGGATGGACTCGATCATCACTTGGTGCATGAAAATGGTCCTTTCTGTAGACTTGGTTTGACACTCTTGGAGTATATTCTTTAGAAATTCATGAAAACTTTACGAACCATCATGAATTATTTAAATAATGACCATGAATAACCTCGGTTAATCATAAGGTGTCATATATTGAAAATAAGGTGTCATGATTTAGATATCATAGAAGTTATTTTTTATTATTATGTGGTTCCCCACTATGATTATTGTTTCTCACATGATGATTTTTGGTTTTAGTAAATGGTTGAAACTAAAAGGAAAATGAATAAATTTTTAATATTATATAAAATGTGTTGATGAAAGACAAAATGGGATGATAAACTAGAGTGAAGGATTTTGTGATTATGATTAATGAATTATCTAGATATATGATCGAAAAGGTGAACATTATCTAACTATTATAATCACCAAATAAGAAAATTATAGAGTTTGTTGAGAGTTTGTTTAGTGGAGACCATAGAGTAAAGAAGATTTAGTTTCCTATATGTCAAGAATGCTAGAAAAATCACTCCAAGGAATGTATCAATGGAATGATAAGATGTTTTGAGTGTGTAAAATAAGGATGCAAAGTAATTAATTATAGAGGAAAAATGAAAAGTTTGTATAATGAAATGGATGAGAATAATGGTCTCCCTAAGATATCATTGATGTTTGAATGTTTCAAATATGGAAAGTATGATAATTATAAAAATAGATTTCCTAAAGGGAAATCTCATGAAGAGAATTAGGAATGTTGTATGAGTAATGTTTCTATTTCTTATAATGAAGAGACTATAAATTATAAATGAAAGGAAAGATGTGTTATGGTATAAGATGATGAATCCCAGTTAATGGTGTATGAAGAAAGTGGAGTGATTGATGTGTTTATTTATTAGGATTTAAAGAATTATATTTTTATAAGTGGTATTTTGGTTATTAGAATCATGAAATATCAATTGATTATTCCAAAAATATTTTTCCATTAAGGAGTTTTAAGAATATGTTAAATAGTAATTATGGCATAGAAAAGTGATTTAGATGCTGGGTTATATTTCATAAAAAACATATGATTAATAGAAATATAACCATTAATATATTCTTAATGTTGAGATAATGATGTTATAATAAAGAGATTATGGATACAAAGAAATTAAATTGGATAGTATTGACAAACTTGGAACTGATTAATTATTTGTTGACAAAGAGGTTTATGTTATCATTGATGGAGTTTACAACATTATTAGATTTATGGAATATATTTAATAATATATGGTTTTATTCAAGTAATGAAGAAGTATGTATATTTTAATTAAGGTTTTATTGTAATTATAGTTATTACCATGTTTTATGAAAATATATGACCAAGGTATTCACATATTTGGTATGTGAAAATTAAGAGCTACCTTATGATATTTGGGGGATTAATGTTAAATTGATTTTCATAAATTTCGTGACCTTTTTTATAAATTTTATATTTTTGAAGGGTCATAAGGCTAACTATATATGAAATGGTTTAAGTTTAACTTTGGATGAGGTTTTAGATATTAATGTATTACTTCACCATATAAATATTTATCCATATTGTATAACTAGTGCTAACTATTTTGTTATAACTAGAGATAGAAGGAATGACTTATCATTATATTATAGATAGTATGATCTATTAGTGATTCAGGAAAAAAAATTCATCCTAATTTCTTAGAGTATAAGATGAAGTAGAAATTGATATAGGAACAACTAAAGGATGCGATCGTGCCTAAGAAATGGAACGAAATCAAGTAAGTCTATCTTCTCATGAAAATTCTCAAACTTTAGGAGAATGGTATTTAAATAAAATTTTATAATGTTAAAATTATTTTTGATTATATCAATGAAACTTTTCACACCTATTTGATTTATGATTTTGTGGTTGTTTATTTTCACATGATTATTCATTTTATTATGATCAATGATCTCTGTCACTCTTCATCATTATTTAGACATTATTTTTTTCCATGTCCAAATATTCACCTCCCACCTATATTCTCCTATTTGGAATCCTAATATTTGTTATTCCAGATAACTTTCACACATCCCTTTATCTTTTCAAAGCGTATGTTTTATTAACCCTTTTAATGATGTGAGTTTTTATAAAGGAATTTTAAAATGTTAAACCTTTGATGATCGAGATGAATTTTGAGGGAGAAATTCATTTTAAGGGGGGTAGAATGAAACATCACGAGATTTTATAAAATATTGTTTTGAGATTAATTTAAAATTATAAATATCCTGGGTTATAAACAACACCTATTTTAGCTTCCGTTACACACAATAATGAGTTTTTTGATAGCGTTCATAACACACAACACCGAGCTTAAGAGAATCATGAATAATATTATTTTAAATATAACTATTACACATTAACTATTAAATAGGTATGTATGAAAAGTATTAACTAATTTAGGATATATATAAATATATATAAATATATATATATATATAAATTTCATAACTAATATAAATTTAGTTATTATTTTTTAGTAAATAATCAATCAATATTTAGTATAGTTATTAGATTTATAAAAAATATGTTTTCTTCAAAAATAATTTTTATTTATTTTTATAAGAAAATTTTATAATTAATTTATAGTGATTATAAAAAATGTATTTGATAAAATTAAATTCATTTTTTAAATCATCATATTTAAATTAATGTATGGTGAAATATTTTTATTCTTCAAAAAATATTGATTCTTGAGTGAATAATGAAAAAATACCTATTTTAATAAAACTATAATTTATTTTCAATAAATAAAGTAAATTAAATTAACCATTATTTTTTGAAGAAACATAAATATTATTTATTTATATTCAATCAACTTAATTAATTATTAATCAAATTTATATTGGATATTAGTATAATTTTATTTTTGCGTTTAAAAACGAGTTTTTCTGGAAACTGTTTTAAAGTGTATAATGTTTCTTCATTTTGATTAATTAAAATAATACCTAATGAGGAATGTTTTAAATGAAATTTATATATTATATATTAATTTTATTTTAATTTATATTCATACAATGATTATTATTATACATAGAGTTAATATAAAATCATATTGTGCTTGAAAAATACACTTATTGAAAACTTTCGTTTTCATCACATCTGTGAGTTTTTTCTTAAATTTAATTTTTTCACTTTTATAAAATTTATTTGAAAAATAATTTTTTTAAACTATCACTTCAAATTTATCTTGGAGTTAATTTTTTATAATTTCCTAAAAATATTTTTTAGTTAATAATGAAAAATACAGGTTTTTATTACAAACTACCTTTTTAAAGAATTTATAAGGTTACTTTTGGTTTTAAAATGAGTTTAAAAGTAAAATTAATTAAGTTATACATAAATTAATCCAATTTATTTAATTTAACCATTTTATTTTTTAATTTTTTTTAATTTTTTTAAACTTTTAAACATTTTCTCTTTGGAAAACCACTTTCTCATCACGTCTATGAGTTTAATTTTAAATTAAAATTTTCCAATTATATGAATTGATTTTGGAAAAATATATTCCATATTTGGAATCATAATAATTTATATTATCTAATAAGTTCAAATTAATTTTTTTCCATAATGAATAGTAAAAACTGTAAAAATTGTTTTTTTGTGGTTAAGGTGAAAATGGGTTTATCGAGGGGTTAAACTAAAAAGATATGGGGTAAAATGAACTATAAACTTATTAAAAATCCATTGGATAGAAATATTTAGACCTTATATTTTCTATTATTTATAATTGTCCATTTTTTTCCTTGTGTCATGTTAAAAATGTGGGTACATGTTTTTCTTTTCAAAAAATTATAAATGTGCCACTCACCTCACTTATAAAAGGTCACAACTTCTCCTCTCCTCTTCACACTTCCAAAACCATTTGGTTAATCCAAGATATACCCATATAAATTCATTTATTCCATGTTATCATAATATAATCCTTATTTTGGTCATAAATAAAACTTAATAATCCTTTTGTTTCAAACCAAAAGAATTTGTTCGAAGAAGAGGTAATGTCCCTAACCAAGAATTTTATATTATTTATTTTTCCATATAATTAAATTATTATTTAACCATGATGATATAATAAAATCAGTATAATACATATAATTAGATGTTTTTTTAATTTAATGACCTATAACCATCTCCACTTCCATAAAATTTGATACGAACTCATCATTCGTGTGTACGGTGGACAACCTCCTCACGAACCGATGGTATTCACTTTCCATCACCATCTATCAAGGATGGATATAATGATGGATTTAATATTTATATATTATATTTATGATATTATTATACCTATAGAGTTATAATACCACATATATCTTCTTACCACCCAACCTGTTGGAAAATAATAACATCGCTCGTGTGTACGACAAACCACCGTCTTGTGAACCGATGTGATTTGTTTTTCATTTCTATTTTACTTATATGGTAATAAGGTTAGATAATAAATATATATAAAATTTATAACATAATTATTATTATATAATTATGATATCACATATAAATTCTTACTTTCCATTTTGTGGGGGATATGGTAACGTCATTCATGTGTTCAACAGACTACCGCCTCACGAAGTTATATGATTCATTTTCACTAACACTTTTCATAGAAGGTAATTAGGGTAAATTTAATGAATATATGTGATATATATGGAATACAAATTACTCTTTAAGGGTAATATATTATTTACCTTCCATTAATTTAATTCTTCAAAAAATGGAAACAACATTAATGCGTACTATGACCTACCATCTCAATGAACGATGTATTTCATTTTCTATATCTAAATATTATGGATTAATATAAATAAATAATATATATATATATATATATGATATTATTATCATGGATAATTTTTTTATTAAATAATGATGAAATTAAAAGGACAAAAAACACCAAACCAAAACATATGTGAAAAACGAAGCAGTTATTACCCAAAACGTAACATTAATAAGGAAATATTAATAAACAGGTAATAAAAGGTCATAAGTAAATCATATATGGTATTATAAATATTTTTATGGTTATTTAATATATTTATAATAAACTTATATTTATTATACAATATGTTCAAATGTTTATAAAGGAAGTCGAGACTTTTGATAAGGGATTTCTAGTCCCTTTTATTTCTAGGAGACATATGAAGATTCACTACTCATATATTTTGTTTAGTGTATATACTTCCTATTTGAAATTTTATATGATGAATATAAACTTTTTAATGAGATTTAATGTTTTATTTTATGTTATTATTTATTGGGAATTATAGTTTAAAATATTACTATGGCGGTAAGGGATTTCTGCCTCACTTTTATTTTCGGTGAGACACCATCCATATTCACCACATGTTTATTTTATGTGGTGTATATACTACCCATGAATGTATTTTATGTTTATTGTCTTTAAAATTATGGTTATTCACATATAAATATGATTATTTCTCTTTCATGGTTTTTATGATTCAAAAGTTACCAAATCATTAAGCGATTTTTGTCTCAATTTTCCTTATTTGATACATATGTTAGTTATACACCTATCTTATTTTATGAGGCTTATATATAGCCCATTTGAGATTTAATGTCATGAATTTATTTATTATCATGATATTATAAGTTTAATTTAATGTTATTATTTCATGGGATTATGATTTAAAGTTATCAAAGTGGAAAGGGTTTTATAATACAATCTCATCATTTATTAGGATTATTTATGTTTATACTTCTGATGAAGAAATCATATAAACTATCTCTAAATAAACCAATGAATTTTATTATAATATTTTTATTTCTTAAGAATACATGTTTTCTATTCATTTTACTCTATATACTCAATAGTTCAAAAGAAAATTTTAAGAAAACTCATCTTTATTTCTCTCTTCGGTTGAAAACCACTTTTCATCCAAAGCCATGTCTTATAAAAATGATTTTAAAAATGATTTTAACATTCTTAATATAATTTTTAAAGAAATTTTTACCCATGTTTGAATTTTTACAAATTTTTTTGAAAGGAATCTTTATGTATTTTTCCAAACAATTACCATTTGGATTTTATCAAAAATGTGAAATGAATTATTATTTTAACATGTACAACATGAATGGAATTTACCACCATCCAGAACATTATTTTATTTTAATAATAATTTATATTTTTTCAAGTTTATTTTAAATAAAAGTATTTTAAAAATTTCAAAGTGGAAAATATTTTTTCCTTAAGAAAAATTTTAAATAATTTTCAATTATTCCTTTATAAGTTTTAATGTTTATTTTTAAAGAAAATGACTTCCAAAAAGTTTTATAATTTTTGATATTTAAAAATTTATTTTTAAAGAAAAGTTATTTTCCTCAAGAAATTTATTAAATGATATTTAAAAATCATTTTCCATCAAACATGAAATTTGTTGATGTTACCTATGCCTTATTGAGGATATGATCCAAGGATACCATTCCTATTCTTTCTCTGAATAGTTTTTGTTTATTATGGAATGATATTTATGAAACCTATTTATCTTCCATAGGTCACACCATGAGTAAATGATTATGAAACCCAATTCTTTTAATAGGTTATGTTATGATGAAATGATGAAATTATTATTAAGCCTATCTATTTTCTATAGGTTATTGCATGATTAAATGTTTATGAAACCAATTTCACTTCATGGGTTATGATATAATGAATGTTTTATGATCTTATAGAACACATATGCATGATTTTAATTATGTGATGCGTGCGACCTATATCTATCTCCAATGCATTGGGAAGAGATTTATATCTCATGAGATAGATAAGACTATAACAGGGAGTGGAATCGATTCAGTAAGGTAATTTTTATGCTATTATGGTCTTGTAAGTGAAACTTTAATACTATGATGGTTTGGGGAGTGAATCAATTCTAATATTATAGTCTTGGTTGTGATCCTTAAATACTATTGAAATGATTTTCTATGCATATGTGTATGCCAAAATGCTATGTATTATGCCAATGTTATGCTATAATGGATCATGTTCTTTGATTTCATTATGATTCATGTCTTGTGAACTTCCAATATTTATGCTATGACTTAAGATTCTGATATTTGATATGCATGATATGGTTTTCATATGTTTTGATCATGTTCTCATACCCTTATGCTCACATTATGTTTACATAATTTCCCTTGTTTACCCTTAATGAACATCTAATATCACCCTTATGTTTCCTTTCCCTATGTTATGAATAATTTTATTAAGTAGTTTATATATATGAAGAGTAATAAATGAGATAATATTTTTGGGAAACACTGAATATCTTTCAGTGAATAAGAAGGTTGTGTACCTAGTATCCAAAGACACAACACCTTTATGAACCTCAAGTGTGTGTTTTTTTAATGTAATGAATATTCATTTAAAAATATGAAATATATTTTTATGAAAATTTTAGTCCAATATATAATTTATTTATTAATTCATAATAAATAAGTACTCAAAATTTCTGTAAAGTCAATTTATGCTTCAAAAATAAATTTTCTTCAATTTTTTTATTAATTTTAATGTTATAATTAATTTTTGGAACATTAAGAAATTTTATTTTATAAAATTAATATAACTTTTAAAATATACATATAAATATTAATTTAAGGTAAAATTTTAGTATTTTTATGAAGAGTTCGATTTTTCATTGAATAGTGGAAAATACGAATTTTTGTAGAACCTCTATTTATTTTAATAAATTAAGTAATTAAAAAGTCATATTATTAATTTAATTTGATTTAAATTAACATAATTATTATTTAGTTATATTTAATAAAATTAATTACTTATAAATCATCTTTATATTTTATTTTAGTATAACTTTATTCTTAGGCTTAAAAACACATTTTTTTGAAAACTGTTTTAAAGTGCATAATGTTTCTCCATTTTAATTAATTAAAATAACCCCTAACTGGTAATTATTTTAATTAAATGTATAGATTATATATATATATATATATATATATTAATTTAAATAAATATAATGATATTTTATATTTATACACTCATTATAAGATCGTCTTTTTATTGAAAAACACATTTTTTGAAAAACATCTTTTCGTCACGCTTGCTGGATTTATTTTAAATTAAATTCAGAAATTATATGAATTGAATTTGATAAAATGGATTCAATATTTTTTATTAGAATAACTTATATTATGAAATAGGGTCTAGTTAATTTTTATTCATAATGAATAGTAAAAACGGTAAAAAAAGTAATCATGGTAAAAAAACAAAATGGTAAAAGTGAGTAACCTTAGAGGTAAAGTGAATAACATGTTTAAAACATGTTTATTTTTTGTGGTAGAGGTTCTAAATGAACTTATTTATCCTAAAAAAATTATTTTTCAATTTTATATGCACTTTTCTCGAGAGTGACTTCCCATTATTGAATATTTTTGGATATTTACAAGGTTGCGACTCCTCAATTATAAAAGGAACCCTCCCATCACCTATTCACACCTCTCAAGAAATTTTTATCAATAAAACCCTAAAAACATATCTCCCCAAAATAATTATCCACATTATAGATCTTCTTTTATTCCCATACTACCATCCTTATGGTCCTTAATAGGATATCCAAAGGAGGTTTTTCTAAGCAAAGGTAATTGTCTTCATCGAGCACCTTCTTTTTTATTGATTCTTTTTTCATGTTAAATTTTTTCTTAAAAATTATGATATTATAAAAAAATTACCTCATATATACTTATATTTTATTATTTTGATGAAATAATATTCATCTATCTCCTCTTCCATAAAATGGTAAATGAAACTGCCAATCGTGTGTACAATAAGCTATCGCCTCATGAACCGATGTAATTCGTTTTCCATCATTGAATCACATGAATGTTCAAGATGATGGATTTAATATATATATATATATATATAATATTCAGTAAATATTAATCATTATAGAAATGTAACATGTCATTTACCTTATTACCTTATGATCCATAGAAAAATGATAACATCGTTCGTATGTACGACAGACTGCTGCTTCGCAAAGCAATGTGATTCATTTTTTATTACCACATCACATGGTTGGTATATTTAAGTGTATTTAAATAAATAACATGATATTTATGATATTATAATCATTATATAAAGATAAAATAACACTTACCTTTCTTTCATCATGATCATTGATAAATGGAAATGTTACAAATGCGTATGTATGACCTACCATCTCCATGATTATAATATAATTCATTTTTCATAACCATAATTCATTGTCCTGATTATTGTTCTAGAAATTATAGAATAATTAACCATTTGAACATGGTCAACATAATTATACCATTTCGAAATTATGAACCGAGCATCCTCGAAACACCCAGTGGGGGAATAAATGATTAAGTAATTAAATAAATCATTAAAATAAATTAATTAAATGGTTTAAGTATAAGGTATTAAACCTAAAAAATGTTCTTAAGAAAAAAAATTGATATAAGTTTATTGTATCAGACATAAAATACAGAAAAGAAAAATTCTAGACTCAAGTCAAGGGTTTCATCTCAAAAATTCCTTCTTTGTGATACATGTTCTTTTGGAACCAAATTTATTTTAAATGGTGTATATACTAACCCATTAAATTTTATATCATGAATCATCCATAATTAATGATATATTAAGTTTTAATTAATTTTCATTATTCATGGTAGTTATGATTCAAGAGTTTCCAAAGTGTTAAGGGTTTATGTTTCAATATAATATTAATCAGAATTTTTTATGCTTGAATTTCTACTGTAGGGAATTATTTGATCATTATATAATACAACACTTTTAATTTTATTATAATATTGTTATTCATGAAATTTTCAAGTATTAATATATATTCATCCTTTTAGTACATAAAATAATTGTGATTTATTTTAATAAAATATAACTTTATTTCTCTAACAACCTAAGGTTGACATACATGAACATTACTATAAGGCCCTATCCTTAAACCTTACTTAATATTGAATTAAATGAATAATTCACATTGAGGATCTTTTCAGGTTTAGAGTTTTAGAGAATTAGAACATAACTATTACATCTCAAAAGATTACAAAGTAGACACTTCTACTAAGTTTCCATAAAATAAAAACTCTTAAAAAGAAACATGTATAGTTCCATGTTTTAGGTAGC
The DNA here is from genome assembly GCA_963277665.1 of Viscum album. Classification (NCBI taxonomy): domain Eukaryota; kingdom Viridiplantae; phylum Streptophyta; class Magnoliopsida; order Santalales; family Viscaceae; genus Viscum; species Viscum album. Next base: position 1,742,890,090 of record OY728161.1, read on the forward strand.
ATGAATTTCCCTTGATCCCATCCTTGACCCTATTCAACGCTAAGTCCTGTGAAAAACATTTCAAAAACTTGGGATGAGCATAAGAAGCTCAGTAAGGGATACACAAAGAATGAAAACTGTTAGTTTTTCAAAACAACAAGTAAACCATGAATACTTTATCAATGTAATACTTTTCACCCTCATGAAGTAGTAAAAACTCTTCACTGAAAAAAAAGTATCATTACTTACCTTTTTGTAACCAAAGGATTACCATAAAACCCATATAAAGAACACATAACATATATAAAGGTAACTTGAGACATAAACATACTTAAGTGGAATAACCATACGGTCTACTTCCCCACATATCACTTAATGGAATAGCCATACGGCCAATTTCCATACATACTTAATGGAATAGCCATACGGCCAACTTCCATACCCAATGCATTGGAGGTTATAACGTAACCACCCGTCCTGGTATTCACGGCACCACCCGTCATAATGTCAAAGTACCATTATTACACATAAAATATGGAAAATATAAACATTTCAATAACAATATTTCATTTGCAATCACAATAAATAATTCCCAGATATTGAATTAATCAATCCATTTTCAAAAACCATTTAAAAGAGATTTTTGAATCAAAGTGTCCCATACCACTTTGAAGATTTTAATGGAATTATAATTTTAAAACATTAATGTCCATATAAATAAATACTGAAAACCATTTTGAAAACATGGACATTAAAGATAAATATTTAGAATAATAAATCTTTAAAACATTTAAAATGATATTTTTGTTAAAGAGTTTTTAACAAAATGAGAGACTCTTGAATACAAATAATAGCGGAATAACATTTAATCCAAAATTTATAATATCAAGAGAATAAAAGGATTCATGATATAATATGTCAAAGGATAGTATACACACCATATAAGAGTGAATTGGTGCATAACAACAATGAAGTCTCAAAAGAAATGTAAAATGAGATGAAATCCATTATAAAGAAGGTATCCTTAAATTAAGGATAAATCAATCTCATAATTATGTGTGAAAAATATAAATACACCCAATATAAGTGGATATTAAGTGTAAAACAATAAAAGTTTATTCACACATATTCAAAGTATGACATATTCAATAACTACATGTTGAACCCAAAGAAATCGAAATTGGGTTAAGAAGTTCCCTTGGTAAAATTCGACAGCCTAACGGCGTCACATAAAATTTTACATAAAGGGTTGATGAGAGAGATAAAGGGTATCTCGTAACTTGGACATAAAATTTACATAAATAAGGATATATAAAAACATATCCCAACATAATAGTGTGTGAATTAAAAGACATAACAAAAGAAGTCTTTTAAAAAGAGGAGGGTGAAAGGTCCCCTTACCGAGTTGGGTAACTTTCGAAACGTACACCCCATGGAAGAAGGGTCATACAATGAAGATGTGAATACCCATAAATGAAATTATACTACACAAAGTGTATAATAATGGGCTGTACATACACCACTGAAAGGAAATTGTGGCAAATGTAGCATAAATCTCACGGGAATAAAAGTGAGACGAACAATCCCTTATGAAAACTTGGCAGCCTAACGGCACCACTTAAAACTTTCAAAATGGATTGATGAGATCAAATAGAGTATCTCATCATATTACAATAAAATGTACATAAAGAGGAATATAAAATAACATCCCCCATCATAACAAAGAAGAACTTAAAATATGTGACAAAAAGGAGAGTACTTAAAAAGAAAGAGAGAGGTTAGATCTCTTACGAAAATTCGGCAGCCTAACGGCGCCACTCAAAACTTCCAAAATGGATTGATGAGAGAGAATAGGGTCTCTCATCATATGAACATAAAAATTATAGTAAGTGTAAAATATAATAACATCCCAATAACAAGAAAGATGATCTTTAGAGGGAATGACATAAAAGAGTGTACTTAAAAAAGAAAGAGAGGAGTAAGATCCCTTACCTCGAGTCCGACTTGACTCGATCGTTCTTTAATCTCCTGAATAATAAACTTGAGTTAATTTATACTTCCTTAAAAACCTTTTCCAAGTTCATTATTCCTTTTATATCACTTATTACCATGTCATAAACATTATGTAATCATTTAAGTTAATAATATTTGTTTTGCCGATATTTGGTTCTTAAGTCGAAAGTGGACTTCTTACAATTACATGTTGTTCGTGTGGACAAATGTTTATTATATAAAGAATTTTATTCATGATTTAGATATCATATATGTCATATATATCCAGTACATGCATGCATTTATAACATTACATAATCATTTAGAGGTAAGAAATGAAATGCACCGTTCATGGAGACGGTAAGCCGTACGTACGCATGAACGCTACTTTCATTTCTATTTCGTATTTTATAGAATGGAATAATAATTATATAAAGGTATATTATAATTAAAGTATAATATCATATATAATATCATAGTTCCATCCTTTATACGTCCCACATATGGTATTTAACGAATCAAATCACTTTGAGGGGGCGGTAGTCCGCACTTCCTTAAATGAAAATATCACGTTTACCCATAATAGAAACCATAAAGGTATGCCCCAAAATGGAAAAAAAACAGAAGTTTAAGGAAAACATAAACATATTATATATCATATATAAAAATAGTGACATCATAATGGCCACCTTTGAAGGTGTTAAATGAGTATTGAACAATCATCGTTTCGGGAGGCAGAATTTCTCCATCCACGAAAACCGTATGTTCTTTAACCATTTTATGTAGTTGTGTGAGAGTGTAGCTCGAATAAATATTATAACAACATCCTAGTATATTTAAGATACTGGTGTTGTTACAAAAGAAGTAAATAAAAAGAGTTTAGGGTGTTGGAGAAGAAAAATAAAACAAATGAACATGAGAGAATGAATTACCTTTAAAAGTGTAACTCCTTTTGATTTGAGCCTAAAGGCTTCCTTTGAAAGGATTCTGCCCAAAGGGAATCCTCTAGGATGAGGATAGGTATGTGGAGAGAGTAAATGGGCAGGTGTTGGCCGAGGAAAAGGCTTGAGGAGTGTGTGAAATGAGGTAGAGGTGGGGGCCTTTTATAAGAGGAGAGGAGGGACACTTTTGGAAAGTAAAGAAATATTACTTTATTTGAAAATGTGTTTCGGTTTCAAAAGGTACCACATTGATATAATTAGTGTATAAGGTGATAAGGGTTCGAAATCCACCCATCCAATATGTTTTTGACATGTGTAGTTCATAGATTTTACATTATCTTCTCATTTTATTTAAATCGTCAGATAATGATGTCATCACTGCATCATTATGATGTCATAAATAATTTAATTTATTTAATGTCTAAAAATTATAAAAAAATTACTATGATGTAGGAAATCTTTTTATCTTTCCAATTACTATTTATAACAAAAAATCTGACTTGTATAACCCCACTTAAAAACTATTTTAGTAAAACATATCATGTTTGTGTCATTTTTACTTTTACATTAAATAAAAAGTTATTTATGTCATTTCCCAACCAAAGTGGATCCATGGGGTCCCCAAGTTGACCCATGGCTTGTCTTGGTCGGCCATGACACAAACAATGAGGGTAGGACATGTGTAAAGCTCATCTCATATTATTAAAACATTATTTTTACCCTAAACTACACTAATTACCACTAATCGCGATTAAAAATTTTATAAGTTACTATTCACCAAAAAATTATTTTTATCCCATTGAACCACATTTTACTTCTTAATGACAACCATGTATGTCGGATTTTTGAAATTCAAAACACAGAAGTGGTAAAATTTCATTTAAACGAAAAATCAGTTTTTATAAGTACCACTTAGTGGTTTCACTATTCATCAAAAATTGAAGTTTTTCAGAAAAATCCCAAAAATTCACCCTAAGCTATATTTGATATTCCGAATTTAAAAATGAAGTCCATTTTAAAAAATTCACAACATATAAGTTGCATTAATTAATTTAATAATTAATTCCCGCTGTCAGAGCAAATAACGTGTTTTTATGAAACAATAAGTATCAAAAGATTGACACTAGTTTAAGTCCGATTTCAAAGTGAAATTAATTCCAACGACCACTATTGGATTTAATGGTAAAAATATTTTCTAATTTACTTTAAAAACAATTCAAAAGATAATCTAATCATATAAATAAATTAGATTAAAAATAGGTTTTGAATTAAAAAACAACATTTTACACTATTCATTAAAAAAATGAACTTTATCGGAAAAATACCAAAAATTTACACAAAGTAAAATTTGATGTCCCGATTCTAAAGAAGAGTTTTATTTGGTCCAAAAGAATGTATAAGAGTGATCAAAACTATTTTTAATGACAGTTCGCCATCAAAAGGCGATAAGTGAACCTTTAGTAAAAATTAGGGTATAAAAGCCTAAAATTGAATTCTTTCCGTATTTTAAGCCTTTGGATAAATGTAAAAACATTTAAAAAACATATATAATCATATTTTAGTAATTTCTATCCATTCCCGCCAATACAACGTCTACATGTTAACTACCATGTAAAATAATATTATTTTATTATTAGAGTGCAACGTAAGATTCCCAAGAAACTCGTTGTTGCGTATTGGGTACGCCATCGAGCATAGCATCTCCTTTAAAGTAATATTAATATTTTATTCACAAATATGGATAAATATAAAGATGTCATATTCTTTATTTACCTGGGGTGTTATATCCTTCCCCCCTTTTGGGAATTGCGTCCTCGCAATTTTAAAATTGGGCTTGGAAACATCCTTGAAACTCCCACATCGGAGGAGAGTCAGTAAAACAATCACTTTAAAATAAAGAAAGATAAGTACAAAGGTCACCCGAGTTAACCCATACTAGGATTCCAAGTATGAAAACATGGACATGGAGGAGAAAACATAGGGTCATGTTCTGATGAAGAGTGATAGAAAACATGTTTAGGAGAAAGTTAACCATGAGAAAATCACAAACTTGTGATGGGTTAAACGGTATTTGATTCCCCAGTAGGAAAAGTTAATAGAAAACATTTTTGTTTTAAGCTAATTTTTATTTAGGAATTTATTCATAAGGAAACATAATCACTTATCATGTTGACTTTCAACTTTTACTAGATTCCTTAATCAAACTCATATTTTCTCCAAAAGGCGAGTATCTAGGAAGACTTGTTCACATTAAGAGTACTATAATCAACTTTTAGAGAATTGCCTAATCCACAAAAGAGAACTATATACTTCCCATGTATTTACACTTTAACCAAAACCAAAACCAAAAAGGCTAGTACAAGATCAGATAATCCAGAAAAGGATAACCCTTTATAAAAAGAAAATCTATGCTTAATCTCCAAAATTTTTCCAACAAAACCCAAAGTTCAACGAGGACCATTTGTCCATAAAATTCTTCAAAGTAAACCAAAATAAGATTGAAACCCAAATATTTGAAGGATTTAGTCACATAGTCTACCAAGTTAAATCGTAACATTTATCTCCAAACAATATCAGTTGCTCCTAAAGTCTCGTATTGAAAAGTAATTAACCTAATCACATATCCTCCATGATAGGTTAATCATTTTAATAAATAACCCAAAATCAACTTACTCTTAAAAAAAAGAATCAGTCAAACTAACCAGGGACTTCACGTAGTCCAGTGGTAGGCGATAAATACCAGTCGCATTTTGGTTGTGGGTTCGATTCCCGCGGCTTTGTCCGACGCGACGGGTTGTCACACGGTCTGCGTGTTGTCCTTTTTCCAAAACTATATAATTCTTAAAACATTCCCCAAAATGAGATAAAATCTTCAAAAATAATCATAACATATTTTAACCTCAAGTTTATCTCATTCCTTTCATTTTCCATCATATCATAGAGTAACCCATAATTACCTAAAAATTAAGGATCATATAAACCCTAATGGTTACCTTAATAATTATTACCTGAATTTCCTCATCGAGTTGGCCATCTCGTACATGATACATTAGAGAACTCACTAAGGTTGAAGTGGTTGATCATGACTCCTTGATAGTTGGTTTAGAACAACTATGAGATTCCTCATTGAATCCCCCATATCATCTAGTATCTTAATCAGAGAACCACCACAGTTTCCTTCAAACCCATTTTCACTTTGGTGCCTACTAGATCCAGCCATTTACTAAAACCAAAAAGGTCAGTGTGAGTATATCAACATAACCATCATGTACTAATGAGGAAGATAAACACTAAGATATACTTACTCATTCACTTTATCTAAAACTAGGACTCTTTCTGAAATCCTAACCATTATGGTAATGCCACTTGTGCTTAAAGAATACCCTAACATCTAAAGTTATCTAAACCGACCTTTGATACCAACTATAAGGCCCCAGCCTTAAACCTTACTTAATATTGAATTAAATGAATAATTCACATTGAGGATCTTTTCAGGTTTAGAGTTTTAGAGAATTAGAACATAACTATTACATCTCAAAAGATTACAAAGTAGATACTTCTACTAAGTTTCCATAAAATAAAAACTCTTAAAAAGAAACATGTATAGTTCCATGTTTTAGGTATCATGAATTTCCCTTGATCCCATCCTTGACCCTATTCCACGCTAAGTCCTGTGAAAAACATTTCAAAAACTTGAGATGGGCATAAGAAGCTCAGTAAGGGATACACAAAGAATGAAAACTGTTAGTTTTTCAAAACAACAAGTAAACCATGAATACTTTATCAATGTAATACTTTTCACCCTCATGAAGTAGTAAAAACTCTTCACTGAAAAAAAAGTATCATTACTTACCTTTTTGTAACCAAAGGATTACCATAAAACCCATATAAAGAACACATAACATATATAAAGGTAACATGGGACATAAACATACTTAAGTGGAATAACCATACGGTCTACTTCCACAAATATCACTTAATGGAATAGCCATACGGCCAATTTCCATACATACTTAATGGAATATCCATACGGCCAACTTCCATACCCAATGCATTGGAGGTTATAACGTAACCACCCGTCCTGGTATTCACGACACCACCCGTCATAATGTCCAAGTACCATTATTACACATAAAATATGGAAAATATAAACATTTCAATAACAATATTTCATTTGCAATCACAATAAATAATTCCCAGATATTGAATTAATCAATCCATTTTCAAAAACCATTTAAAAGAGATTTTTGAATCAAAGTGTCCCATACCACTTTGAAGATTTTAATGGAATTATAATTTTAAAACATTAATGTCCATATAAATAAATACTGAAAACCATTTTGAAAACATGGACATTAAAGATAAAGATTTAGAATAATAAATCTTTAAAACATTTAAAATGATATTTTTGTTAAAGAGTTTTTAACAAAATGAGAGACTCTTGAATACAAATAATAGCGGAATAACATTTAATCCAAACTTTATAATATCACGAGAATAAAAGGATTCATGATATAATATGTAAAAGGACATTATACACACCATATAAGAGTGAATTGGTGCATAACAACAATGAAGTCTCAAAAGAAATGTAAAATGAGATGAAATCCATTATAAAGAAGGTATCCTTAAATTAAGGATAAATCAATCTCATAATTATGTGTGACAAATATAAATAAACCCAATATAAGTGGATATTAAGTGTAAAACAATCAAAGGTTATTCACACATATTCAAAGGATGACATATTCAATAACTACATGTTGAACCCAAAGAAATCGAAATTGGGTTAAGAAGTTCCCTTGGTAAAATTCGACAGCCTAACGACGTCACATAAAATTTTACATAAAGGGTTGATGAGAGAGATAAAGGGTATCTCATAACTTGGACATAAAATTTACATAAATAAGGATATATAAGAACATATCCCAACATAATAGTGTGTGAATTAAAAGACATAACAAAAGAAGTCTTTTAAAAAGAGGAGGGTGAAAGGTCCCCTTACCGAGTTGGGTAACTTTCGAAACATACACCCCATGGAAGAAGGGTCATACAATGAAGATGTGAATACCCATAAATGAAATTATACTACACAAAGTGTATAATAATGGGCTGTACATGCACCACTCAAAGGAAATTGTGGCAAATGTAGCATAAATCTCACGGGAATAAAAGTGAGATGAACAATCCCTTATGAAAACTTGGCAGCCTAACGCCGCCACTTAAAACTTTCAAAATGGATTGATGAGATCAAATAGAGTATCTCATCATATTACAATAAAATGTACAGAAATAGGAATATAAAAGAACATCCCCCATCATAACAAATAAGAACTTAAAATATGTGACAAAAAGGAGAGTACTTAAAAAGAAAGAGAGATGTTAGATCTCTTACGAAAATTCGGCAGCCTAACGGCGCCACTCAAAACTTCCAAAATGGATTGATGAGAGAGAATAGGGTCTCTCATCACATGAACATAAAAATTACAGTAATTGTAAAATATAATAACATCCCAATAACAAGAAAGATGATCTTTAGAGGGAATGACATAAAAGAGTGTACTTAAAAAAGAAAGAGAGGAGTAAGATCCCTTACCTCGGGTCCGACTTGACACGATCGTTCTTTAATCTCATGAATAATAAACTTGAGTTAATTTCTACTTCCTTAAAAACCTTTTCCAAGTTCATTATTCCTTTTATATCACTTATTACCATGTCATAAACATTATGTAATCATTTAAGTTAATAATATTTGTTTTGCCGATATTTGGTTCTTTAGTCGAAAGTGGACTTCTTACAATTACATGTTGTTCGTGTGGCCAAATGTTTATTATATACAGAATTTTATTCATGATGTAGATATCATATATGTCATATATATCTAGTAAATGCATGAATTTATAACATTACATAATAATTTAGAGGTAAGAAATGAAATGCACCGTTCATGGAGACGGTAAGCCGTACGTACGCATGATCGCTACTTTCATTTCTATTTCGTATTTTATAGAATGGAATAATAATTATATAAAGTTATATTATAATTACAGTATAATATCATATATAATATCATAGTTCCATCCTTTATACATCCCACATATGGTATTTAACGAATCAAATCACTTTGAGGGGGCGGTAGTCCGCACTTCCTTAAATGAAAATATCGCGTTTACCCATAATGGAAACCATAAAGGTATTCCCAAAGTGAAAAAAAACAGAATATTAAGGAAAAAATAAACATATTATATATCATATATAAAAATAGTGGCATCATAATGGCCACCTTTGAAGGTGTTAAATGAGTATTGAACAATCATCGTTTCGGGAGGCAGAATTTCGCCATCCACGGAAACCGTATGTTCTTTAACCATTTGATGTAGTTGTGTGAGAGTGTAGCTCGAATAAATCTTATAAAAACATCCTAGTATATTTAATATACTGTTGTTTTTACAAAAAAAGTAAATAAAAAGAGTTTAGGGGGTTGGAGAAGAAAAATAAAACAAATGAACATGAGAGAATGAATTACCTTTAAAAGTGTAACTCCTTTTGATTTGAGCCTAAAGGCTTCCTTTGAAAGGATTCTGCCCAAAGGGAATCCTCTAGGATGAGGAGAGGGATGTGGAGAGAGTAAATGGGAAGGGGTTGGCAGAGCCAAAGGCTTGAGGAGTGTGTGAAATGAGGTAGAGGTGGGGGCCTGTTATAATAGGAGAGGAGGGCCACTTTTGGAAAGTAAAGAAATATTACTTTATTTGAAAATTTGTTTCGGTTTAAAAAGGTCCCACATTGATATAATTCGTGGATAAGGTGATAAGGGTTCTAAATCCACCCATCCAATAAGTTTTGGACATGTGTAGTTCATAGATTTTACATTATCTTCTCATTTTATTTAAATCGTCAGATAATGATGTCATCACTGCATCATTATGATGTCATAAATAATTTAATTTATTTAATGTCTAAAAATTATAAAAAAATTACTATGATGTAGGAAATCTTTTTATCTTTCCAATTACTATTTATAACAAAAAATATGACTTGTATAACCCCACTTAAAAACTATTTTAGTAAAACATATCATGTTTGTGTCATTTTTACTTTTACATTAAATAAAAAGTTATTTATGTCATTTCCCAACCAAAGTGGATCCATGGGGTCCCCAAGTTGACCCATGACTTTTCTTGGTCGACCATGACACAAAAAATGAGGGTAGAACATGTGTCAAGCTCATATCATATTATTAAAACATTATTTTTACCCTAAACTACACTAGTTACCACTAATCGCGATTAAAAACTTAATATGTTACTATTCACCAAAAAATTATTTTTATCCCATTGAACCACATTTTACTTCTTAATGACAACCATGTATTTCGGATTTTTGAAATTCAAAACACAGAAGTGGTAAAATTTCATTTAAATGAAAAATCAGTTTTTATAAGTACCACTTAGTGGTTTCACTATTCATCAAAAATTGAAGTTTTTCAGAAAAATCCCAAAAATTCACCCTAAGCTATATTTGATATTCCGAATTCAAAAATGAAGTCCATTTTAAAAAATTCACAACATATAAATTGCATTAATTAATTTAATAATTAATTCCCGCTGTCAGAGTAAATAACGTGTTTTTATGAAACAATAAGTATCAAAAGATTGACACTAGTTTAAGTCCGATTTCAAAGTGAAATTAATTCCAACGACCACTATTGGATTTAATGTTAAAAATATTTTCTAATTTCACTTTAAAACCAATTCAAAAGATAATCTAATCATATAAATAAATTAGATTAAAAAGAGGTTTTGAATTAAAAAACAACATTTTACACTATTCATTAAAAAAAATGAACTTTATCGGAAAAATACCAAAAATTTACACAAAGTAAAATTTGATGTCCCGATTCTAAAGAAGAGTTTTATTTGGTCCAAAAGAATGTATAAGAGTGATCAAAACTATTTTTAATGACAGTTCGCCATCAAAAGGCGATAAGTGAACCTTTAGTGAAAATTAGGGTATAAAAGCCTAAAATTGAATTCTTTCCATATTTTAAGCCTTTGGATAAATGTAAAAACATTTAAAAAACATATATAATCATATTTTAGTTATTTATATCCATTCCCGCCAATACAACATCTACATGTTAACTACCATTTAAAATAATATTATTTTATTATTAGAGTGCAACGTAAGATTCCCAAGAAACTCGTTGTTGCGTATTGGGTACGCCATCGAGCATAGCATCCCCTTTAAAGTAATATTAATATTTGATTCAAAAATATGGATAAATATAAAGATGTCATATTCTTTATTTACCTGGGGTGTTACAATTACATTACTTTTTTGGAATACTTAATACATTACACAACTAGACACCCAAAAAACGTATTAGTTTAGTTCCTTTTGAAACTTCAAACACATTCTTTTATTTTTTTGAAAGATCTTAAACATCTCCCATAAATATTTTCCCTTAGGTTTTCCTAACTAAAACCTTTACTTATATCTTGGGGAAAAGAAAACATTTGAAAAATGTGATATTAGATAATCAATAAGGGCAAACAAAGAAAATATCAAACAAAACCTTAAAATAATAATGTAAAAACATGAACATAACTTTTTAAAATCACACCACGTATAACATATCTCATAATATTGAGTCATGAAATAAATCTTGGTAGTTTATAAGGCATAAATCATAAAAGAAAATGAGCAATGAGAAAGTAGAATTGGAATAAAGCATGGAATTGTGGAAAACACATAAGCATAGAAAATCATTTCTATATTATCCAAGGTTCATTTCCATGAACATCATAGTATAAAAAGACACTCACTGAACCAAGTTCACTCCTAATTCCAGCCCTGTATTACTCAATCAGGTTTATATACCATGTCAGCCTTATATTACTAAACTGAGATCATTTCCCATTTTAGTCCTGTATTACTAAACAACGATCAGTTCATATTCCAGTCATATATTACTGAACTAAGATCATTTCCCATTCTAGTCCTATCTATATCACGAGATATAAATATTTACCCAATTAATTGGAGGGAGATATAAGTCACACCCATCATATAATGAAAACCATACATATTTTTTCCACAAAAACATAAATTATTCATTATAGTATATCCTAAGCAATAAAATAGGTTTCTTAAACATCATTCATCATAACATAATCCATGTAAAAAAATGGATTTTATAAATATCATTCCATCATAAACATAATCAAACAATAGGAATAATAGGTATAGTATACTTGAAACATAAAACTATTAGATAATTCTAACTTAGATGGAAAATAATTTTCATAAAATACTTGAAATTAATTCTTGAGGAAAATATCCTTTCTTCTTCAAAAATATTTTATTTTCTTAAAATATCATGCAATTTTAAAAGAAAATAATTTCTTAGAAAATAACATTAAAATATTGTAAGGGAATTTTCATGGAAATAGGAATTATGAAAACCTAAAAATCCATTAATTACATATAAGTTAAAAAAACATTATTCCCGTACTTTTTTTGGAAAAGTCAAAAAGTACATCATTTGAAAAACAAGAGAAAGATTCTTTTCAAACCGTATAGTAAAAAGTAAAAAATGATTAAAAATGACTTTGAACATCCATATGATAATAGTAAAACATTTTATGAAATAATGTTTAGAAAATATAGACATGGATGATAAATAATCCTCAGTAAATACTTACGTATAAACAATCTCGGATAATAATGAGATTGAGAAATTATCCCGTACCTTAGGTCTGATATTCTTTGTTTGGATCCAAACCTCCTGTATAATAATTTAAATAATGTTATTGACTTATTAAAAAATCATAGTAATGTTTATGATATCATATATGATCATATTATCATCTCTTTGTTAGTGAAATTTCATTATTACTCGTTATTTGGGTATTAATGGCTTCGTTTTCTTATGCATGTTTTGTTGAATAATTTCTGATTATCCTTCTCAGGTCATAGTTATGTCATTAATAAATGATATTAACATAATATATACCATATTTATTCATTATATACATTTATATAATCATGATTTAAAGGAAATCTTGTTGAATGAATCACATTGCATCGTGGAAATGGTATGTTGTGCGTATGCACAAGAGAGGATATCATTCCCATAATTATGAAATGATATGGAAGTGGATTTTAAATATTTTGTTATATAATTCATATAATTTCATAATAATCACATATAGTTATTATTTATATCATTGTACCCATCCAAGTAGAGTGGTGATGAAAAACAGATCACACCACAATGTGGTGATGGTAAGCCGTACGTACGCGTGCGTGATGATTTCATTTTTCATAGGATATATAGAAGGTGGAATAAGGTTGTTACATAATTATAATAACATCTCTGTATATAATTTATCCTTGTGTTATTACTTTATAATGGAAACAACTCATGAATAATAAGTATAAGAAGAAAGAAGTTTGAAAGAATCAGTAGAGGAGATTACTTCTTTTTCGACATGCTCCCTTCAGGTTTCCTATTAAAGGCATTAGAGTTGGTCTTTTGAGAAGACCAAAACCTCTAGAATGTGACTAGGGAATTTGAAAATGGAAATGGTAAGGGGATGGATGATATTTAAAGCTTAATTATTTGTGAAGAAATGAGGGAGGATGATCTTTTTTTATAATTGAGATGAGGGTCATTTTTGGAAACTCAAAAATATTAAATTAATATAAATTAATTAAAAAAATGATTCCAACTTGAGTTATATTTAAGATAAGATGAGTATGGTTCTAAATAATCTCAACAAATAATTTTTAGACATGTTTTGATTTCATTTTAAAACTTATCATTTTGTTTTACCCTTAATTATTCTCTTTTAATTTTAATTGTGGTAACAACATTTTAAATATCAAGAGACTATAAATTTTACTTATATGGGTTAAATTTAGCATTAATAGACATTTTATATACCTTTAAATTATAAAATTCACATTAAAATTTTTAAATATTTTTTGGTTTTTTAAATAATTTAATAAAATATTATTTTTATAAAATATCACTAGTGTCAATTTTGACAATATTTATTTCATTAAATTTAATTAAAATTAAAAAAGAGAGATAACTTTGAAAAAAACCATTTTATAGAATTAAAATATTTCATAATCACCTATAAAATTTACATAGTCCACTAATCAATTAAAGTTATATTTATTTTAATATTTTTCATTTCATTTATTTGAAATTAATATTAATAAAGTAATTATTGTATCACTGTTGTGTCAGTATTTATAGTAATTATATAATCTATAAAAATTATAAATACATCCTTATGATGTAGATAAGTTCATTATATTTTTGGATATTATTTATTATCTAAGTTTATTATGTTTATCCCTATATTAAAATTATTATACTTATAAGAAACAAGAGGGTGACATTTTGTCACTTTCATGTCACTTTCTTTTATTTTAATAATATTTATATCATTTTCATGGAAAAAAGTACATTAAATAATTTGGACCCATTTATTATAATTATATAATATATTTTTCAAAATTTAAAACATATAAGTTGAAGTAATTAATTTAAAATTAACCCCATTGAAAAAAATGAGAAAACAAGTTTTTAAAAAGTAAAAACCATCAAAAGATTGACTTGTGTTTATATCCAATTTCGAAGTGAAAATACTTAAAAATAAAAAAATTATATTAAATGATAAAAAATAATCTAATCATACTTTAAAACTAATTAAAATGGCAATATAAAAATTTGGATAAATTGGATGAAACAACAGTTTTGAATTAAAATGCAATATTTTTTTACTATTCATTAAAATATGAAAGTTATCAAAAAAAGAAAAAAATATATCCAAACTAAATTAATACATCCCAATTCCAAATAATAATTTTAATTTTTTAAATAGAACTTATAAAAATGAAAAAAGTAAGATTTAAAATGGGCGTGCCATCAAAAGGCGGTAAAAAGTGCATTTTTTTGAAAAATATTTCTTTTATCTGAAAAATTGAATTTATTCATATAACATGTCTAGAAAATAGATAAAATAAATTTTAAAAATTATATTTATTATATATTATATATATATATTTAATTAATAAAATCCATTAAGAGTGATTTATTATTTTATAAACTCACTTATTTTCATTTAAATAGTATTTCAGAAAACATTCCCATTTATTTAAAAAGGGTTTTATTTTCATTTATAATTAATTTATCACTAAATAATTAATTATATAATCACATGTAAATCATATTTTCATAATTTAGTTAATATTTTTTTTATACCCACCATTATACTGGCTAGGTTATAAGGTAACATAATAATATTTAATTGTTCACTTAAACTCAATATTGTGTGAAATGAACTCTATCCAAAGAACTTGAAATTGATTGTAAAAAAATCCAAGCATAGTGTTGTCTGTACCGCATGATAATCCAATGCTGCGTGTAGTGAAAGTTTATCTTAGTGGAACATATAACACAAGACATTAAAGAATTTAAAAAAACATAAATAAATATATAAAAGAAAACAAAAAAATATATCTCATAAAAATATCAGGGTGTTAAATTATACCACCCTTAAAATGAATTTTTCCCTCAAAATACATCTGGTTTATAAAAGGATTAATACATGAAAGGTTCTTTCATAGAAACCCACGTCAAAAAAATGAATAATAAAAATTTCTATTAAAAAGGAATGTGAGAAACATAACAGTTACCAAAAGTCAACCATAATTGGGTTTCCACATAGAATAACATAGGAGGAAATTTAAAACATGGATATGGAAGAGAAATATAACCATCAAGTTCTGATGGATAGTGATAGAGATATGGTTAGGAGAAAGTTAAAAATCAAAAATCCATAAATCCACGGTGATTTAAGCGGCCATTTGATTCCTCAAAATGAAGGTACTAGGGTAAAATTTTGGGTTTTAATATTCTTTCCGTAGAGTTAAATAATGAGAAGAAATACTTACTTGATTAAGTATAATCTCATCCTTTCCTTTTCCTTGAACAATTTCCACTTCATCTCTTATTCCAATAAATAAAGTTAAAATTTTCATTCCCGAAGCATTATCAGATCAGGAAATCCATAAATGGGATGACAAGTCATTACATCTATCTAAAAAAAGGTTATCAAAAGTTATGAAATATACAAAAGTCCACCTATGGTGCGATATTACTTTATTCTAGCAAACTTCATCTAAAATTTAACTTAAACTTACCGTAAATTGAAAACTTTACAATCCTTTTAAAAGATGAAAAATCTGAAACTTTAGAAAGAGGTTCACTAAATCGAGTTAACATTTATCCCTCATACACAATAAGGTATCTCTTATTTGTCACATTACAAACATGTGAAAACCTTCATCATATATTTTCTCGAGTCATGGTAATAACCTAAGTTACCATAAAACCTTAGTGAAAACATGAATGATTTTAAAAATTAACTCTTTCCATATACCAGAAATCCCAAAGATTCTATAATCTCAATCCATGATATCATAAATCACTTTTTTATACTATTAGTCCTAAGGTCATTAATACTATCAAATAAATCTTTATTTCCTTATCCTAACATTATGCCATATTAAGGGTCATCCTTCCCTTAATGTTTTTTTCCAAAAAATATTTGAATCACTTTTCATGGATACCAGTACCAATTGGAATATATGCTAAAATACATATAGAAAAACCACAGTAGACTAATAGATATTTCATTATTCCATAATACCATAAAAGTGATTCTACAAAATTATTCTAGAATCCCATTACATAAACACTCAATCATTCCACCACTTGGTTGTCGTACTCTACATCAACAATAGTTATCGCATTCATTTTTCCTTTTTCTATGGACTTAAGAGGTTACTAACATCGATTATCATAAATAAACCTTGTATTAGGGCATTGGTTGACATAGTTCCCCATTTCCTTGCACTTTTAGCATTGAAGTGTGGGAGGTGTATTATGTGTATCCTTTTCTCTATTCTCATCATTAGCTATCTTTTTCCCATTACTTTTACACTCAACTTCCCAATGAAATTATTTTATACACTTAAAAAATTTAATAGTCCCTTTAATACAATCTCCACTATGCTTCTTTCCACACTTTGAGCATAAAGAAACACTCATATTCTTTTCACCATTACTTTGAGATTTTGCCTCAAACTCCATCTTCCATTTCTTGTCAAAACTATGAGATGGATATGTAACCCTAAATTCAATTTCTACCTTGATAGAACAATACAAAATCTCTTCATAGTTACTAAATTATCTTATAGATAATTACCTTTTAAGACCTAGTTTTAAGCCCCTGAAGAATCGATCAACCTTACTTTCTTGTTGGATGATAATGCCAGAAGCGTACCTTGCAATTCTTGTAAAACTTTCCTCGTATGTACCGATGGATTCATCATCCTTTTGATTAAGCTCAAAGAACTACTTTTACATATTTGTATAAACAATATGAAGAAATTACTTATTAAAAAATAAGTACATGAACTCATCCCATTCTATGGATTGAATTTAATCTTCCTACCTCGTATTCTTGATTCGAGTCCACCACTAGTCTGATTCACCTTCTAAATGATAAAAATCCAAAATAAAATTTTCATGTTATAAAAAGTGAAGGAAAAAAATATATTTTCAATGGTAAGGATCCATTTTTCAACAATAAGTGGATTAGAAGACCCACTAAAAGAAGGTAGACATTGCCTCATAAAGGAATAAAAAAAATATTGTTCCCTTATCTATTCATTTGGAAGTCCAAAATGATTCATAGCTTCTATAAGTATAGTGATAAATTTTTTCATTATAGATCCTATATAATTTGGTTGTTCAGTGTCACAACATAACTTTTGAAATATTTTTTTTAATATTTTTATGGGTTTCGATTTTTTTGTTGAGGTGCGTGCTGAACCCAATAGAATTTTTCATTTCTTTGCTGATAAAAGAGTGTTTTGGGTATGAAATTATCCGATGCCTAGGCAGGGCATGGTTGAAGCTATGCGGCTTAGCTGGGTCATGATGCATCCTTCCTGATGTTAAAAAAATTATTATTAATTAATTATTTGATGGGATGAGCAATGAAGTGGGAACAAAATTAAATAATAAAAATAAAGTGAATTAAAAAAAGTTTTAATAATAATAATAATAATATTATTATTTTTTAAGAATTTCATCATTATTATTAATGTTTTAATTAAGTTATTATTATTCATATCATTAAGTATTATTATTATTATTAATATTTTATTAAGATATTATTATTATTATTATTATAGTAATTATGTTAGAGTTTTTTTAGGTTTCTTTTTCATTTTTTTCCTTTTCCATTTATTTTCTCTTTTCTATTTTTTCCTCTATTCCCTTATCCTCTCCCTCTCCCATTGAAACCCCTATGCATCGCACCCAAAAACCCTCATGCCACCTATATTGCATCTCCCCCCTCTTCCTTTCCCGGTGCCCCTTCCTCCTTCTAGTAAAGCATCTCTAGTGCCCCCGATCTCCCTCATGCTACCCTCCGACGCGACCCCCTACTGTCAAAGAAATCGTCCTGTGTGACCCTCCTCTACCAACATAACATTTGGAAACCCTTACCGGCATGAATCCCCTCTAGAAACCACCTTCCTTACATGGTTATCTTCTCTGACCCCTCACTGCTTCCCCTCTCCCTTCACCATAAGTACAAATCACCCAGGTAAGCTTCCTTCCTCTTACATTAGGGGTTTGGTCCTTCCACACTAGGATTCTGTTTAGTTTAGGGTCTGATATTAATATTATTGGTTCAATTTCTTGAATTAGAGTTTTTTTTCTTGCTCGTGGCATAGGTGGTGTGTGGTGGAATTTTTGCACCAAATTCTTGGGGATTTCTACATTTAGGTAGGTGGTTTCATGTAAAAACATTATTTGATGAATTAATTTTCTTGTTTAATTAATTTATCATGTTCTTTAATCAATTTTTTTGGTGAAAATTATGTTAAATTGATGAATTATTTTCTTAATTTTCTTGTTTAATTTATTTAGGATGTTCTTTAATTAATTTTTTTGGTGATAATTGTGTTTATTTGATGAATTATTTTACTTGATTAAATAATTTTGGTGTGTTATGTGATTAATTTTTTAGGAGTGAAATTAATTTTTAAAAGATTTTAGTATGAGTTTGATATTTTTTAGCATGTTTATATATAATGGGGTGCGTTTTCAAGGAAAACCAATATTGTGTTATTTAATATTATTTTATGAATTGTGTTTTGATGTGGCGTGGGTGTGAATTTTTTCATAAAAGAATATCTGAGTGGGTTTTTATGTTTTAATCCATGTGATGTTTCTACAAATTTTTTAATAATTTTTTTAGTGGTTTATTTAATCGTGAAAATGGTTTATTTAAATATTAAAATGGTTTATTTAACTATACAAGTGATAATAATTAAGTTTTGAAAGGGTTTTGGTGTGCTCATGATTTTAAAAGTTTGGGTGTGTAAATGGTGGTATTTGGAATGTTTGGTGCCTTGTTCAGTTTGGGTATATGAATATGACATGTGATTTGAACTTGGAACCTGAATGAGCACTAAGGGAAGTCCGTGTAACTATGTAGGGGATTGGGACTAGTGTGCTAGTGGTTGTAGGTGGATTCAGCCTAGTATCACTTAGCGGTACTGAAGACTACAACACTAACTAAATATTTGGATTATGATTGGAGACCACTAGGGTTATAAGGATTCCCCCTATTAGTGGATCATTAATGAGAAAGTAGGTTTTCATGGTTTCAATACCACTTTTCACAGAAATGCGAGGTTCTAGTGTCCCACTACTTGCTAGTACCTATAGGGCCCCCATTCCATGTTTATTTCTCCTTAGATATTTGGCACTCACTATCTTTATACAATGTGAAATTTGGTTACATCAAAGGAAAATGTGTTTTAATTAATTTTTCATCCCTTTAATGTCATTTTCATTAAAAATACTTTCCTTAGAATTGTTCAATCCTTTTTACTTTAATTTATTAAACATGAAAGTTTATTTATGATATAATGTTTATGCATGGAATATTTTCTTGGTGGAATCCTATTGGGAATTAGCTCACACCCTACTTACACCTTTGGGTGTAAGTATATTTGGTTATGTTTGATATAGGTAAGGTTGAATCTTTTGGAGATGGTAGTTTGGGTTTCTAGCTGTATTTCATAGTGCGGTGTTGTAGAGATGGCTTGAGGGTGGTGTACCCTTTCAGGTTGTGGTTTTTTTGAGTTGGTTTTTGGTCACCCCACTTTGTGACAGTCTTTGGGTTTTTGTTTAAACTATATAGCTCAACTTTTAAAAATTGTTAAGGATTGTTTGGTTTGAAATTTTTAGATTTGGTTTATTAGTTTTTTTGATTGTTTTATATTTTCATTTTATAGTAAATCATTCCCACGTGTTAACATTTATACCTGAGCACTTTTTCTAGCCTATGGGGATCAGGAATGCCCATCAGGCCTTTCCACAGACCAGGTTAGGCATCAGTTCGATAAAGGCCCAACTTAGTTCGTGAAAAAAATAGTATAAGAGACAAGTTAAGCCCTGAAGTCATTTTATTTGGGATGAGTCTGGTTAGATAGTAGCTATAACTATCGGGGCTTGGAGTTCTGATTGTGAGTATGGTGCCTAGACAATACACCTCGTGATAGACCTCAAGTCGCAATGGGATGTATAGATATTTCCTTGGATTCTCTTCTAGGTTGGACATGCAAGCTATATACTGCACGTGAAAAATGGATGGAAGTGAAGTGGTTTGGTTATTTAATATTATGAAAATTTTTATTTATTTAGATTTCATGATTGCTAAATTTTTTGAGACCCGTTGTACTAATGATTTTCTTGTGATTGTTTCTTTTTTAGCAAGAGATCCCTTGCACCCACAGGAGGAAGTTGTAGAGAGTTCTCCCTCACTGTTTGATTAGAGGTTGTTGGAAGCTGTGGATTGGGCTGTTCAGGCTTTAGGATAGGGAGTGGTTCATAATCCTACTCTTGTTTCAGTTAGAGAGGATAGATATGGTCCTAGAAAGGATAAATCCCAAGAGTTTTTCAAGAACAACCCCCCTTCATTATGAGGTAATATAGGATCAGGAAGTAGAGGAGTGTCTTGAGAAGATTGAGCACATGTTTGAGTTTCTTGATACTCTTGAATAAGTTAGAGTGAAATCTGCCTCATTCTTGGTAGAGGGTTCCATTAGAAGGTGGTGGGACTTAGTGCTTCAGGATGGGAAACATGAGAAGATGAGATGGAAGGACTTCAAGGTTATCTTCAATGAACATTACTGTCCTAAAGTCTTAGCGTATGATAGATCCTAGGAGTTTATGGATCTTGTTCAGGGGACTAGTCAGTAATGGAGTATGCCAACCACTTTGTCGAGATAGTCTGATATTCACCTGAAATATTCTCCAATGAAAAAATTAAAGCTTAGATGTTTGAAAATGGATTGCGACCGGAGATCTACTCTAAGGTATTACTGTTAAATATGAAGAATTATACTGAAGTGGTTGACCAAGCATGTATTTTGGATATTGAATGAAAGGGTAGGTCTGGTTCCATTAGGGTTATTCCATCATTTGGTAGCGATAGTTCATCTGAGAAGAGGAGGAAGCATGATGAGTAAGGGAAGAAGGGTGGTGGTAGCTCATACCATTATTCTAGGTAAACTTCCTCTACAACTTTTGGTGTAGGGTCTTTTGTGTGCCATCAGTGTGGGAAGGTAGGACACATCAAACTTTCTTGCCCTCACCCCCCAGAACTTGTCATAGGTGTGGAGCTATGAGGTGACTGCAACAATTTTATAGGGTGGTACACCCTTATCAGAGTGGGGAAGGATCTGTGGATTCTAGGGGAGTGTCAGTTTAGTTGGAGCTGACCAGGATGGTGGGATCTTGATTTGGTGGTCATAGTGACATGACTGGATAATATTTTGGGTATATACAAATTATGGAAGATCCACAATCGAGCGGTTGTTCTTAGAAAGGGACCAGACATCTTCATGTTGTAGATCAAGTAGCAGTTGGATCAGATGTAGGGCCTTCAACCGTTCGAGGTTCCATCCTGATTTCATCTTCTATAGAAGATATTTTATTTTATACTGGTGCATATTTTTATTTTACCTCTTCCTGTATCGTGAATATGTTGAAATTACCAATTGAGATTATGTCTTTTTCAATGTAGTTGCTAACTCTATTGGGTAAGATGAATGAGCAAGGTCTCAGGTGCCCGTCTTGTGTGCTCTCTGTGTTAGGGGTTGATATGGAGTGGGAATTTCTATTCATATATATGGTCTTTTCAACGTAATCCTAAGCATGGATTATCTAGTGATATTTAAAGTACATATTGATTTCTATAAGAGATGGGTGAGTTTCATGGAACCTGATGGGAGTTCTTAGGTATTCATTGGGGAATGGAATCCTCAGTCGGGTCGCTCGGGGCCTCCACTCCTAGAGTTGGGAAGTCTTTCCTCTAATTTATCTTCACTCACATTGGAGGAAAATGGTGGTTCTCCTAAGTGTGGATTTCCTCCTATAGTGGATGAGTTTTCAGAGGTATTTCTAGATGATTTCTCAAGATTAACCCTAGATTGGGATGTGAAGTTCTTGATTAAATTGGCACTGAGAACACAACCTATATTTATTCCCTCATATCACATAGACCCCACCAAATTGAGGGAATTAAAGATATATCTAGACAATTTGGAATCCGAAGGGTTCATTCACCCAAGCATCTCTCCTTGGGCCACTCCTATTCTATTCGTGAATAAGGCCGTTGGATCTCTCCAATTGTGCATCATTTATCAGAAGTTGAATAAGGTAACCAAAAAGAATAAATACCCTTTTCCCTATATTGATGATTTTTTCAACCATATGAAGGTGAAAAGTGGGTTTAAAAAATAGAATTGTGTTCAGGTTACCACTAAGTCTGGGTGAGAGAAGACAACATCCCAAAGATGGATTTACAAAGTAGGTATGACCACTTTGAGTATTTGTTCATGCATTTTGGATTGAATAATTATCCATTAGTTTTTATGGTGCTCATGAATAGGGTGTTCCTCTAGTATCTCAACTCCGTTTTTGTGGTATTCATGGATGGCATCTTGCTTTACTCGAGATCTAAGGAATATCATGAGAATCACTTTCAAATCATGTTGGGCACTCTATAAGATCATTGTCTTTATGTGAAACTTTAAAAGTGCACCTTTTGGATTATGGAAGTGAAGTTTTTGGTCCACATGATTTCATAGGAAGGTGTTTTAGTAGACCTAGAGAAGATTAGTGCAGTCATGTCATGGGAAAAACCAAAGAATGTATTTGATATCAGGAGTTTTCTTGGCCTTGCAGGTTATTACAGGGGATTTTTTCGGGATTTATTGTGACTTGCTTCCTCTATGACCACACTCACCCAAAAGGGGTGCAGATTGAATGGAGAACAGAGTTCCAAGAATCCTTTGAGTTGTTGAAGAAGTGGTTGACTACCACACCTGTATTGATTTTTACGAAGTCTGGGAAGGACTAATTGGTTTATTATTATGCTTTAGGTATATGCCTCGGGTGTGTGATTATATAGGACAGTCACATAGTAGCTTATGGTTCCTGCCATCTCCGACCACATGAGAAGAATTACCCAACCCAAAACATATAGTTAGAAGTGGCGATGCATTCCCTAAAGACGTGGTGTCAATACCTTTTAGGGGATATTTTTGTGGTTTATTATGATAATAAGAGTTTAGCCTATATCTTCTCACATAAGGATATTAATTTGAGGCAATGTTGTTGAATTGAGTATCTCCAGGGTTTTGAATTTGATATCGTCTATACCCTAGGAAAGGGTAATGTGGTGGATAATGCCTTGAGCAAAAAAGTACTAGTGTGGGCTTTGAGGAAGTCCAGTGATGAGTGGACTCTGATGGGGATCTTTTCCCAGATGCACTTGGAGACCAAGAAGCACATTGAAGGTGCATTGTTGGTGATCATTTAGTTGACTCATTCTCTATGGGAGTTGATTCAGCAGAAGAATCCTGGTGATGAGCTATGTTGGTGGTCTATGAAATTTATTCATGATGGGGATATTTTTTTTTCTGATTGGTCCTTATCTTCTGAGGGGATCTTGTGATTTAAGGGTCATGCAGTGAGGCTATTTTTTCTACAGAAGGTAGTTATGTAGGATATCCACCAGTCTTAGTGGTCCGTCTATCTTGGGGCTACCAAGAAGTATTATGATGTATGTTAGCAGTTTTGGTTTCTGGGATTTAGGTAGGACATAGCTGATTTCGTATCGAGGTTCTATACATGTCAGTAGGTAAAAGAAGTGCATTAATGGCCCTCTGTATTACTCCATACATTACCCATTTCTACTTGGAAGTGGGACAAGGTCCCCATGGATTTCAATATCTTATTGCCTCATACACCTCAAGGAAGGAACACTATTTGGGAAGTGATTGTACATTTGACCAAATCATCCCACTTCATTATGATTAGAGATACAACTAAAGTGGATGAGCTGAGCTAATTATATATTCAATAGGTGGTCAGACTCCATGGTGCGCCATCAGTGATTGTTTCTGACAGAGAACCCTGATTTACCTCTTGGTTTTGGTAAGGCCTTTAAATGGAATTGGGGCCGCCAATCAAAATGAACACAGCATTCCATCCTTAAATGGATGGTCAGACAGAGTGGGAAAATCAGATTTTGGAGGACATGCTTCACGCATGTGGGTTAGATTTCAGAGGATCGTGGGATAATAATTTGGGGTTAGTCAAGTTCACTTATAATAATATTTACAAATACTCTATTCAAATGAATCCATTTAAGGCACTCTATGGTCGGCCATGTCAGTCTCCCTTATGTTGGGATGAGGTAGATGAGAACTCACTTTTGGGACTGAACCTTATGTAAGAAACGTCTAAGAAAGTCAAGCTGATTAGGTAATGGTTATTGACAGCTCAGAGTCACCGCAAATATTATACTGATCAGAGACATCAAGACCTTGATTTTTCTATGGGTGATTGGATGTTCTTGAAGGTGACCCCTAATTTAGGCCACCGTCATTTGGGAAAGTAGGGAAAGCTGATGCCGAGGTATGTCAGGGATTTCGATATCACTGAGTGGATTGGAAAAGTGGTATATAGGTTATATTTACCTTCACAATTGATGTTAATTCATGATGTATTTCGGGTCTCCCAATTGAAAAAGTATAATTCAGATCTGTCTCATGTATTGAATTGGGAAGAGTTGGAGATAAATCCCAATTTATTAGTGTTTTAATTTCCAGTGAGGATAATGTATTCCCAAGAGAAGGTGCTTCATGGGAATTCTATTCCATTGGTCCTTATCCTTTGGCAGCATAGGAATTATATGCATGAGACTTGGGAGTGGAAGTCATGGTTTGAGTAGGAGTATCTATTTTTATTCTCTGATAAAGCTTCAAGATGTCTTTCTAAGGACAAAATTTTTTCACGGTGGGGATAATTGTCACAACCTAATTTGTTAGATAAATTTTATTTTTAATATTTTATTAGTATAGTAATTATGTTAGAGTTTTTTTAGTTTTTTTTTCTTTTTTTCCTTTTCCATTTTTTTCTCTTTTTTTCCCCTCTATTTTTTCATACTATCTCTCTCTCATCACACACCCTGTGCATCGTGTACCAAACCCATCCTCCCATATATATCATTCCTTTCCCTCTTCCTTGGTAGACGCCCCTTCCTCCTTCTGACAAATCTTCTTTGGCACCCTCAATCATTCTCATGTTGCCCTTCAGTGCGACCCCCTACTACCAAAGAAACCCTTCGGTGGGACCCTCCCCTACCAGTTCCACCTTCGGTGACCCTTATCATCATGGATCTTTTAGGAAACCCCCTTCATTATGTGGTTATCTTCCCATACCCCTCTCCGCTTCCCCTCTCCCTTTGTCGTAAGTGCAAACCACCCCGGGTTAGATTACTTCCTCTTCTATTATGGTTTTGGTCTTTTCACACTAGGTTTCCATTTAGTTTCAAGACAGATAGTAATATTATTGGTTCAGTTTCTTGAATTAGGGTTTGTTTTTTCTTTCTCATGGTGCGGTTTCCATGCAGTAGAAGTTTCACACCAAATTATTGGGGATTTCTACACAGAGGTAGGTGGTTTTTTGTATACACATTATTTGATGAATTGATTTTATTATTTAATTAATTTGTTATGTTCTTTAATTATTTTTTTTGGAATTAATTGTGTTTATTTTATAAATTATTTTATTAATTTAGATTATTCTTTAATTAATTTTTTAGGTGAGAATTGTGTTTATTTGATGAATTATTTTACTTGATTAAATAATTTTGGTGTGTTCTGTGATTAATTTTTTTGGTGAGAAATTAGTTTTTAAAAGAGTTTAGTTTGACTTTGATATTTTTCTGCATATTTATATATAATGGGGTGAGTTTTTGAGGAAAACCTATATCGTGTTATTTAATATTGTTTTATGAATTGTGTTTTTATGTGGCATGGGTGTACATTTAGTTATAAAATTAAATTTGAGTGGGTTTTTGTGTTTTAAGCCATGATATGTTTTTAGAAATTGTTTAATAATTTTTCTTAGTGGAATATTTAATTGTTAAAATGGTTTATTTAACTGTGAAAAAGGTTTATTTAATTATGAAAGTGGTACGGATTAAGTTTTTTAAGGGTTTTAGTGTGCGCATGATTTTAAAAGAGGGTTTGGGTGTGTAAATGGTGGTATTTGGCATGGTCGTGCCTTGTTTGGTTTGAGTATATGAACATGACATGTGATATGAACTTGGAACCTAAATGAGTACTAAGGGAAGCCCATGTAACTAGGTGGGAAGACTAGGACTATTGTGCTAGTGGTTTGAGGTGGCTTCAACTAGGTATCAGTTAGCAAGACTAACAACTAAAACACTAACTAAATATTTGGATGATGATCAGAGACCACTAGGGTTATGGGGATGCCCCTACTAGTGGATCATTCACAAGAACACAGGTTTCTATGGTTCTTGTACCACTTTTTATTGGGACATGAGGTTCTAGGGTCTCACTACATTCTAGTACTTGCATGGAACCTTCAATCTTTAGTTCTCCTTAGCTATTTGGTGGTCCCCATTAGCATATGGTGTGGAATTTGGTTATTTCAAAAGTAAATGTGTTTTTAAATAAAATTTCACCCCTTTTAAGTCATTTTAATTAAAACTACTTTCCTGAGAATTGTTCAAGCATTTTTACTTTAATTTGTTAAACTTGAAAGTTTATTTGTCACATAATATTTATGCTTGGAATATTTTCTCATTGATATCCTATTGGTCATTATCTCACACCCTACTAAAATATTTGGGTGTAAGTAGATTTGGTTATGTTTGATATAGTTAAGGGTAAAGATTTTGGAGATGACGGTTTAGGTTTCTAGCTATATTTATTGGTGCGGTGTTGTAGAGATGGCTTGTGGGAGGTTTCATCTTGCCAAGTGGTGGTGTTTTTGAGTTGTTTGTTGGTCACCCCACTTTGTGGTAGTCTTTGTGATTTTGTTCAAACTGTGTAGCTTAACTTTGAAAAATTGTTAAGGCTCGTTTGGATTGAAATTTTCAGATTTGGTTTATTAGTTTTTTCAATTTTTTTATATTTTCATTTTTGGGTAAATTATTCCCACGTGTTAACATTTATACTTGGGAACTTGTGCCAACATGTGGGGATCAGGAGCACCCTTTGGTACTTTCTATAGACTGAGCTAGGTGTCAGTTGGATGATGACCTGACTTGGTTTGTGACATTCAGAATGATAATCATTGTATTTCCCATTGCATTCATCATTAACATGGTTATTTTGGGTTCCATCCATTGTCTAAAACCTAAAAGAATAGTGTGAGAGGAAAAAAATTATAATCAGAAAACAACATAATTAGGGGGGTTACTTTCAATATCTAACATCTTATGTTTAGTCCTAGGTTAACCGTGATCATTACCAAATTTCCAGGATTGTAACCTATACTTATACATATCCTTAGGGACATCCCTATATATATCCTTAAAAATATTTCTATGGATCTCACTAAACTTTTCTCATCCTAGTATCCAATGTCTGACTAAACCTTCACTGTTATACCAACTCTAATGACCCATGATTGGCGTACATGAACATTACATTACTTTTTTGGAATACTTAACAAATTACACAACTAGACACCCAAAGACCGTATTAGTTTAGTGCCTTTGGAAACCTGGAACACATTCTTCTATTTTGGTCAAAGATCTTAAACATCTCCCATAAAGATATTCCTATATATTTTCCTACCTAAAACCTTTCCTTATATCCTGGGGAAAATAAAATATTTGAAAAGGGTGAGCTCAGATGCTCAGTAAGGGTAAACAAGGAAAATATCAAACAGAACCTGAACATAAGAATGTAAAAACATGAACATAAATTTTGAAAATCACACCACATATATCATATATCATAATCTTGAGTCATGAAATAAATCTTGGTAGTTTATAATACAAAAATCTTAAAGGAACATGATCCCTAAGAAAATAGAATTGGAATAAAACATGGAGTTGTGGAAAACACATAATCATAACAAATAATTTCCATATTAGTGAAGGCTCATTGCCAAGACCATCATAGTAGACAAAGTCCTTTACTAAACCAAGTTCACTCCTCATTCTAGCCCATTATTACGAAACTAAATTTACTTACCATTCCAGCACTGTATTAATGAACCAATATCATTTCCCATCCCAACCCTGAATTACTGAACCAAGATCATTTCCCATTCCAGTCCTATATTATTGAACCGAGATCATTTCCTGTTATAGTCCTATATATATCATGAGATAAAAATATTTACCCAATTAATTAGAGGTATATATAGGTACCACTCATCATATAATGAAAACTATACATATTTTTTCCACAAAAACATAAATAATTAATCGTAGCATAACCCAAGGAATAAAATGGATTTCTAAAACATCATTCATCATAACATAATCCATGTAAAAATGGATTTCATAAATATAATTCCATAATAAAAATAATAAAAACATAGGAAAAATAGGTATAATATACTTGAAACATAGCCCTATTAAATAATTGTAACGCCCCGACCCCAGCTACCCAGAGTCGGTGCATTACTTCGTAACATTGGCATGATCACAAAAGATCAAGTCTCGAAAGACCGATTAGTTTAGTAGCCTTGGAAACACTAGATACATTCATAAGTCTTTAATTACATCATAAAGTAAAACAAAACTACAACAACATATTGTCTTAATATCCCCTCAGACTATCCCTGCAGGTCATTCATAATATACTTCTTCACATCCTGTAAATCATTAAAACATTGAAAGGGGTGAGCTCAGATGCTCAGTAAGGATAACGATATTGCGGAAGCTTTCATAAATAAAAATTAACAATTAAGGAAATGTATAACTAAACAAAAGCCTTATTAAACTTGAACTTCAGCATAATATAGAAAAAGTAAAATGAGATAATTCCATTTACTTACTCACATGGATATTCTACTAGACAAATAATCACATGAAAGATCAATAACCACTTTCATAATGAGGGAATGTATAATGCCAGACATTCTAAAAAATTTTGTCAAGGCCTCGGCCAAGACGTCTAAAATGATTAAGGCCTCGGCCAAAACCATAAATAAAATTGGGAAAGGGCCTCGGTCAATTCCACGTCTAGTTGTCTCATGAGACCTACCGATGCATCTAGGAGCTATAGCGGGCTCCACCCGTTAATTATTAAGTCCAATACATTCCTCATATGAACAGGTTTAAACATCTCATAAACCATAACATAATCGTATCACATAATACATGCATAAAGGAAACATAAAATTTCCACATTTCAATCACAAGATATCAATACAACACATTGATATAATAAAAACGCTTTCAAAACCATTTTCAATACCAAAATAAAAGAAAAGTATAACATGGTATTTATTTTTCATTAAAAAAAAGGTATGGCTTGTAGAGGAAGCGGAAACTCAAATAGTGGTCACGGCGGCAGAGAAGTCATTGTCGCCGCATACGTACGACAAAAACATTCCCTTTTTTCGTTTAGTAAACACTTCGTATAAAAAATATTCCTTTTGAATAAACGTAAAAGTCAAAGTGGTTTATACACCGTATAAAAGAAATTTGTGTATAAAACCAAATATGCCTCAATGAAAGGAGATTGAGACGAAGTCCTTACAAAGATCACTTTTAAAATAAAATATATATATTATGTGTATTCACTATAGTTACACATAAAGAAAGTGAAAATACAAAATAAGACATAATAATATCATGACATAATTTGAAAGTAGGAGATTAACCCAAAGAATGGAAGTTGGGTTAAGAAGTTCCCTTACCTCGTGTCTGACTTGACTCAACCATTCTTTAACCTCCTGAATAATAAACTAGAGTTAATATATACCTTATTATGAACCATTTTCAATTTCATTATCCTTTTTATATCACTTATTACAATGTTATGAACATTATGTTATTATTTAAGTTAATAACGGTCGTTTTGTCGATCTTTGGTACTTGAGTCAACAATAAACTTCTTATAATTACAAGTTGTTTATGTGGTAGAATATACATTATCTCCAGAATTATATTCATGATTTAGATGTCATATATATCATATATATCCAGTATATACATTCATTTATAATATTACGTAACATTTAGAGGTAAGAAATGAAATGCACCGTTCATGGAGACGGTAAGCCGTACGTACGCATGAACACTACTTTCATTTCTATTTCATATTTAATGGAATGAAATCATAATGATATAAATGTATAATATAATTCCAGTATAATATGGTGTATAATACCATTTAATCCATCCTTTATACATCCCACATATGGCATTAACGATTCAAATCACTTTGAGGGGGCAGTAGTCCGCACTTCCTAAAATGAAATTATCGCGTTTTACCCATAATGGAAATCATAAAGTATGACATAAATGAGAAATACAGAAGCATAAGTAAAACATAAACATATTATATATCATATATAAATATATTGACATCTTAATGGCCACCTTTGAAGGTGTTATATGAGTGTTGAACAATCATCGTTTCGTGAGGCAGAAATTCGCCATCCACAGAAATAGTATGTTCTTTAACCATTAGATGTAGGTGTGTGTAAGTGTAGCTCGAATAATTATTATAAAAACATCCTAGTATATTGAGGATACTGGTGTTGTTACAAAATAAATGAATAAAGAGAGTTTAAGGGGTTGGAGAAGCTAAATAAAACAAAACAACATTAGAGAAGACATTACCTAAAAATTGGGTAACTCTTTTTGATTTGAGCCAAAGGCTTCCTTGGGAAGAGTTATGCCCAATGTGAGGCTTCTAGGAGTAAGAGGGGGAAGTTGGGAGAGTACTTGGTCAGAGTTTGGCCGAGCCAAATGGCTTGAAAGTGTGAATGATGTGGTAGAGGTGGGGGCCTTTTATAAGAGGAGAGGAGGGGCACTCTTGGAAAGTAAGGAAATTTTACATTATTATACAATGCTTTTCGGATTCTAAAGGTCCCACACTTATATAATTCATGGATAACGGGATAAGGGTTTGAAATCTACCCATCCAATAGTCTTTGGACAAGTGTAAGCCTTGTATTGTACATTATCTTTTCATTTTATTGAAATCGTTAAATAATGAGGTCATCGCTGTATCATAATGATGTCATAAATAATTTAATTTAATTAATGTCTAAAAATTATAAAAAAAATACTATGATGTAGGAAATCTTTTTATCTTTCCAATTACTATTTATAGTCAAAAATATGACTTGTATAACCCCATGTAATTTTTTTTTTAGTAAAACCTTTCATGTTTGTGTCATTTTTTACTTTAACATTAAATAAAAGGTATTTATGTCATTTTCCAACTAAAGTGGATCCATGGGGTCCCCAAGTTGACCCATGGATTGTCTTGGTCGGCCATGGCACATCCAATGAGGGTAGGACTTGTTTAAAGCTCATCTCATATTATTAAAGCATTATTTTTACCTTAAACTACACTAATTACCTCTAATCGCGATTAAGAACTTAAAAGTTACTATTCACCAAAAATTATTTTAATCTCATTGAACCACATTTTACTTCTTAATGACAACCATGTATGTCGGATTTTTGAAAATCAAATCACAGAAGTGGTAATATTTCATTTAAACGAAAAATCAGTTATTTAACTACCACTTAGTGGTTTCACTATTCATCAAAAATTGAAGTTTTTCATAACAATGCCAAAATTTCACCCTAAGCTATAATTGATATTCCGAATTCAAAAATGATGTCTATTTTACAAAATTCCAAACACATAAGTTGCATTAATTAATTTTATAATTAATTCCCGCTGTCACAACAAATAGCGTGTTTTTAAGAAACAATTTATATCAAAAGATTGGTAATTGTTTATGTCCAATTTCAATGTTAAATTAATTCTAATGACCACCATTGGATAAAATTGTAAAAATATATTCTAATTATACTTTAAAACCACTAAATAGTATAATTTATCACTATAAATTATTTTGATTAAAAAATTTGTTTTTAAGTATTTTTCACTATTCATAAAAAATTAGAAGTTCTCAGAAAAATACCAAAAATTCAACATAAGCTAATTTCGATATTCTGAATCCAAAAATGAAGTCCATTTCGAAATATAAAATTTCTATAATTTTAAAAAGTGGTTATTACTATTCATAACGGCTACTTTGATTAGTCGCGGTGTTTTAGAACTCGAAGTTGCGTATAATGCAAGCTATTGCATTATTGAATGAGAAGCGTATTGTGGCAGCTCAGGGTGTTACATTATCCCCTCCTTCAATAAATTGCGTCCTCGCAATTTGAAATTTTTCTTGGAAAATAAAAGGTTGAAAATAGAAAATACCTTTGTGGAAAACCCACATCGGAAATAAGATTAATAAAATTTAGCCTTAATAAGAGGGAAAGGGAAATGAAAAAGTCACCACCCAATTATGATCTCGATTAGGAGAACATTGGTGGAAATTAGAGACATATAATTGGAGGAAAAACGTAAATATTTGTAGGGAGTGATTGAGGTCATCAATCACAATCAACTGTCAAATTGAGGGCCTCAAAGCCTTCAATCTATGTTGATTTAAAATATCATCAGTTCAACAAGACATAAGGTATTAGGACAACACATTTTTTTGTTTTAATATCCCTTTAATAAAGTTTAAGAATTAATTTATTCATTGAATAAGAGATAGGTATATATATATTTATGCTTGACAATTAGAGTTTCAACCTTCAACTCATCTTTCACTCAAAAAGATAATAGAACTCAAAAATATTATACTTATCCTAATTGTATAAGGTTCCAAATGTTAACACATACCATTTAGATTAGTAAAATTATTTTTTAATAACCAGAGACTTCCTGTAGGCTAGTGGTAGGAAATAAAGGCCTGTCTCACTATGATTGTGGGTTCGATTCCTGCAGCTTTGTCCGACGCGACGGGTTATGCCCCACCCTGCAGGTTGTCCTTTTCCTAAAACTATAGTATTATAATATTCCAAAAATAATCTTCATAAATTTTTTAACCTTAAACAATAATATCCAAAGATCAACTTAATCCACTCCAACCTTTATAGTTATCCAAAATACCTCTGTCCATACTTTCTCTAAAAGGTCTCTTAATTCCAAAATCAATTTATCAGATTCCCCAAACAAATTAAAGTTTCTCTTATTGTCACATACTAAAAATATAATTACCTTCAACATATTAAAACCTTACTGAAATCAACAAGTACTGCAGTACAATCCTTATATATATATCACATTATTCTAATAACCAGAATATAATCCATGAGTCCAAAAGCACCAATACATTAGTTATTCTGCTTCAACTGTAGTAACAGCATAAGATTGTCCTTGATCCCTTGGCCTTTTCTGAGGTAAGTTTCCCTAACGCTTAGGAAATTAATTTGCATAATGACCCATTTCTCTACAATTGTAGCATTCAACTTTGATAGCCTCTTTCTTTCCCTTGCAATCACGAGCCTGGTGACCCTTTTCTCCACATTTATAACAAACTCCCATTCCTTTTAGGAAAGTACCATGGTGATTCTTCCTACAATTATCACATAATGGAAAATACTTCTTTCCCTTTTTCCCTTTATCTGTCTCTTGTTCCACCGTTCTCTTCTTCTCTTTCTTTACTTTGTTGTCATAAGACTTAGAGAATTCCTTTTCTGTCTTGATAGCACACGAGACAATATCTTCGTATGATGAGAAGGATTGTGATACTAAAGCTTGATGGAGAAATGGTTTTAACCCATCAAATAAACGATCAATCTTACTCCTTGGGTTACGTATATAATCGGCAGAATTCCTCGCTAACCTTGTAAAGTTATCCTCATACTTTGCGACATTCTCATCCTCCTTCTGCCTCAGACTCAGAAATTTCCTTTCCATATCTGCTCGATGGTCACGAGGAAAGTATTTTTCTAAGAAAAGCTCTTTGAACTCCCTCCATTCCATATTTGATACGTCATCATCTTCCTTTGTGTTTTGAATCAGCGACCACCACTGATCGGCATCTCCAGTGAGGCGGTAAACTGCCATGACAACCTTCTCCCTTTCGCTACTCCCCAAGTCATGGAATATTTTCTCTAAGGAGTTTATCCATTGCTCAGCTACTAATGGATTTGTACCCCCATTAAATGTTGGAGGTTGTTGCCTCATGAAGCAGTCTAATATTGATCCTCCACGTTGTGGATCAGGGTGATCCATACGAGTAAGGTTATTATTCATAACCTGAGTGAGTTGTCCCAGTATGGTAATAAGTTGATCAGCACCAGTTGTATCTCCAGATCCACAATAATTATCTTGAGAAGGAGGGAAATCCCTACATGGAGTGCATGCATTGATATGGTTTCCATTCCTTCCACTAGGCGCCATTTCTAAACAATGGAATAAACTAGATTAGTTTATGAAATAAAATACATAATTCCATATTTGTAAAACACTTTACATAAATTGAACTATTTATGGATATAATCCATAATCATAAAAAGAAATGTTTTCTTTGAGGAAGTATATACTCATAACCCTTCATAGTGGTTTATAAAGAAAATGAGAATTATCCTAATCATATCCCCCGGGTGTGTCGTAACCAAGAGTGCAGCAAGGCCCGTTGTCGTGCACCGGTTCCCGTTCGAGTCTAGCTCAAAGCGGTGTTTTCGGGTTTTACCCCTAGGTACATCTGTGCAAGAGCCTCCTCTACCTGCTTGTATCCAGACAGGGATGTATTGCTCGGAAAACTCACAAAATCTCTATAATACCAAAATTCTAGGAAGTTCTTCTATACTAATCCTTAAAGTCTATCTTCGGGCTATGTGCTCTAATCAGAGTTTATCTAAATCTAGCTTCCAAGGTTAGTACTAAACTTCCTCTGATACCAACTGTAATGCCCCGACCCCAGCTACCCAGAGTCGGTGCATTACTTCGTAACATTGGAATGATCACAAAAGATCAAGTCTCGAAAGACCGATTAGTTTAGTAGCCTTGGAAACACTAGATACATTCATAAGTCTTTAATTACATCATAAAGTAAAACAAAACTACAACAACATATTGTCTTCATATCCCCTCACACTATCCCTACAGGTCATTCATAATATACTTCTTCACATCCTGGAAAACATTAAAACATTGAAAGGGGTGAGCTCAGATGCTCAGTAAGGATAACGATATTGCGGAAGCTTTCATAAATAAAAATTAACAATTAAGGCAATGTATAACTAAACAAAATCCTTATTAAACTTGAACTTCAGCATAATATGGAAAAAGTAAAATGAGATAATTCCATTTACATACTCCCATGGATATTCTACTAGACGAATAATCACATGAAAGATCAATAACCACTTTCATAATGAGGGAATGTATAATGCCAGACATTCTAAAACATTTTGTCAAGGCCTCGGCCAAGACGTCTAAAATGATTAAGGCCTCGACCAAAACCAAAAATCAAATTGGGAAAGGGCCTCAGCCAATTCCACGGCTAGTTGTCTCATGAGACCTACCGATGCATCGAGGAGCTATAGCGGGCTCCACCCGTCAATTATTAAGTCCAATACATTCCTCATATGAACAGGTTTAAGTATCTCATAAACCATAACATAATCATATCACATAAAACATGCATAAAGGAAACATAACATTTCCACATTTCAATCACAAGATATCAATAAAACACATTGATATAATAAAAATGCTTTCAAAACCATTTTTAATACCAAAATAAAAGAAAAGTATAACATGGTATTATTTTTCATTAAAAAAAAGGTATGGCTTGTAGAGGAAGCCGAAACTCAAATAGTGGTCACGGTGGTGGAGAAGTCGTTGTCACTGCATACATACGAAAAAAACATTCCCTTTTGTCGTTTAGTAAATGCTTCGTAAAAAAAAGATTCCTTTTGAATAAATGTAAAAGTCAAAGTGGTTTATACACCGTATAAAAGAAATTTGTGTATAAAACCAAATATGCCTCAATGAAAGGAGATTGAGACGAAGTCCTTACAAAAATAATTTTTAAAATAAAATATATATATTATGTGTATTCACTAT
This sequence comes from Viscum album, assembly GCA_963277665.1. NCBI lineage: Eukaryota > Viridiplantae > Streptophyta > Magnoliopsida > Santalales > Viscaceae > Viscum > Viscum album. The sequence continues at coordinate 1,742,926,623 of OY728161.1, forward strand.
AGGTACACATAAAGAAAGTAAAAATACAAAATACGACATAATAATATCATGACATAATTTGAAAGTAGGAGATTAACCCAAAGAATGGAAGTTGGGTTAAGAAGTTCCCTTACCTCGTGTCTGACTTGACTCAACCGTTCTTTAACCTCCTGAATAATAAACTAGAGTTAATATATACCTTATTAAGAACCATTTTCAATTTAATTATCCTTTTTATATCACTTATTACAATGTTATGAACATTATGTAATTATTTAAGTTAATAACGGTCGTTTTGTCGATCTTTGGTACTTGAGTCAACAATAAACTTCTTATAATTACAAGTTGTTTATGTGGTAGAATATCCATTATCTCCAGAATTATATTAATGATTTAGATGTCATATATATCATATATATCCAGTATATACATTCATTTATAATATTACGTAACATTTAGAGGTAAGAAATGAAATGCACCGTTCATGGAGACGGTAAGCCGTACGTACGCATGAACGCTACTTTAATTTCTAGTTCGTATTTAATGGAATGAAATCATAATGATATAAATGTATAATATGATTCCAGTATAATATGGTGTATAATACCATTTACTCCATCCTTTATACATCCCACATATGGAATTAACGATTTAAATCACTTTGAGGGGGCGGTAGTCCGCACTTCCTAAAATGAAATTATCGCGTTTTACCCATAATGGAAATCATAAAGTATGCCATAAATGAGAAATACAGAATCATAAGTAAAACATAAACATATTATATATCATATATAAATATAGTGACATCTTAATGGCCACCTTTGAAGGTGTTATATGAGTGTTGAACAATCATCATTTCGTGAGGCAGAAATTCGCCATCCACAGAAACAGTATGTTCTTTAACCATTAGATGTAGGTGTGTGTAAGTGTAGCTAGAATACTTCTTATAAAAACATCCTAGTATATTGAGGATACTGGTTTTGTTACAAAAGAAATGAATAAAGAGATTTTAAGGGGTTGGAGAACCTAAATAAAACAAAACAACATTAGAGAAGACATTACCTAAAAATCGGGTAACTCTTTTTGATTTGAGCCAAAGGCTTCCTTGGGAAGAGTTATGCCCAAAGTGAGGCTTCTAGGAGTAAGAGGGGGAAGTTGGGAGAGTATTTGGGTAGAGTTTGTCCGAGCCAAATGGCTTGAAAGTGTGAATGATGTGGTAGAGGTGGGGGCCTTTTATAAGAGGAGAGGAGGGGCACTCTTGGAAAGTAAGGAAATTTTACATTATTATACAATGCTTTTCGGATTCTAAAGGTCCCACACTTATATAATTCGTGGCAAAGGAGATAAGGGTTCGAAATCTACCCATACAATAGTCTTTGGCAAGTGTAAGCCTTGTATTGTACATTATCTTTTCATTTTATTTAAATCGTTAAATAATGAGGTCATCGCTGCATCATAATGATGTCATAAATAATTTAATTTATTTAATGTCTAAAAATTATAAAAAAAATAATATGATGTATGAAATATTTTTATATTTCCAATGACTATTTATAGACAAAAATATGACTTGTATAACCCCATGTAAAAATTGTTTTAGTAAAACATTTCATGTTTGTGTCATTTTTTACTTTAACATTAAATAAAAGGTATTTATGTCATTTTCCAACTAAAGTGGCTCCATGGGGTCCCCAAGTTGACCCATGGATTGTCTTGGTCGGCCATGGCACATCCAATGAGGGTAGGACATGTGTCAAGCTCATCTCATATTATTAAAACATTATTTTTACCTTAAACTACACTAATTACCTCTAATCACGACTAAGAACTTAAAAGTTACTATTCACCAAAAATTATTTTAATCTCATTGAACCACATTTTAATTCTTAATGACAACCATGTATGTCGGATTTTTGAAAATCAAATCACAGAAGTGGTAATATTTCATTTAAACGAAAAATCAGTTATTTAACTACCACTTAGTGGTTTCACTATTCATCAAAAATTGAAGTTTTTCAGAACAATGCCAAAATTTCACCCTAAGCTATAATTGATATTCCAAATTCAAAAATGATGTCTATTTTACAAAATTCCAAACATATAAGTTGAATTAATTAATTTTATAATTAATTCCCGCTTTCACAACAAATAGCGTGTTTTTGAGAAACAATTTATATCAAAAGATTGGCAATTGTTTATGTCCAATTTCAATGTTAAATTAATTCTAATGACCACCATTGGATAAAATTGTAAAAATATATTATAATTATACTTTAAAACCAATAAATAGTATAATTTATCACAATAAATTATTTTGATTAAAAAAGTTGTTTTTAAGTATTTTTCACTATTCATAAAAAATTAGAAGTTCTCAGAAAAATACCAAAAATTCAACATAGTCTAATTTCGATATTCCGAATCCAAAAATGAAGTCCATTTTGAAATATAAAATTTCTATAATTTTAAAAAGTGGTTATTACTATTCATAACGGCTACTTTGATTAGTCGCGGTGTTTTAGAACTCGAAGTTGCGTATAATGCAAGCTATTGCATTATTGAATGAGAAGCGTATTGTGGAAGCTAGGGGTGTTACAATAATTCTAACTTAGATAGAAAATAATTTTTATATAACACTTGAAATTAATTCTTTAGGAAAATATCCCTTCTTCTTCAAAAATATTTTATTTTCTTAAAATATAATATAATTTTAAAAGAAAATAATTTATTGTAAAATGACCTTGAAATATTGTAAGGGAATATTTATGGAAATAGGCATTATGAAAGCATAAAAATACATTCATTTCATATAAGTTAAAAATATATTCTTGCCTTACTTTTTCCAGAAAAGTCAAAAAGCACATCATTTGAAAAACATGGGAAATATTCTTTTCAAACCATGTAGTAAAAAGTCAAAAATCAATAAAAACGACTTTAAATATCCATATAAGAATATTAAATAAATTTATGAGAGTATTTTAGAAAACATGGACATGGATGTTAAATAATCCCCAACGAATACTTATGTATAAATAATCTCAGATAATAATGAGATTGAAAAATTATACATTAACTTAGGTCTCATATCCTTTATATGTATCAATACCACATGTATAATTATTTAAATAATGTCATTGATTTATTACATAATCATAGTAATTTTTATGATACCACATATGATCATATTATCATTCGTTTGTTAGCATCATTTCATTATTACTCATTATTCGGCTATTAATGGCTTCATTTTCTTATGCATGTTTTGTCAAATAAGTTCTGGTTCTACTTATTAAGCCATATTTATATCATTCCAAAATAAAATTAACATAATATATACCATATTTATTCATTATATAAATTTATATAATCATGCTTTAATGGATATCATGTAGACTAAATTGCATCGCATCATGGAGACATGAGGCCGAACGTACACACGAGTGACAATATCATTCCCATAGTTGTGAAATGGTATGGAAGTTGATTGTATATATATTTTGTTCCAGAATTAATATCAGGTTTTAATAATCATATATAGTTATTAGTTCCATAATTATACCCATCCAATTAAATTGGTGATGAAAAATAGATCACACCACGACATGGAGATGGTAAGCTGTACGTACGCACATGTAGTGATTTTGTTTTTCATAGGATGGATAGAAGGTCGAATAATGTTGATAATTAATTATAATAACATATAAGTATATAATTGATATCGGTGATATTACTTTATAATGGAAACAACTCATGAATAATAAGTAAAATAAGAAAGAAGTTTGAAAGAATCGATAGAGAAAATTACCTCTTCTTTGACGTGTTCCTTTTAGATCTCCTCTTAAAGGAACAAGAGTTTGTCTTTTGAGACGACTAGAACCTATAGAATATGATTATGGAATTTTAGAATTGAAATGGGTAGGTTATGACCAATCCTTAAGGCTTAATTATTTTTGAATAGATGAGGGAGGAGGAGCCCTTTTATAATTGAGGTGAGAGGCACTTTTGGAAACTCTACAAACATTAAATTAATATAAATTATTTTTTAAATACAAATGAATCAAACATGAGTTATATAAAAAATAATATGAGTATGGTTATAAATACTCTCAACAAATAATTTTTTTATTTCATTTTAAACCTTATCATTTCATTTTACCCTTAATTATTCTCTTAATTTCAATTGTGGTAACAAAATTTTAAATATTACGAGACTATAAAATTTAATTATATGGAGAAAATTTACCATAAATTGAAACTTTATGAACTTTTAGACCTTATAAAAGTCACTTTTTAATTTTTAAAGTTTTTTAGGGTTTTTAAATAATTTAATAAAATATTATTTTTATAAAATATCAATAGTGTCAATTTTGACACTATTCCTTTCATTGATTTTAAATAAAATCCAAATAGAGTGATAACTTCTAAAAAACCATTTTATAGTCTTATAATATGTCCTAGTCAACTATAAAATTTATGGAGTCACCTAGTTAATAAAATTATATTTATTTTAATATTTTTCATATCATTTATTTGATATTTCTATTAATAAAATAATTATTGCATCACTGTTGTGTCAGCATTTATGTAATTATTTAATCTCTAAAAACTATAGTTAAATTCTTATGATGCATATAATTTTATTATATTTATTTATACTATTTATTATTTAAGTTTTATCATGTTTATCCCTATATTAAAATTATTATACTTATAAGAAATAAGAGGGTGGTATTTTATCACTTTCTTTTATTTTAATAATATTTATATCATTTTCATAAAAAAAGTCCATTAAATGATTCAATTATGATCCTTAGGTTTTAATGGTATATAGTTACTCATCAAATAGGATTTTGGTAGGTTTTAGGGTATTTGTATTATCTTTATTATATTATTTTTACCTAAATTACCTAATTTTCCTTTAACCACATTAAATGAAAAAATACCATAGTTACTATTCATAATATCAAAAAATAAAAGTAATCTATTAAAATAATTTTTATTCAATGATTCCAAATACGTAATCCATTTTTCAAAATTTTAAACCCATAAGTTATAGTAATTAATTTAAAATTAATTTTTTTGACAAAACGAGGAAACATTTTTTTAAAAATTAGAAACCATCAAAAGATTGACATGTTTTCAAATCCAATTTCAATGTGAAAATAATTATAATGACCAAAATTGTATTAAATTATAAAAACATAATCTAATTATAATTTATGACTAATGAAAAAGATAATATAACAATATCATATAATTGGGAGAAAAAGAAGTTTTGAATTAAAATGAAGTATTTTTCACTATTAATTAAAATATGAAAGTTATCAGAAAAAACCAAAAATTTATCCAAAATAAATTTTTATATCCTGATTCAAAAGTAGAATTTTATTTTGTCAAATATAACTTATAAAAGTGATAAAAACTAGATTTAAAATGGGCGCTCCATCAAAAGGTGGCAAAACAACATTTAAAAAAAATACTTTTTTATTTTAAAAATTTAATTTATTCTTATATCATGTCTATAAAATATATAAGATGAATTTACAAATTATATTGAATATATATTAAATATATATTTAATTAATAAAATCCATCAAGAGTGATTTTATTAATTTATAAACTCAGTTATTTTCATTTAAATAGTCTTTCAAAAAAACATTTCCATTTATTTAAAAAGGGTTTTATTTTCATTTATAGTTAATTGATCACTAAAGTATTAATTATATAATCACATGTAAAGAATATTTTTATAATTCAGTTAATATTTTTCATACCCCCCATTATAATGTCTTGGTTATAAGGTAACATAATATTTTTGTAAAAGGAACTCTATCTAAAGAACTTGAAATTGTATGTAACACAAGTCAAGAATAGTGTTTAATGTACCAAAATATAAGTTGGTACTATATGTAGAACAAGATTATCTTGGTGTAGCGTATGAAAAAATACATCAAATAATTAAAAAAACATAAATAAATAAACAAAATAAAATAAAAACATTTATCTCATGAAAATCTCAGGGTGTTACAATTTATCTCTTTGGTTGAAAATGATTTTTTCTTCCATATAAATGTTTTATAAAAATGTTTTAAAAAATGTTTTTATCATTATAAAAATTATTTATTAAATGCATTATGACCCATGATTTAATTTTAACAAAATTATTTGAAATAAATCATCTTATAATTTTCCAAGTGAGGTATTTTTTAAACTTTTTACAATAGTTAGAAAGGAATTTTTTAACTTGTATGACATGTACAAAGTTACCCACCGTAAAGACCACTCAATTGTTTTAAGATCACTTTATATGTTTCTATGGTAATTTTTTAAGAATTTTTTTCCTATAATATTTTGTGAATTGTTATAATTTTAAGAAGTGTTTTCAAAGTGAAAAGGGTATTTTTTCTCTAGAAATATTACATATAATATTTTAAATACATTTTTATCAATGAGGAAAGAATTTGATGTCATATATTTATTTTAAATTATATATATATATATAACCCTTCTGGAGAATGAGCTCTCACAAATTCAAAATATAAATACCTCCTCAAATTTCACCAATAATTCCCATCATAAAATTAACATAACTTCTAAGATGGCCACGTTACTTAACTTTAAGGATAAACTAAAAAAAACCAAATGGCTCAATGATGGAGATAAGAACACTAACTTCTACAGCTCAATTCACAGAGTTAGAAAGGCTTTTAGGCCTCTTGACTATCTTAGAGATGAGGGGCATCTTATTGACACTGATGAAGGTATTGCCAATTTTGTGGTCTCTTACTTCTATGATATCTTAAATGGTATTTACATTAATAAGGATCTTCTCCCTGATGTCATTCCAACTATGGTGTCTAGAGATGAAAACTCTTTACTTAATAGTATCCCTTTAGATTAGAAAATCAAAGACACTGTCTTTAGCCTCAACCCTAATAGTGCTCATGGACTTGATGGTTTCAATAATTGGTTTTACCAAAAGCATTGGGATATTATTCATGATGACATCTGTCGCATGGTTAAAAATTTATTTTCTAAAGGCATTATCCCACGTGATTTAAACTCCCAATTTCTTACCCTTATTCCTAAAATGTATAATGCTGATGAAATACATCTCTTTATACCTATTTCTCTCATAAATTCCCTTTTTAAAATTATCACTAAATTACTTGCTAATAAAATCTCTTCTATCAATAATAGAATTGTCTCCTAGAATCAATTCAGTTTTATAAAAGGAAGATCAATGCAAGACCACATTTTCCTTACCTCTGAATACACCAACCTATTAAATAGAAAAAATCAAGGTGGGAATGTTTCCATTAATATTGAAATTACAAAGTCTTTTGACACCATAGATTGGAACTTTATTTTTAAGGTCCTTATGCACTTCGATTTTAATGACACCATTACCAACAAAATTAAAACTCTTTTTAACTTAGATCATATTTACATTCTAATAAGTGGTTGCCCTACTGGATATTTAAAATGTTCTAATGGGGTTAGGCAAGGAGACCCTATCTTTGCTATTCTCTTCTCAATTGCTGAAGACTATTTAAGTAGATTACTCACTCAGTCTGTGGAAAAAGGTAAGATCAAATAGATCAATGCCTCCAAAAACATGAATGCCCCCTCACATCTTCTATATGTTGATGATATTATTTTGTTTCTACAGGGGAAAAAAATAAATATCAATAATCTTAAAATCATTCTCAATCACTATGAAAAGGTGTCTGGTCAGCATGTCAGTTGGCATAAATCTTTTATTTACATTGGAAAAGGATATCCCCCTAGAAGAAAAATCAACATTATAAGTGTTTTGGGGATCAAGTAGGGTTCTCTACCCTTCACTTATCTAGGTGTCCCTATCTTTTGGTGCAGTCCTAAAGCTACCTATTTATCTTCCATAATTGACCAAACCCTTTGATATCTCTCCTCTTGGAAAGGTAAAAACCTCTCCATAAGAGGAAGAATTTTCCTTGTCAAATCTATTATTGTCTCCAAACTAGTTTATTCCATGATGATCTATAAATGGACGACTGGTCTCCTGAAATGCATTAATGTTTCCATTAAAAACTTTTTCTGGATAGGGAGCACTCTTGAGATAAAATTGGTTACTCTTCCTTGGTCCCCTTGCTGCAAACCAATTGAAAAAGGAGGCATTGGCAAAAAAAACCTCAATAATCTTAATAAATCCCTTAAATATAAGCTCACATGGAACCTCATTCAAAAAAATTATCCTTCCATAGATTTTCTTAGGTCTCACTTCCTTGATAAATTAAGAAATAAAAATTTCAATTATTTGACCTCGTCTATCTGGCCCTCCATCAGGAATACATTCATTTCTATTATGACTAACTCTATATGGATGGTTAGAAAAGACTCTAATTTAAATTTTTTACTTGATAACTAGACTGGTACACCCCTTATCTCCTTGGTTCCAAATACTCAACTTCTTGAACATACTAATGATACCATCAAGGAAATTTTAAAAATTCAAAATCCTTACTTACCCAACAATATAAGGCTTGTTGTGGACATTTATCCTTTCACTATTACCGATGATCTTGTAATTTGGGAACCTGATCATAATAGTATGCTTGATTTAAAAAACTAATTTAACCATTTATTCAAAAATGTTGATAATAATTTATGATGGTTATTTTTTTAATAAATCTTGGTTAAAACCCTCAAGACTCACTATTATTTGGTGTATTTCCCATGGTAGGCTTCCCACTGATATCTGTTTACAATATTTTGGGATTAATCTTTGTTCCAAATGTCGCTTGTTTAATCAGCATCGTGAAGATATTAATCACCTATTCCTTTCTTATGACATGTAAAATTCCCTTTGGCACTACATTTTTTATATTGTTGAGTGCAGATGGTTGCTTTGTAGCTCTATAACATCTCAGTTTCAGTGATGTGTGGATCTATCTGACTCCCAGCAAAACAAGAATCTTTTTATTTAAGCTGCAGCAGAGCTCCTACATGTGATCTGGTATGGAATAAATGACTATATTTATACCAATAACTAATTTAAGGCTAATGCAGGTAAAATGATAATACTCATTGCTATACGAGAGGCTACTCTGATTCAGAAGGATCATTGAAACAAATCGATTAGAGATTTTGGGATTCTCAGGCGCATTGGTGTAGATGGGAGGTAACCTCATCCTAAATACACCATGTAAGTCTTTTGGAAAGATCCACCACCAAGTTGGATTAAAATCAACATTGATGGGGCTTCTAAAGGCAACCCAGGCCCCATGGGATGTGGTGCCATCTTCAAAAACCACCTGGACCAGGTTCTTGGATGCTTCTATGGATCCTTGGGCTTTGCTTCTTCCCTAGAAGCCTATATAATGAGTGTGATACACACTACTTCTTTTTCCAAGATGCATAACTAGAACCAAATTTGGATCGAGAGAGACTCAACTACTATAGTCCATGCCATTTGGAATGGCGCTGTTCACCTAGCTTGGACTCTCACTCCCCACTGGATGGACTGTTTGCACTCTCTATCGGAACTCAACTTCATTATCACCTATACCTACTGGGAATCAAACAAGCTCACTGATGGAATTGCCAACATGGGATTTAATCATGAGGTCTCCTATAGGGATGACCTTCCTCCTGATTTACTCCCTCTTTATGTGAGGGATGTTCAAAAAATTCCTTACTTTAGACTCATGTAATACTTTATTGTTCTTAATTTTATAATAAAGTTTGTGTTTTGGTCTTTTACTAGAACACCACCTTTTAATATATATATATATATATATATATATGTATGTATCTACCGTATGTACCTTGCTTATTCTCCCTTACTTTTACAGGGTAATAAATTCATTATGTTCATTTCTCAAATTCCTTCATTATGAAATTTATTTTGAGTATTATATTAGACATGATTATGCACTCCACTATATTTCTTTGGATAATTCTTATGTTATGCCTTATGATTGATTTAATTTATGTGGAACACATAAATCATGATCATGTTATAATGGGTGTACATAGATAGCCTTCCAATTCATTGGGCAAAGCTTTAGTCACATGTAAAGTCATGTATGGGATAGGGAGTAAACCTAATCCATTACGAGACTTTATATAACATGTAATATAATCAAGGAAGTTAGACTTGAATCATGTTTTTGTCCTGTTTTGTGATGTTGCCACATTTCCTATATTATCATGATCTTATGATACCATGTTATTTTTGTTATGCTCACATGTGATTACTATTGAGCTTTCTATTTTATGATATAATGTTATACCTTTACTCAAAAGTTATGTTTTGTTATCATGTTTATTACCTTAATGGGATTTTTAGTTCACCCCTTTCTTTTATGTATTCTCTAGGTTATCCTATACAGTTTTAGAAGCTCAAATGGATTTAAGAGATCATTATGAAGAATAAAATAAATAGGTTTTATTTTATTCTCACTTAAATTTATTATAAACCTAGTCTTAAAAAGTCACTAGGAATCATGATCTTTAAGATGTACTATTAAGATATTTATGTTAAAACAATAATGTACTAATGTGTGTAAAATGATTGTATTGTTATATTTTCTTGGTGATGGTACTCATGGGTTTCTTAGGTGATGTGGTGAGCCAACCTCTATGAAAATACTATGATATGATGTGTTCTATAATGAATAAACCACATGATATGGGAAGATTTTTTGGGATATTAATTCATTCCATAAAAGTTTGTGTGAAAGCACTATTGTGGGTGTTTCAAAAGATTTTTATTTCCTAGGTTAAATTTAGTCCAGTGGAGACCTAGGGTTATCTCTAAAGGGGTGTGCTGAAAATTAGTGGTCACTTTTAGTTAGGAAAAGGGGGTGTTTTGGATTTATTACTTTTAAAACCAAGTAAAATTAAATAAATAAATATATTAAAAATAATTTAATGGGAAATTATTGGGGTAGGGTTGGTTGTCCAATTATAATAGCATCATAGTTCATTAAACATTTAGATCTTATTCTTATTAATTGATTAACGAGCGGTTCTAAAATTACTTCAACACTCACCCTAGATTGAATGATTTTTTTAAATATTAAGATAACATAAATTTCTACTTGATATTTCCCCCATAAAATGTGTCTGAAGTGGCACATAAAATAACTCTTAGCTTTCACAAGAAATAATCAATCATGTTTTGTGTTTCCTAAGACTCCCTAGAGTGTTACAAAACCCTAACATGCATTCTAAAAATATCTAATAACTTCATCACTTAGTTTAGTCTATTCCATCATATATAGACTAAATTAGGTGGAGGGAGATGAATTATCATTAACCAAATTAATGAATAATGAAAAAAAATAAACCAAATTCAATCACATTCAAAATTATAAACCACCACTAAGAACTAAAATAAATTAATAGAAAAGAGGGATTTATTTATTGAAGTTTAGAAACTTAATAATTATAAGTAGACTTATAATAGAATACCATTATTATTAGCAATTATAAAGGTCTAGTTAGCTTATTTCCATGGTCAAATAGTCACTCAATAATACCAATGACCAAAAATTATGTCTACAAGTATAGAAAGAAAATGAAGAGGAAACACTAGGAATGGATGAAATTAAGAACCATCTTAATCAAGTCACATCTAAATTTAAAACTCATGTGGAACAAATATAGGAAGGGGAGTTAGTAGTGGAATTAATTAATTGTGATGAAGAAGATAAACCAAAACCAAAACCTCACTATGCTTAACTATGAAGTTTAGAGAAGAACTTGAAGAAGAAGGCCCTCTATTTCTTACTCTTGTAAATATCTTCCTAGTGGCCTTATAATTGATCTGATCCATAGGGACTTCTCTAGGTTTTAATTTGTTTTATAAATCCTTGAATTCCTTTAAATTCCTATTGGAATATTCTCCCACCAAACCATGAAACTTAGGAAAAGGTTGTATCATCCTAGTTCCAATATTGAAATCATAATTATTATCTTATTGTAATATTTGGTTATTATTATTAAATATAGGTGAAACTAACACTCTAAGTGTTCTATTTTGTTAGTCCAAGTTTTACATATTTTCACTTCCTATTGTGGATTTAGTGGAAGAAGTAGAAGTGGATGGAGATTAATTCATTGGAATTGTGAGATATTTACTGTCAACTTTCTCATTAATTATTAATTTTTCAATTCTTTCTATTAAATTTCATTCAAACTATAGATCAAATTCAAAGAGGTTATTTAAAAAATATCTAGTTATGTATCAAGTATATTTTAATTGAAATTAAAAAAATATAAGAAAGAAAACAACACTAGTCTGGATTCTCAACAACGACACTAGGTTAAATAAGAGCTTATTATAGTGATTTTATCAAAAAAATGTTGAACCCAAGAAAATATAGTGAAATAGTAGGATTCAGGTTATCTCCAAATAATAGGGTGTTTTTAGTTTGTTTTTCTCTTTCATTGTGCGAGTTCAATGTGTGTTTGAATAAATGATTAAATTTGGTTGTGAATGAAAGTTAATTGGTTTTAAATTAATTTTTATAAATAGTGGTATAACCTTGGATCATCTCCTCAATCACTTATTAAATAAACATTCAAATTATATCTCATAAATTATCTTTTTAATCAGATGAAACATCACTGATTATTCTCTCTTAGTGATTTTTTCTTGAACAGAGAAATGAAATAAACATTTCATTCACTATCCTAGATAATCTAAGTGATTTGGAATTCTATAATCACTCCTAAATCAAACCACTGATCACCATAATAGGTGGTGAAGAAGTCACAAGTTTCCTATGTAATAAGAATAGATAATTAGAGAAGAATATATGAAATTCATAGAATAATGGAAATCTCATATTTTTTAGTCACACAAACACTTCCATAAAAAACAAGCAGAAGAGAATTTAGCATTGAAGAAACAAATTCATTTCCATGGGTGGGGAGAATCTACTTAGATTGAACACTAAGGGCCTAGTGTTCCATCAATAGAGATTACAAAAAAGGGTAAAGAAAAGAAAAAAATAGTAGCAACTATAGCTCAATCAGTCAATCAGTGGAATCCCAACAAATCTCCTCCTTGAGTAATCAGTCACCCTCTTATAGCATTATTGAGGGAACTAATTTCACTTAAAAAACTCCAATCCCCACATTAATATCATGTGATTCTCTTTCCCCATCTATTTAATCCAGTAAATTTGGAATCTTATTTAAAGTTAGTACCCAAATCCCTCTTCTTCAACTACCTCGACATACATAGGCTAAGGGTCCAAATTCGGTCGATGGGTGTCTCAAACATTCCAACTTATACCAGCTCTATGAATTTTCCCTTTTCCTTATTTATATTCATTTATAATGGTGACATGGGGGCTTAAGAGTGTTATTTTATGATTTGGAAAGACCATAGGAATGATATTTTTATTTTAATTCAAGTGTAACTTATTTCAGAAATTACATGATTTTAAAGTTTTGAATAAGTCTTGAAGTCATACAATGTGAAGGAAGTCTGACACTCAATGTATTATAATAGAAATAATATAATTCATAGGGTGTTGGATTCCAAATTCATATAATGGACATCAAATTCATATAATATTTCCTAAGTTTTGATGCTTTATTAAATTCATATGATGGGAACACAACCTTATGTTAAGGAGAAAGTCATAAGATGGGAAGAATGTCTAATGATGAATTTTTACGATGGGAGAAAAGTCATATTGTGTCTTCAGAGTCATATGCTCAGTTTCATGGTTAATGAATTTTATATAGTGCATTGAGATTACATGAATGTAGTAGTACAATGACCTTTATGAAGTAGATTAATTACCATTGTGTAATGGATTTGATACCTTTACACAACCTATAAAAGTTACCTTTACACAACATACATCCCTTTTCATATGGATAACTCAAAATTAAAAAAACATTAAAACCTACAATTTCAATGGATACATTGTATATATTTTCTAGAATTGATTTAATTAATGAAAATCAAATAAAAAACCCTTTCAACAGTTTAAACCCAAAATCCAAAAAAACAATGCATTGATTTTAATTAATTCAAAAAATGAATAAAACAACTAAAAATTATGATTTAATATATTTAGAAATTTAATTAAAGATTTAAAAAATTAAAAAATATTAGTTAATTTCCCAGGACGTAAATTAATTATGGGGTTAATTTCTATTGAAAATTATATAAAAAATTTCCAAAATGTTTTCTATAATTTAAAAAATTACCTTCACCAATGAACCAAGGTTTCAACCCTACATGTGGGGGATAATAATGCTGAAATAGAAAATAAGAAGCATGAAAAAACTCAAGAATGTAAAAATTAAAACAATAAAAGAAAGAAAATAACCACAGTTAAAACTAAACTCCTTTCCTTCTATATCCTTCTCTACTTATTAAAGGATCTTCCTTCCCTTCTTCTTCATCCATTACAATCCTCCTGATATCTTAACTTATTTGAATTTGGAATGTTTCATTCTTTATAGGAATCTACCTTGAGAATAATGGTATATAATTCCTTAAAATCCTTAAACTACCATTTATTTTTTTATTAGATTATCAATCATATACTAGGATTGATATTATTCTTTAAATTCCATGTGGATTCCTATTATTAGATTCTATGAATGTTGATGTGTCACCTCATTATGTAGTGTGGAACTCATATGATACGAAAAAAAACTCTTCCTCTTCCCAAAGAATCACCTTCGTCTTGATGATACTTACTCATCATAGATCACAATGAATTTCAATATCATCATGTTGTTTGTTTACTTTGAAGATCATGCATGCTTGCCTGAATTATTTTATTCTCTATGAAATTAATTATGCACAGCCTAGTACCATTATAAGGATAAATAATCATGTTATATGGATATTATTACATGAATATGTAACTTATGATCCCCAAACATTGAGGACTCTGTCATGGATCCCATTATTTGGTGGCACAATTGCGAATCCCCTCACATGGATTTCCTTCTGTGATTATTTATATGCTAAATACCCTTATGTGGTTGAATAATTCTAGGATTCTCATACATGGATAACTATTATGTGAATCCCCATATGTGAGTACTCTACTTACGTGGAAGAACCTAATGTATATCCCCTTACATGGATCTATTTATTGTAGATCTATTTACATCAACCACTCTTACATGGGTTCTCTTATGTAGATCTAGACTTATCCATTTTTTTTTCAAATTTAAAACATGATGTAAGAACTTCCTCTAACCATCTTAGAACCCATTCCATTGATACTTAGGAATTATCAATAGAATAAAATTATCCAAAATTATCATCTAAAGGTATTCATTCACTTGATATATCAACTTCCATATATAAAACTATTTGGATTTCACTCCATGAATACTAAAAAATTTCTTAACCCACAAAACATAAAAAAAATGATAATTAAAAGCTTGAAATATATTTATTATAGAAATTAAATAAAATAGTTAAATTCATAATTTGTCTATTTTAGTCAATATTCAAAAAATTTAGAGAATGGATACCTTTATTACAAAACTTCTCATAATTCAATGAATTTTTAAATATGAAGGGGAAAAATGAATTGAATATTAAAAATTTAATGAATTTATTTCCCAAGAAAATTCCACCACAATTAATCCATGAGCTCCCAAACTTGTGAATATCAAAAAGATTACCCAAAAAATTAAAATTACTAGCCAACGTGAGTTTAATTTTTCAACACCATGTTTATCAATCATATCATTCCCCCTTAATGTTCTTAATTTAATTATATTAATTAATTAAATTAAATTAATTTTGACCTCTTCTATCCTACCATGATCATTTATAAATAAATTTATTGAAATATTACACTGATAACTCAAGTTTGAATTGAAAATAAAATATTTTTTCATTCTAGGATCATGAAAGCGTCACCATAGAATTGATGAATTTATTAATCCACACTCAAAAAGTCTAGTATTTTTTCATATCATGAGTAATTTATAGGATTTTTTTAGACGAGGGTTTGTGGATTCTATTAAAAGAACATTTTGAGATAGAATATGAGGGTTAGATATATTTTTAAGCACAATCCATGATTTAAAATTTCTCTAAAGAATGGAATTATCTATCACCCCTTTGAAAAAAAATTAATATCCAAACTCATCTTTATTTTCATGGGTATTCCACACTTTAGTATATCAATAATAATGTTATTTTATTTCCTCTTTCCCCCTTTTGAAACAACATCTTTTCAATTTTTTAAATCTATAATTTTGTGAAGATTTTAATTTTGAAGTAAAATATAGATATCTCTTGGTCTTCCAATAATGATGAACTCCCATAACCATCTTTTAATGATATTATAGACCCCAAAATAACTTTTAGATCAATCTTACTTACCCCCAAAATGGTTGTAATATAGTTCATCTTCAATAAATTGATCAAAAATGCCAATCACAAATTATATTCTTCTTTACTAACTTGGTTCATCTCTACCCTCTTAAGGTTTTAAAAGGAAATTTTAGTACTTAAATAGAAGAAAACATCTCTTATCTATGATCTTTAAATAGATTTTATTTTTTTATTCCTTTGTTTGGGTCATATTTTAACATAATGGAAGAGAGGTAATTTAGATTCTTGAGTGGGTGTGTGAACTATATTTCACTACCATGAGAGATGTTTCCTCTCCATTCACTTAAATTTTAAAAATTTCCATAGACTTTATTTAAACATATTTGGTAATTATTTTATATAGTAACCTCATAATAACACTTGAAAAATAGATTCCAATGTCCCTACAACTTCAGTTTAAGCCGTCCAATTCCTTCTAAAAAACTTGAGTTCAAATTTGGTTTAGAAATTAACTTCTAGTATAAATTATATAAGGATATTCAGCTTGTAATGTTTTGATTTATCAAGGACATTCATGTATTCTAATGGCTGTATGGGTTAAATTTCAAGGTATTCAAGAATAGAGGTTCATTATAGAAGTTTTTTTTAAACCAAACGAATGAATTAATCATTTATAAAAAAATATCCTCAATTATAAATTTTTTTTATTAGAATACTCAGTAAGTTCTAGTTAATCAAGCTTTCCTTGGTCCTATAAATAAATGATGTAATTGTGAAGAATATTTCAAAATGGGTTTAGAGGCCTCTCAGGTAAGTGATTTAAATATAGAGCAGTACATCATGACATGATATTAAAAAATCAGTTGTATATATATGAATTTAACTCATTTATAATTTTAATATAAGATTATTTTAATATTCATCTAAGGTAATTAACTAGGTCAAATCAGTTTCTCATCATTGGACTATGTTCAGAATATTTTCAAGGGTTTTTAAATTGAGATCACTATGTTTCAAAACACACAAAAAAATTCAAAAAATACATAAAAATTTGAAAATAATAAAACTAAAAAGGTATAATAAAGTACTAAGGAAAAGGTATAATATGATGGTTTTCTTTTATAAAAAGTTTATAGGAGTGTGATCTCATCTATTGGTGGTGATATCAGATTTCCATAATAATTTTCCATAATATCACCATTAATAGTAAATGGGTTCTTTTATCCTTATTTAATAACCTACACAACACCAAAAGGGTATAATAGAGTAATAATAAATAGACTTTACCATATGGAATGGAGTTTCTATTTAATATCTTGAGTCTGGAATTGTAAAGTAACAATCAGTCCCTTGGATGAAAGTATCTTTGTGGAATTATTTTTCATGAGCCACTCCATTCCTTTGCTTATAAAATTTTGAATTCTCAAAATCATTTCTTTTGATTTATTAAATCTCCTATAGCTATAGTTTTCTTTATTTCTAAGCTGTGTCCAAATTTAGGTTCATCTCTCTAATAACCTAGTAGGCCTTATACTCCCGCTCTATAGACAAGTGGTAGTTATTTTCATAAATCAAAATATATGGGATAATCCCAATGATGGTTTTTTAATATTTAATGTAATCCTATAAGGTTTATTACATCATTTGGCTCTAATATTTTATATTTGGATTGAAAACATTCTCTAGGATCCCATTTAATTATATATTTGATACATCATCTTGAACATTTATTTGTGGGTGGTAGTGTGCTGATGTCTTGTGATTCACTTCATACTTTATCATCATAGATTTCATTATTATATTATATAAATGGGTACCTTAATCATTAAATATCTCCATTGAAACTATAAACCTACAAAAAATGTTAGTCTTGAGAAATTCATAAACAACATTAGCATCATTAGTTTTGGTGCCTTTAGTTTCCACCCATTTTGAAACATAATCAACTACTAATTGAATGTAAGAGTTCCCAAAGGACATGAAAAAAGATACCATAAAGTATATTACCCAAAATTCAAAACTTTCAAAAAATATTATGGGGTTTTGAGGAATTTATTGACTCAGAGAGATGTTCCTAGTAAATTAGCATTAATCACATATTTTAAAAAATTCTTAAGAATCCTTAAATAAAGTAAGCTAATAGATTCCTGATTCTAAAACATTATTAGCAGTCCTTTAAGGGCCAATTTGGACTCCACAAGTTGTATTACTGTAAAAATCAAGAACAAATTAGATCTCACTCTCATGTAGACACCTTCTTATCATTTGGTCATTACGGATTTTTTATAAGTATGGACATTCACAAATGTAGAATTTGACTCAGATTTCAGTCTAAAAATGTTTTAGGTGTTTATATGATATGGGACATGAAATGTCACCAAAAGGTTGACCATATCAGTATACTTAGGTACCTATACTTCAATTAAATACAACTACTCTATTAGAATTAAATAATTTAAGGGTTATTTGTCTGGAATTTTCACTTCTGCTATATTGGGAATCTGATCGAGATGATCACACACTTGGCTCTCTACTCCCTCCTTTTCCCTGATCTCTAGATTAAACTTTTAAAGAATTAACACCCATCTCACAAGCATAATATTTTTTTCTTCCTTCTTCATCAAGTACCTGAGAGATACATGATCTGAGAAAAATGAATTTAGTTCCAAGTAAGTAAGATGAATTTATCAAAAGAAATGAAAATATTCAAGAGTTATTTTTAGTGGTTCTGTAATGAGTCTAGGTATAATAAAATGTTATTGAATCATAAGAAATGAATTTATGTTTAGCTTCAAGTGTATATTATAACACTGCATCAAGAATGTGGTTGGAAGCATCATAAAGTATTTTAAAATAATGGTCTCAATTGGGAGGAAACATTACTAGTGGTTTGATTATCCCATTATTTAATTCATCAAAATATTTCCTAAAATCCTCATAAAAAATTTATAATCTTTCAAGAGTAGAATTGAAAAATAAATCACAATCTTAATTAAATACTTGATGAATCTTCTATAAAACCCTTCATTCTCTATAAAAGATCTAACATGATTCACACATGTTAATTAATGTAATGAATTTATCACTTAAATTTTTGTCTCATCCATAGAAATTCATTTTTATGAAATAATATGACCAAGAACCATCTATATCTACAACATAAAATAAAACCTTTAAAAATTAGAAACATGGTTCTTTTCAATGCAGCTTTTCAAAACTTTTTCCATATTTTTCAAAAAATGATCAAAATAATTTCCAAAAATAATGAACTTATCCAAAAAATTATAGGAAATATTCAATATTATTAGATAATAAACTTAATATGCATCTATAAAATGTACATAAGGAATTATACAATAAAAATTTAATCCTTTTATAAGTAAAGGTACCATAAAGATTTGTAAAGGTTATTTTCTCTTAACCCTTGGGTGAAATGGGTGTATTAAAGTAACCTAAAAATACATTTAAGAAGTAGTAATGAGTATTTACTAACAACCTTTAAAAAATATAGTCAATAAAATGAATGAGGAAATAATTATTCTTGGTGAATTTATTTAAATTCCTCTAGTCTATACAAACTCTCTAGCTATTCTTAATTCTAATAGGGATCATCTCATTTTGTTTATTTCTCACTATGATCAATCTTGTTTTTTAGCAACTATAGAAATGGGAATGACCCATTGTGATTTCAATGTCATAAACCATCCCCTAGGTCCTGTGATGTGACTACCCCAAGCCCACCTTCCATAGGCAAGGGGTTGACTACTAGCACCAAAAAGGAATTTCCCTAAAATGGGAAGGCATTGCCTTTAAACCTATACATGCAGAAACTAGGTACACAACAAAAGTAAAACATGAAGTAAAACTGGTGAAGTAAAACTGATAACTAAAAGTAAAGGGGCTAGTATACAAGATCAACTAAAATAGATAATAGAAAAATAAATAGAAAAAAACTCCAAATATCATCTGCCAAGGATCCTACCTAAAGGGTAGGTACAACTCGTCTCTGCTGCTCTCCACGCCAACCGATTACCTCCATGCACCGTCTGGTCCTGACTCCCTAATCTCAGTCAAATATATCCATCATCTATACAAGACACAACAAGGTGTATACAAAGCCTCTGCATGGGTGAGTATAACAAAACCCAGAAGGGACCCCGAAACCTCCGAAGGTCTCCCAGAATTCCACAAAGGAAAAACCACAAAGCATGATCCTAATCACAAATCGCAAGTATATATTTAGCTCAAAACAGGTATACAACTTAAATAATAGAAATAATGATGATTATTCATGAAGATAAATCATCTTATTCTGCTAAAAAGTTCCAATGTTGTACCATTAAGAAGTAATCCCAATTCCGATCCACACAGGGTCGTAAGTCACCGATCTGCACAGGGTTATAACTCGTCGATCCACACAGGGTCGTAAGTCATTGATCCACGATGGGATTCTCTAAGGCTGGTCCTCATTGGGTCATGATACTGCTGATCCACATAGGGTCATAAGTTGTCGATCCACACAGGGTCATAAGTTGTCAATCCACACAGGGTCATAAGTCATTGATCCACAAAGGGTCATAAGTCACTGATCCACACAGGGTCATAAGTCACTGATGAACACAGGGTAATAACTCACCGATCCACACATGGTCATAATTCGATTATCCATTACAGGACTCTCCAAGGATGGTCCTCATAGGGTCGCACTACTACCGATCCACATAGGGTCACTCTGATGCCGATCCAAAAAGGGTCGTATGTCACTTGACATCCAACCATAAGATTTCCACACCTGGTGCGCTTGAGTTTTCAAGAAACTGCTTCTCAAGATATAGGTCATACCTAAAACTCAACGATGTCCCATAAAGAATTAACCCGATAAAACATCATGTCAAAAGGGTTCCAACGCAACAGAAGACGCATCAATCCGACACCTAGTCTATAATTCATAGGCATTTTATTATAGGGGCCCAGTTGGATTCGAGTCAGATCCAACCCGACCATACTCCATCTTTCTACAAAATCCAAGTGGAGTATCTCAAAAGGACTACCTCGTCTTAAGGGTTCCAACACTGTAGACGATTCATCAAACGGTCGTCTGGTTTAGGAGATAAAACCCTTTAATCAAAATTGGGCCGTAATTGGGTCTGGGTCTGGTCCAACTCGGTCGAACAGACCCAACCTAGCCCACAGGGCCCATACTGCAGGGGTTGGGCCACGGGCTGGGCCCGGCCCACCCGACTGGGCATGGACCACCGGGCTGCTGGACCAACCTGACCCGTGGGCTGGGTGTGGCCCGCCAGCTGGGCATGGGGGTCGACTCCCCTACCGAATGGACTAATGTCCATTTGGATCTACAATCAGCGACGCCAGTCGGCACCGCTTCACCTGGCCGGTCCATGTGGTCTGATCATCTATGGGACTCGCGAGCGTGGGTCTGCCCTCCACCATGAATCTCCTCCATGGCGTGCCGCACGCTGTCAACGCAGAAAACATCAGCTGGCCTCCCCTTGTCCGCTGTGACGCCTTTGGGTACCTCCACCTCCTAGTGTCCGGAGAGAGCCAGCCGCCGCCTCCTTCAGTTGCCAGTGCCGCTGCACCGGTGGAGCTTTCACAGGCCTCCAGTGAAGTTCTGGAGGTCCTTTGCCTCTTCCGACTATGCCTACGGGCTTCCCGAGACACTGCCATCATTGCGTGGCCTTCAGTTTTATCTCACTACCGTATCTATTTCCCTTGAAGAACACAATCAAAGCAAGCTTGGTGGAAGGTCCAGGCCTTGTTTGATTTAGCCTGCACCCTCTGCATTAGCGTTATTACATGGAAAGAATTTAACATCATCAAGGGTAGATGAATCATAAAATTATTAAACAAAACCCCTACTAGGAACTCGTTGGAAGGTGCTACGGATGAGGAAGATGAACCCACATTCAAAGGGATTTCGTCGGTGTTCGCCGATTCTCCATTCATCATTAGAGGAAAGCATTGTTGGCACTTCGTTAGAGGTTCCCCTCCTGAGTTCCCAAAACCCATGCCAAATATTTGATTAAATAATATAATAATATCCCACATTGTGTTTAATATTATGATTAATTAATTAACCATAATTAATGAGTCAATTAAACACACAAGCATTGTTGTTACAAAACTAAAGAGACGAGAGGTTCAAGGCATTAAAAGCCTCTTTTTTAATGTCTGACATTGCACTACAGTGACACCACCACCGATCAATGATTGAAAAATAGAAAAATAAAATAACATTTAGTTATTTAATTATTATTTTTATTTCAAAAGATCCAAAAATTAACTTTTCCGTATGACTTTTTCCAAACAAGGTTAAGTTTTCCTTAAGAGAATCCTGGCATTGCAGATTCAATGGTGCCCTCAAATTTTTAATCCAAGCACCAGTTTAAAAGATATAAATTGCTGATTACACGTTTACTAAACGTACCTTAAAAAAAGTTCAAAAATATATTCCGGGCTCTCTGGGCATCGGAATCACATGCCGTCAATTTTCACAAACTCGTAATAGTCACAAATAATTAAAAAAAATTATATGGAAAATTCTGGGTCTTTACATCCTCCCCAACTTAGATATTTATGTCCCCAAAAGCCACAACCAAAATAGGGAAACAAGTGAGGGTACTGAGCACGTATCTTATCCTCCCACTCCCATGTGCTCTCCTGGAGGTTCCTGTGATGCCATTGAACTCATACTAGAGGAATATACCTCCCACGAAGGACCCACTCATATTGATCCTCTATCTCTACCAGAAACTCTATGAACGTCGTACCATCGTCAATGTCCAACTCACCCCAGTCAATAATGTGCGATGGATCATGCACGTACCTTCTCAAATGCAACACAAGAAAAACATTATGGACTTGGTGCATCTATGGGGAAAGATCTAAGTGGTAATCCACCTCGCCTACTCTACTGAGGATCTGTAAAGGTCCGATGAACCTCAGAGATATCTTGTTTCTCCATCCAAATCTCCACAATCCTCATCGGGGTGAGACCCGTAGGAAGACATGGTCTCCCTCCTCAAAATCCAAGGGCCTTCGTATTCTATTGGAATAAGACTTATACTAGCTTTATGCAGTCTTCATCTACTCCTAGATGATCTACACCTTCGTAGTGGTAGCTCGTACCAACTTTGGACCCATAAGTGTTGACTCCCTGGGGTCTGTACAACATAGAGGCGATCTACATGGTCACCCATACAAGGCCTCAAACTTCACCATGACGATGGTGGAATGATAAATGTTGTTATATGCGAACTCCGCTAAGGGAAAGTGATCCTCCAAACTATGACCAAAATCCAAGACACAAGCATGAATCATGTCCTCATGTGTCTGTATGATCCACTTTGTCTAAACATATTTCTAAGGATGAAAGTCGGTGCTCAAGCATAGTGGAGTCCTGAACGCCTCCTGTAATCCCTTCTATAACTATGATGTTAAACGAGCGTCACAATCTGAGATGACCATTGATGGTACCCCGTGAAGCCTTACTATCTCCTATACGTATAGGCGTCCCATGCCCTATACTAATCCCTACTATCAGATGGGTAGGAAGTGGGTTGACTTGGTGGGTCGGTCAATGATCACCCGAATGGAATCGTGGCCCCTGGACCTACGTGGTAGCCATGTCACAAAGTCTATGGATATTACATCCCACTTCCACTCTGGGACCTCAAGTGGATGAGTTAAGCATGATAGAACTTGGTGATTGGCCTTCACTTTCTGACAAGTGAGGCATCATGAAATGAACTCTTCCACTACTTTCTTCATCTCTGGCCACCATTACTAACGCCCGAGGTCCTGGTACATCTTTGAAACACTGGGATGTACCTCCAAAGGGGATGTGTGGAACTACCTCAACACCTCCCCTAGTAGTGTCACTAGTACTATGGTGCATCCTCTGAAAAGGATGACGTGCTCCCCACCTTCAAAAAAAATCCTTCAAGAGCCCATACTGAGGATATCTGAGCATGTAAGGCCTCACAGTCAATGTACACAAGCTGTGAAACCCATACTCACTGAAGGAGTGGGGGAGTAAAAGTCATGGAATGGAATTATTCTACTCCATCTCTATCCACAAAGGATAACTGAAACACAACTAGCTGCTCTGTCTCCTCACTCAGAAACAGTAACCCAAAACTCCTGTTGAGTGCATCTGCCACCAAATTCACCTTACTAGGAGTGTAGACTATCTTAAAGTCATAATCCTAAAGGAAATCTAGACATGTCCAATGTCTCTGGTTCAGGTCCTTCTGCAAGAATATATACCTGAGAATCTTGTGATCAGAGTAGACAATAAACAGATCTCCCATCAAGTAGTTCTGCCACATCTTCAACACAAAGAACACTACCACAAACTCCAGGTCATGGGTAGCATAGTTCTTCTCATGCTGTATCAACTATCATAATACGTAGGTGATCAATGATTTATTCTGCATTAAGAAACATCCCAGTCTATTCCTTGATGCGTCACAATATACTACACACCCAAAGCCCTCTTCTGGTAGCCTCAAGATGGGGAAAATCGTCAGTCTCTGCCTCATCTCCTAGAAACTCTTCTGGATTCTCTCTTTCTACAATAAAGGTTTTACCATCATTTTAAAAGCTAACAAGGGTGTTGATACTCTGTAAAAGTTAGGTACAAATATTCCGTAGTACCCAACCAACCCCAGAAAACTCCGCATCTCGGTTACACATCAGGGTGGATCCCAAGCAAGAACTGCCTCAATATTTTCTAGATCCACTACAACTCTAGACTATGAGATAACGTGTTCCAGAAAGTGGACCTCTCATATCTAGAACTGGAACTTCAATAAATTTCCATAGAGTTGGTGCTCTCAGAGTGTATTTGGAACTATCTACAGATGCATAGCATGCTCCTCATCCAATGCTGAGTATACCAAGATTTTTTCAATGAAAACCACCATGAAGTGATCAAGGTAAGGATAGAAGATTCTATTCATGATCCCCATGAACACTTTCGGAGCATTGGTCACACCTAAAGGCATTAAAAAGAACTCATAGTGGCCATACCATCATCTTAAGGTTGTCTTCAGTATATCCTAATCCTCTACCCTGAGCCAATGATATCTTGATCTGAGGTCTATCTTTTAAAACAACCATGTTCCTTTCATTTGATCGAAGAGATCATCAATCCCCAGGAGTGGATACTTGTTCTTCATATTCACTTGATTCTAGTGCTGATATTCCATGAAAAGCCTCAAACTTCCATTTTCCTTCTTGGCGAACAATATTGGGGCTGCCCATGGAGAAACACTAGGCCTTATGAAAACCTTACCCTGCAAGTCCTCCAGTTGTACCCTCAACTCATGAAGCTCTATGGGAGTCATCTGATATGTTGGTGTAAATATCATTTCCATCACGGGGTATGGGTCAATGTAGATTTCTACCTCTATACAAGGAGGTAGTTCCAGAAAATCCTTAGGAAAGAAATTAGCAAACTAGTCCACCACTACAGGATAACTCAGACACCTCTCGTCAACTACTCCGAGGGTGAGGCTATCCAACTGATGAGTGATCGGGTATACCCTCCTATGAGAAAGTCCATCCTAAGCTACAAAGGTTCCCTTATCATCGGTGAAGGAAAAACTGGTCCCATCCTCATGGTCACACAACACTTTTCACCTAAAACAGTCGATCTGAGCATTGACTGTGGATAACCAGTCCATACCCAAGATGACATTGTAAGGCCTCGACACTACCAATAGAAGATCCCAGCCAAAGATCGTGCCTCCTATAGTAAGATCACACTACTGGTACAAGTTCTTAATCATAAAATCCTATCCCGTAAGAGTCTCTAATTGTAAGGATCGAGCCAATGTATCTACCAGAATCTCTGAGCTCCGGACGAGAGCCATGGAAATAAAATAGTAACTGGAACCTGTGTCTATAAGAATTGTAGCTAGGGTGGAGTATACACAGATCGTACCTCGAATAATCTCTAGAGTGTCATGGTCATAAGCCTTAGCTTCATGAATCTGAGCTCATCCTTGTCCACCACCTCCCTTTGGTCGAGGTGGACCACCTGGGGGTGGTGGCGGTATAACCTCAAACCATTAACCACTACCTGCTGCATGGCCTGCTCCTCTACCACGTCCACCACCCTAAAGACCTCCCCACTCAAATCTCTATATCTACATTAGAGATCCCTCGACCATCTTCTGATTTTAGGTATGATGGGTCAGGAACTCATGAGCCATGTGACCCTACCCGCTGCATGAGTAGCACAATATTCTCCTCTACTGACCTCCTTTGTCCCATGAGCTCCACACCTCCGAACCTATATCCCAAGGTTATCAATCAAAAGGTCTAGACTTCTTGGGCCCCTGCATCATCTTCCTACTGCTTACTGCAGATGACTCAGCCACGCATCATTCGATAGTGGTTCTCATTGTTGGTGCCTTCTCAGTTAGGAAGCTCTCCACCAATAGTTCTTTCTCAAGCACTCCAGCCTACGTTAGGATATTGAGCGATATCATAGACACTCTGATCTCCCATCGAAGACCCTGCTCAAAGGTCCGAGACCTTAAGAAAGGGTCATGTACCATGTTAGTGGAGTAATGGGAGAGGTCAGTGAATCTTTCCGAGTATTGGGCCATTGTTAGGCTGCCCTGCTGTAAGTACAAGAGCTCTTGAATATGCACAGAGCATAGAGTCGCTAGAATGAACTCCACCCTAAAGAGGCTCTCAAAGTCCAACGAGTTTAGGGTTGCCTAATCATGAATATGTATTGTCAATCTCCAAAATATCCATACCATTCACTAGAAGATAATAGCATCTAGGATCACCATCTGGTCTTCGGGTGTCCCAACTAGGCAGAAAACTCTAACCACAACCTCTAGCCAGTCCTCAGTTGCATGTGGATCCATTTTTCCTCAAAACCTCAGAGGTATCTACCACTATAACTCATTTAGCGTGCTAATTCGACAAGCACTGTCCGCTATTGGGTCTGGTGTAAAATGATTCCCTATGAGTATTGATGCTGTTGGTACACCGCCAAAAGGTACCATCTCCATAAGAGGGCCCTACAACGAAGCCGCATCACTCAGTGGGCCATCATCGTGAACTCTCTCTGGGATCCTAGCTGACTGTCTACGCGACGAAATCCTATAAAGAAACAGATGCACTATGGTCAATAAGTTTATACCTGATGAGCTAACTCAAAAGAGGTCAAAATAAAAACAACATTTTCATAATACATGAAAACAATGTTCTCGTGTACTAAGTTGGAAATCAGAATTCAGGGTCCTAGTGTATGGATATGTCACCCACCGCAGAAAAACTAGAATCCAAAACTAAAACCCAAACTCCAGACACTTAACACTATTGCTCTATTGAAAACATAGACTCTTACTTCTTCTAGTAGAACCGACTGCACTCTAATACCACTTTGTCACAACCCATCCCCCAGGGCCCGTGTTATGACTACTCCAAGACAACCTTCTATATTCTAGGGTTTTGTGACAATCACCAAAAAGGAATATCCCTAAAATAAGAAGGAATTGACTTTAAACCTATACACACATAGACTAGGTACACAACAAAAGTAAACCACATAGTAAAACTACTGAAGTAAAAGGGAGAACTAAAAGTAAAAGGGCTAGTATACAAGCCCAACTGAAAGAGATAATACACCAGAAATAGAAAAAAGATCCTGAGATCATCTTCCAAGAATCTGACCTAAAGGTTAGGAATAAGTCATCTCTACGGTTATCCACGTCAATCGGTCACCTCCATGCTCTGTCTAGTCCTGACTCCATAACCTCAGTTAAAGATGTTCATCATCTACAAAAGACACAACAAGGTGTGGGAGAAGCCCGTGCAGGGGTGAGTATAACAATACCCAATAGGTACCCTGAGACCCTTGAAGGTCTCCTAGAATTCCACAAATGAAAAACCACAAAGCATGATCCCAATCACAAAGCACAAGTAAATAATCATCTCAAACTAGGTATACAAATTTAAGAATAGAAATAATGATGATTAGTCATGAAGTTAAATCATCTTATTCTGTTAATAAGTTCAACTATTGTACCACAAAGAAGTCATCCGAAATCTGATCCACACAGGGTCGTAAGTCACTGATCCACACCGGGTCGTAAGTTGTCGATCCACAGAGGGTTGTAAGTCGATGATCCACGATGGGCTGCTCTAAGGATGGTTTTCATCAGGTCACACTACTACTGATCCACATAGGGTCATAATTAGTCGATCCACACAGGG
This sequence comes from Viscum album, assembly GCA_963277665.1. Taxonomy (NCBI): domain Eukaryota; kingdom Viridiplantae; phylum Streptophyta; class Magnoliopsida; order Santalales; family Viscaceae; genus Viscum; species Viscum album. The sequence continues at coordinate 1,742,955,187 of OY728161.1, forward strand.
TCATATGTCATCGATCCACACGGGGTTATAAGTCTTCGATTCACACAGGGTTGTAAGTCACTGATCCACATAGGGTCATAATTCACTGATCCACATAGGGTCGTAAGTCACTGATCCATATAGGGTCGTAAGTCGCTGATCCACGATGGGCCACTATAAGGCCGATCCTCATCGGGTCGTGCTACTTCTAATCCACATAGGGTCACACTGATGTCGATCCACAAAGGTTCATATGTCACTTGACAGCCAGCCACAAGATTTTTTCACCTGGTGAGATTGATTTTCCAAGAAACTGCTCCCCAAGATATCTTTCATACCTCAAACACCACAGAGTCCCACGAAGAAGTAACCCAATGAACCATCATGTCATAAGGGTTCCAACTCAATAGACGACGCATCAATCAGATGCCTAGTCTGTAAGTTATAGGCATTTTAGTGTTAGGGGCCCGATTGGATTCAAGTACGATCCAAACCATCTATACTTCATCTTTCTCCAAAACCTAGGTAGAGCATCTCAAAAGGAACACCCCATACTAAGTGATTTAGAGTCATATACGGTTCGTCAAATAGTCATCTGGTTTAGGAGATATATCCCTTTAATTAAAACTGGACCGTAAGTAGGTTTGGGTCTAGTCCAACCCAGGACGAAGGGGTTGGGCCGCGGGCTTGGCCTGGTCCACCTGGATGGGGGCGGCCCACCAGGACACTAGACCAACCCAGACCGCTGGCTGGGCACATCCCGCCAGTTGGGCGTGGGGGTCGGCTCCTTTCCTGAACAGACTAAAGTCCATTTAACTCTTCAATCAGCGGTGCTAGTTGGTATCACTTCACCTGGCCAGTCTGCATGGACCAGTCATATGCGGGACCCACGGGGTGTGGGTCTACCCTCCACCATGGCTCGGATCCGTGACCCTCCTCTTCTGACTATGCCTATGGGATTCCCAAGATGCTTCCACCACTGTGTCGCCTCCGGTTTCATCTCTCCGCCATATTTTTTCAGTCGTCCATGAAGAATGCAATCAAAGAAAGCTCGACAGAGGGTCCATGCCTTTTTTGGTTTGACCCACGCCCTCCGCATTAGCATTATTAAATGGAAAGAATTTAACATCAAAAAGGGTAGATGAATCATAAAATCCTTAAACAAAACCCCAATCTAGAACTCATTGGAAGGCGCTGCAGATGAGGAAGATGAACCCGCGTTTGAAGGGCGTTCATCGGTGTTCGTCGATTCTAGGTTCTTTGTTGGAGGAAGGTGTCGTCGACACTTCATTAGAGGTTCACCTCATGATTTCCCAAAACCCATGCCCATTATTTTATTAAATAAGATAATAATCTCCCATGTTGTGTTTAATATTATGATTCATTAATTAACCATAATTAATGAGTCAATTAAACACTCAAGCATTGTCATTACAAAACCAAAGAGATAAGAGGTTCAAGACATTAAAAGCCTCTTATTTAATGTCTGAAATTGTACTACAGTCCCAAAACCACTGCTCAATGGTTTCCAAATATAAAAATAAAATTACCTTTATTTATTTTATTATTTTATTATTTTATTTCAAAATATCCAAAAAGTAACTTTTCTATATGTCTTTTTTAGAACAATGTTAAGCTTCACATAAGTGAGTCCTATCACTACAGATTCAATTATGCCCTCAAATTTTTAATCTAAGCACCGGTTCAAAATATTGAAATTGCTGTTCTCACGTTTACCAAATGTACCTTAAAAAGTTCAGAAATCTATTTCAGGCTCTCCGAGCCTTAGAATCACGTGCCATCAATTTTAGCAAACTCGTAATAATCTCAGATAATTTTATGAAAAAATTATATGGAAAATTCTGGGTCTTTACATTCGAGATGGGGTTTATTATTCCTGATTCTAACTTCATCTCTATTTATTACTTTACAACCTCCATTATGGTTGGGTTCGTCCTTCTTTGTGTCTTCCTAAAAGGTTTTAAATTTTCTTCAAGTAGAATTATATACATGTAGATTTTGGGATTTATTCTAGGTATATAACCTAAACTCCATTATATTTATTTCATATTTTCGCTTAAAGGATCAATTATTTATTTCTCTTGATCTAAGTATAGGTTTCTAGAAATGATTATTTGAAACTTTTCTACTTTAATGAGATATACATACTTAATTTTAGTAGGTAATGGTTTTTATTCCAAATTTGGAGGTGTTATAAAGATGTAATCAGTCCTAGGTTCATCACCTATGAATCTTAAAATTCCAAAACAAAAGATTAAATATTATCTATATCATAATTAAATAAACATTAAAATCTATTAAATAAATAAAATTTTACCTCTTCCATCGAACATTAGTCGAAATTTTCAGATTGTTCCACATTATTATCTATTGATATTCCAAGCATTAATTATTTTTCCAAGGATAAAATTTATTCCAACATACCTATGTATTCACTGGGCTGAACCTCCTCAGTGGGATAGTTCAATGAGTGTGTGATCCTTATGAGGGTACTTCATTAAGTCAAATATGTTGAAATGGATAGTTCTCTCCTCAAAATCCATAGTGAGAGTTCCATCATGCACTTTGGGGATGATCATGTATGTATTAAAGAAGGGTTTTACCCATAATAATATGTGATTGTGCTATAGTTATATCATCACCCATGTTAAGTATATAAAGTTTATCTATAAATATCAGGTTTTGTATAATAATTATGATATCCTCTAGGACTCCTTCTGGAAAATCATTGGACCTATTTTCAAGATGCACCATCACTCTTGTGGGATTTAATTATATCATATACAATAAATTAAAACAAAGTGAGGTAAAAAATTTATATAATCATCTAAATCACATAAATAATCTACAAAATTCACATATTTAATGGTGAAAGTGATAGAAAATATCACTAGATATTGAAATTTTGTGAGAAACTATTATGTAAATAGGTTTGAGACATTTATTTCGAAACTTATCCATTCATTACCTTGAATTCTCCTCTTTCTAGTGAAATTTTACTTAAGGCACTTATCATATTTTTGAATCTTATTAAGATATTCTGGGATGCGAATGTTGATATAAAATTTCTATAATGTTTCTATAATTTCTCTTTTAAGTTTCTCCTCTTGGATCTTTTTCGACTAGATCATTCTAGAGGGGAATGTGAGTGGAAGATCCTTCTTCTCTATTTTTTTTCTTCTGTAAGGGAATATCTTTAATATTTTTTCATAAATATTCTTCTTCATCTCATTCTTACACCTAAAATAGTTTTTAGGGGAATGTATATATTTTTTAGGATCATTTTCTTTTTAGTTGGGTTGGTTTTGGTTGGAATTATGGTTCTCATCTAGGTAAAACTATTTACCTTTTATAATAGTATTTAATACTAATTAGTCTAGAAATTTCCTTAGTTTTTATATAAAATCTCCAAAATTCTTCGATTTTGGTTCTTTAACTCTTCCACTTAATTCCTCATATCTTTAACCCATTCTCTTTGATGCTATTATAATTGTAGTTGTGCACTAGTTTAAGGTTTTTCATAAGGAAAATTTTATTATAAGGGAGGTGGTTGGTGGGATGGTTGATCGTATGGTTGTTTTTATATGTATTGAAATGGTTATTATAAGGGTGTATGTTATTGTAACTAATTCTGGTAAAGGGGGCTTGTTTAGTTTTGATGGTTCCCAAATCTATACTAGACAAGGAAATTTTATTTCCACCCTTGAAAAGGTTGTTGGATTTTTCTTAGTTGATTGACAGTTATTGAAATATTAGGCCCTGATACCTCAGTATAGTAATCAGTAAAATTAGTAGGAGATGAAAATAATCTATATACCTTAACTTGTTACTGTTATTCAATGTATTGTTTCAGGTCTATTTGTTTTACTAAGGTGGTAAATTCATCTATTTTATATTCTAGTAAAGAAGATGAATTTGAAGTCTTTAACTCATGTATCCCTCTGGTACCCACACCTATTTTACTAAATTCTTGAGAATTTTGTGTTATCTTATCAATGAGTAATTTAGCCTCCACAAGTGACTTATCAATTAGAGAACCACATGATGATGAATCTAATAAGTTCCTATCACTATCCTATAGATCTTAATAGAAAAATGAAAGAAAATTATGTTCTTATATAGATTGGTGTGGGAAGTTGAAACAAAATTTATTGAACCAATCCCAATACTCATATAGAGTCAATCCTAAATCTTTCCTAATGACATATATTTCCTTTCCAATTGATGTGTTTTTTTAGAGGTGGGAAAAAATTTATGGAGGAAACTACTATAAATATCATTCCATTCATTTTCTTCACCAGGTTTTAGGATATAAAACCACTCCTTTACTTATTCTTTTAGTGAGAATGGGAATTAAATCCATTCAAACCACTATTTTTACACTCATCCTATCTTAAATATTACATAAACTAGGGTGAAAACCTTAATTTTATTTATAGTATTCTCACTTATAAGACCACATTTTTTCAATAATTATATTAAACCAGTTTTTATTTCAAAGTATTTTTGTAAAGAAAAAATGGAAACTTTTTTAGTTTGGTTGATAAAATGGGGTGCACACATGCCCCTTAATGTTTTATTAGGATTACCTATAATTATGTTAGGATCATATCCATCACTTAAAGTATCACTATAATTGATAAAAAAAATTCTTTAAATTTAATTTTGGATTTAATTTTCATAGTTTTTTGAGTTGGGTTCTCAAAATTTTAGAACACAGAGATAGAATTTGGTGGTTACCGGATTTGGACATACAATTTTAAGATTAGTAACCTTTTAACCAAATCCCTAACAATTATTCTAATTTTTTATTTCACTTACATGGGTGTTATAAAATATTTTTATTTCCTAGATTAAATATATTCTAGTGGAAACCTAGGGCTATCTCCAGAGTGGGGTGATTAAAATTAGTTTTCACTTTTAGTTAGAAAAAAGGGGGAATTTTTGTCTATTTACTTTGAAAACTAAGTAAAAGAAATGAAATAAATAGATTGAAAAAAAGTTTATGATATGTTAATAGGTTAGGTTTGGTTATCCAATTATAAAGTTATCACCGTTCATTAAAAATTTGGATTTTTTTATATTTATTGATGAAAGAGAGGTTCCTCAATGGATTTACCACTCACCCTCAGTAGAATGGATTTGGTGTATTCTAATTTAAGTAAAATATCTACTTGTTATTTTCCCCTTCAAATATATTTAATATGGTGCAAAAAAATCACTCTTATTTTTCATAAGAAATAACATATTGGGTTTTGTGTTTCTTAAGACACCCAATAGTGTTCCAAAACCGTCACACGCATTCTAAAAATATCAGAACACTTCACCAGTCATTATAGTCTATTACATCTCATATAAACTAAAACGAGTTAAGGGATATGAATGATCATTGATTAAGGAAATTAATTATGAATATAAAAAAAATCAAACACAATCATATTTAAAATCATAAACTACCACTGAGCAGTAAAATCAATTAACATAAGAAAAAGATTTATTCATTGAAGTTTATAAATTCAAGCATTACAACTGGACTACCTTCCCTCCCAAATAACCCTATATTTCAACCCTATATTTGAGGGATAATAGTGGTGAAATAGAAAGGAGGAAGCATGATAAAACTCAAGAATATAGAAATTAAAACAAATAAAGAACAAAAAAACAACAACTGTGAGTCCAAAAACCCCTTCCTCCTCTTACCTTATCCTCTTCATTAAGTATCTTCCTTCCCTTATTTTTTATTTGTTCCAATACTTTTGTGATCCTTGATTATTTTAATTTGGAATGTTTTCTTCTTCCTAAAAATATCACATAAGACACTTAGTCTATACTTCCTAAAAATTCATTACTTTACTTCATTTTTTACTAGATTATCAATAATATACCATGATTGATATTATTCATTAGAATACTTATCTATTATTGTTATTGGTTTTCGTGAATATTGGTATGGAACCTCATTATGAGGTGTATAACTCATCTATAGTGTAGTAGAATCTCTTCCTATTATCATTGCATCACCTTCGGTTTGATGTTTCATACTTGGCATGGATCATAATGAATTTAAATATCATTTTGATATTTTTTCCCATTATATATTAGTGTATGCCTATCATAAATAATAGTATTCTTTAGAAAATTAATTCTAGACATCTCAGTACCATTATAAAGAAAAATTACCTCCTTATGGGGATCTCCTTACATCAAGATCCAACTCCCGATCCCCGTATTTCAAGGACTCTTACATGGATTCCCTTACATTATGGAACGATTATGAATCCCCTCATGTGAAATGACTTACATGATTCTACATATGTTGAATTCCCTTCCCCTAATGGCCTAAAGGCCTTTTTTGTTGATTCTGATAAACCCCCTTTCAAGGGATGAGGGGGAACCCTTACATGGCTCATGGTCTTAGAAATTAAATGAACCGTAAGTCTTAAGGAAATATACAGAATATAACTACATAGAATGACTCCTCCCCATCTCATTCATCATGATTTCAGCTCTCTACCTTCACATGGTTTGTTCAGTTAGGCTTCCCATGCATGCACAGGCTAGTCCCGATGGAAATTTCATACCCTCTCTATATTTTTTTCTTAACTTCTACTATAGTGAATGATCCTGCTCTGAATCCTCATTTTAAGTCTACTCCTTGTAGATTCTGTCTAGTCATTAAGCACAATTGCAAGTGGCCTGAAGGCCTTGAGCTAGCCTAAACGAGTTGAGGTGGCCAGAAGTCCTTGAGGTGGCCCAAAATCCTTACTAGTCTGAAGGCCTTGGGTTGATCGTAGGCCTTAAAGGACTTAAGGCCCAAACTGGTGGCCTGAAATCCCAAATAGATAAATAGTTCCAGCTACTATAGTACCAAATAGTTCCTACTATAATACCTACTATAGTACCTACTATAGTAACTTCTCTATCACTACTACAGTACCATGGAAATTATTTCTCCACCCTATTTTGAACATGGGTCTCTTGGATGCACTTTCTAAGTCCTCACCAACTGGTCTGAGGATCTTGTGCCATATGTTGAATTCCCTTAATTGGATGAATCATTCAAGGATTCTCATATGTGGATAAATATAATTTGAATACACACATGTGATTAAACTTCTTTTTTGGATGACCCTAACATCTATCATTTTTCATGGATCACACTATTAAAGATCCCTTTATGTCAACCAATCTTATATAGGAACTCTTATGCGAACTAACATGGAATTGGTTTCATTATACAGAGGCCTAGATTCATAAACCATTCACCCTAGTTATGATGTATAATGATTTTCCATAATTTAGTGATAAATTATTCACTTGTTTTCATTATTCTTGTATTAATGAATCAACCACTAAAGTGGTGGTATCTGCGATGAATAATTCACTTTTGTTTGAGTAAGGGTAAAAGAAATTTCACCTAGTGATTCATCATTAAACTTTATATTATGTAGAGATTTATCACTTACCTAAAAAAATATAATATGATGGTGGAATATTCACCAGAGGAATGGGTGTTGGTGATAGATTGTTCACCTAAAGTTGTGACTTGATGATTGATCGTTATACTTGAGGATGATATTGTATTACATATCATTCACATGGAAATGTCTCATTCACCTTTCCATCTATGGGTGATACCTCATTCACCCAACAATAAATTATTCTCCCTTCTATGATGAGCATGGTGATATATAGTTCACTTGGTGATGTCTTTTTATCCTTATCATTACTGGTTTATACCTCATTCACTTAGGGATTCACCATTATCCACATTTTTTATTTCGTTGGTGATACATCACTCACCTTCAATAGTGTGTTGGAGTTTCTTAATCCATATATAAATTGATTTGGGTGGTGAATTATGCACCTAGAGTTGATTAGTGTTGGTATATCATCCACCTAAGGAGTTTATTTATAGTGATGAATCATATATCCACTAAACAATGGACTGGTGGTGTATCTTCCACCCGAGGTTTGTATTAGTGGTGCATCATCCATACAAAGACTAGTAGCGGCAGTGCATCATCCACCCAATGATGTGTATTAGGGGTGTATCATCCACACATGGATTAGTAGTGGTGGTACATCATTCATCCATAGTTCTATATTTATGGTGAATCATCCACCCTTAATGTAAATTATGATATATCATTCACATGATATATAGACCAGTGATGTATCATTAAATTTAATAGTTTTATTATGATGAATCATTAACCCCCAATGTTATGGTATGAAGATAGCTAATTCTCCTTGAATGACGATATGTGTAGTGATACATCATTCACACTCAGTTTTTTCTCAGACTATGGGTATATCATCTCATTGTATAACTAATCGAAATAGGTATGTGTGGACCATTAGGGTATATTCATGAGTAACCAATAGGGTGTTTGATTTTATTCATGTGATGTTACAAATTACTTTCCATTTAGTACATGCATCCACATACATGCACGTTTTTATTAGGGAAACTATTTATAGTCCCTACTGAGCATTGTTATCACACCTTTTATAAGAACATTGGTTCACATCCAGAGCTTGTGATTGAAATTCCAATTAGGGCGGTTTCCAGAGTATAGACCGATGAACTGAGAGTGATTAGTTGGGTTGAGGAGGTAGATCCTAGATAAGGCCAAGGATAATGTGAGTATCCCTTTGTTACATTCTTTAAGTTTTATTTATGTTTTTTATATGAACAACCCATGGGGTGGTCATGTGTTGGTGTTTTTATGACTGATTTCATGTCTACATTTTGTTATAGTATGGTTATGTTTTTTTATTTAGGGTTTCTTTCACTATAATTCCATATAATACACTATAATGTTATACCTATTATGGATGATTATATTATTGGTTTTTGTTGGTAGATATGATACTAGCAGGTATATTCTCTCTGCATGGTTTATCAGACCCTTAATATTAGTTAGTAGCCTATGGCTTATGAGTTGGCATGGTCTTGGTCATGTGGAAAACCTAGACTAGTATTGTTCTAGTAATCTAGACTAGGTTCATTACAAAGTGGTATCAGAGATTTATTTTCCTTTTCTTACTAATTGGGATATGGTATACACAAATACGACTAGTCGAGAATTGGGATATATTCTATATATTATGCTTGGCTGGAACCTATAGGAGATCAAGTCCAAGATACAAGAGAGATGGGATTACTATTATTTCTTATTTCTATTACAATGGATCTATTTCATTATGAAAATTGTTTTTATTAGTTATTGATTTATTACTTTTTCTCTTGGACTAGGATGGAATGAGGTGTGAGTTTATGCATCATAATCAACATATAGGTTTCGCATGACATTTTTATGCATATATGTGATTTCTTTAGCTCTAAGAAAAGGTTCATTGTTTAAAGTGTATACTACAAGTTATATAGTTGTTTAATTTATAATTTATTGGAGGAATTATACTCTACTAAATAATGGTTACCGGTTTCTATTAAATATATGATTACTGGTCATCTGGGCTAATGCTTATTTGATCCCTGGTCCCAAGAGAGGGCTGGTTGGGCTAGAGTCATGCCTGATAGATGTGAAACCCTTAAATCATATGGTATGTATTGAGTAGCAAGGTGTGTTTCTTATAACTTATGTTCCTCTATTGTATGAGGATATGATTTGATGATGACCTTGGAGTGGATAGTATGAATTTGGGATTACCTGATATTGATGACATCCATGGGATGGAGTGTAGAATTATGAGTTTCCTTGATGGAGATAGACAAAATCCTTAGGGGTCCTTCATGGGTTACAAAATACATGATTATGGTGCATAAAATAAGTGTTAAATCCTACTAATGATATGATATGACTCATAGTTTTATGAGTTGGGAAATTCTAGTAGAATAATAGTATGTTTTGTCTGTTATAGAACAAGATGAATAATGATATATGAGGGACCCCCTTGAGAGTAGTGGTTATCCCAAGAATGTGGATGCCTTAGATATATAACCATGAATCAATCATTCATGCTATTGGATCTATGCATGAGATATAAGATCAAGTCTTGGTATAATCATCTAAGGTAAGAATTAGTTATTTATTTGAAATGAAATCGTGGATTGAACTTTGTATGAAGAATGAATCTAACATGCATGGGAGGCATGGACAACTATTTGATCAAGTGAGTGAGCCTTGGACTGAGGGGATAAGACTCATGTTATCATGAGATAGGTGGTGTGGCAGGTTGAAACTAAGGCATTCACCAACTTAGATATGATTTATTTATAATAGGGGTATTTTTTTTCTAGTGTGAGTGTCCATTGAATACTCTCTTACAGTTAAAATAATAGAGTGAGTTTCTACTTGTCATATGGGATATATAGGTGGGTGTGATCTAATATCAGTTAGAGATCAATGAGATTAGTGGTGGTTAGGTGTGATCATTCAAGATAACATGTGGGATATAAAAATTGGTGTATTTTATAAAAAATATTTGAAATTGGTTTATAGAGTGGTGAAATTGAGTTGACACTTTAGTATTTAGTCATGGTGATTTTATTAATGCATGACGATTTTATACAATTCCCTCCCAATGTGAGTGTTATGCTAGGATAGATACTTATTTATCCATTTGAGAGTTGTCTAGGATATAGGACCTTTAGGGGTTTCTAGATGTTATTATGGGGTCTAGGACTCCTTTGATCTCCCTGATTTCTTGGAGCAAGGTCATGGGGGTGCTGATGGAATTTGGTGAATAATCACATTTGGGTTATGATCAAGTGGGAATTTTTTCTTGGTTGAGGAATGGTTAGGGGTGTGTTAACTTGATGTTATATCATTAATTGGTTAGATAAAGTGTTTCTATAGGTATGGTTATGTGTTATTGACCAATTATAATTAGTGAATTGTGACACACTTGGTGTGAGAGATAGGGTCTTAGTGGAGTAGTTAAATAATGACCGAGGGGTTATTAAGGCCGTAGTTATCTAAATGGACATCAAATATGAGAGATGAGTTGTGATTTTTTTTATATAAGAGGTGGTATGATTATCATTGGATATTGAAAAATATTTATAGTCTGAGTGGCTTAGTGAGATTGATAAAGAATTGGGTGAATTCGTTAACTATGGTGAGATAGACACTAAAGGGACTATAAATATATTTTATGTCTGGGAGGAGTATATGGTAGGATAGAATGTGTTAAAAATAATAGGTTGTATGTCATATTTGTTAATAATAAATAATTATAATGTTTAAGGGAGATTTAATTGGAATTAAATAAACTATAGTTAATATTTGAAATATGTATATTTTCACTGAATTTTGAAGAATAAAAGTTATGTTAAAGATTATTCCACAAGTCAAGAACTCAGTTGGCAATCAATAAAGAGGTTAATGGTTTGAGTTTAAAGTTTTTAGGTTCTATTTGAGATAAATAGAACTAAATATCAGATAAACATGGATTAGTTGGAACATGTCAAACTATGAGATCATGTGTCATGCCATTAATGGAATTAAAGTTAAAAAATGGAAAACACCCCTAATATGTAAGAATAAGTCATGCTGTGTATAGGATGTTGTGATATGAAACTAGTTTCTAAAAAATAAGGGTGATTTTTATGATTCATTCATTCCATGAAATATTATACTATTTTATGAATTAGACTTGGGGGATTTTAGTAGTTCTGTAAATCTAAAGAATCCTCCACTATGAAAAAAGTTTTGCGTCGTGAAAAGTTCAATCGTAAAATATTATGAAGGAATCAAACTGTGACTTACTTGTATAGAAATGCTATAGAGATGTGATTATTATGTTTTTAGATGTTTTTAAATTCAAATTAGGTATTCACTATGAGTAATTGTATCATATAGTGACCCATCTAACATTTGAAGAAAGATAAATAAGAAACCAATCTGTCACGATATGATGTAGGATGATGTTCCATGATTAATATAATCTAGTGAATTTAAGTATATTAAAGTATGTTTCATTTTCAATTTATTTAGGAATATTTTATTACTTCTAGTAACTACCCATCAAAATATCTATAGTGGAGATTATTTCAGTAAGTATCTTATGGTCGTATTTAAAGTAGTGGTTTGTAGATTTTTTTGATTACTAGATATAGAAGAAGTAAATTTTATGAAATTAATAGTGATAAGAAAAGTATATGTAATATAATATTATAGGAACTTCGTGTTCTAAAAAATTAATAAAATGGAAAATAGAAAAAAGAGACTTGTTAAAGATTTGAATTCATGAAGATTCTTTTATTTCTAAAAAAAATTACTATTAAATATTTGAGATGTATATTATCCTGGATATATCTAGTTAATTGTATTAAGGTGGATAGAATATATTAAATAATAATTCCACTGAAATAATTATTCATTTTGGAGAGTGTTGGTTACTACTATGTGAATATTAATTACAGATCAAAGATTCAACTATTCTGATAAGGAGTTTATGACATCTGACATTGTACATGAGAGAATCCCTTTGAATTAATTTGAGCATCCAAATTTTGATGTATTATGAAATATATTGGTGTTATGAAATAAATTTTACCTTCATAAAAATAAAATGAGAATATACCTATAATTATATAAACCATTTTTTATTGAGCAGTGTGCAAAGGAAGATAAAGACAGTGGGCCTTGGAATGAAATGAGTTATCCCTAAACCATTTTCTAGGTAGTGAGCCTTGGTTAGGAGTGACCATACCTAAAATTTTACTAGTAGTGAGCCTTGGGGAGTATTAAATTCACCAAAACCTTTATATCTACCAAAAATTAATTTATAGTGGATTTTAGTACACCGGTATAATACTGTGTGTTTTTTCCTTAAATGTATCCTAGTGCGAGTGAACCAAGTACAATCCATTTTTTATTACATGGTTTACATTCAAAACTTTTGTATGAAGATTTATGTGGATTCACATAAGAAAATAGAGGTTGAATTATGTTCCTTATAATAAGAAAACAATATCCTAAGGAAAAGAGTAGAAGGAAAAAAAGTTTAAATTTTATCCCCATCTCAGGGTATCCCAAGTTATAATAGATTAAAATATTCTCATGATGTATATTTGGTCAAAAACAAATGTTTTTCAATTAGTTCATTGATAAAATCAAGTAGTTGTGGCATAGAACATCATTATTTCAAAGAACCTATAATGGGGATCGGGGGATGGGTCTATTAGGATGTAATGAGCAGGGCTCATGAGTGTCAATACTTAGCTGATAGTGGAATTTGGGCATGATTATCTAAGTAGTTTGGGAATAAAATAAATAATATATTGGGGATCACACCATTTTTTGTTTTTGATTTTAACCCTATTTTGTTTACAATGTAGTATGAATTTGATGTTATGTGTTTGGAAAACCTGTGTTGGTAGTGGTTAAGATTACGTGTTGGATCTCAGAAGTAAGCAGTCGAGTATTATTTTTAATAGGAAATAACCAGATGCGGGTTTATTTCATATCCTAAGGTCTAATAATACAACATAAGATATTGGGGAGGGGGTTAATTAGGTGTTTTATAATTTTTTTATCTCAAATTAAAATGGATCTTTTCTTTATGTTTTAAAAAACACATAGTATCTATTACACTGATTGAAAATCCACACACAAAAATATAGAAATATATATGAATAGACATTGATATTTTACTTGGTTCAGTCTTACTATTAAATATTTAAGGAGAACATATAAAAATGTGTTGATATGGATAATAATCTCTACTTCACTAGTTGATGATTACGAACTTTAGGACAAGCTCATAGATCATTAAAGGTCCATAAAATATTCCTCTATTTTCATGAATGGGTTTCAATAGGGTTACACATCAAGATAATATCATCAAACAAGTTAAACTCACAAATATAATATTATAATATATAACAACAAAAAACAATGGGTGCTCTCCATGATACTCTTATCACCTCTTCCTGATCATTATAGGTATGGACAAAAATTCTAAACTTTTATGACTAAAATTCAATGGAATACAATCCAATCACAACCCACTCTTTAATTCTAGGTATTCAATTCCATTCAAAACCCACCCACTCTTCTATTTTTATTCTTTCCTAAATTTTTTCTATATTCCCTCTATCCTATCAATAACATTTCTCATCTATTTTTTCTATCCATATTCTTCATTTTTTAGTCTACCATTTTAAAATCCAAATTTAAATTTCATGAAATTAACTACCTTGAGATTTCACTACATAATACTCATCCATTATATAGTCTTTAAGAAGATATCCACCATTAATATCCATTTCGTATGATGAAGTTCATTCCATAACCTTTAAAAAGTTAAAGGGGTTCCAAATCATAAATTCTTATCATAACCTCTAATTTTTCAAACTATAAAGTGTATCCACTACTTGAAACACCCATTTTAGACTCCACATTATACCAACCATAATTTAGTACAACAATTACCCTGGAATAGTGCTTATTTAGAAATAAAATATTTCAAAATGTCTTGCTTCATGCTTTCTTTCCTATTTTCTCTTTAACTCTAGAAACCATAATACCGAAAAAAATATTCCTCTATAGCATGGTGGTTTTACCAGAACTCATTTCAGCTAGCCTTATGTGAATCCTCCATAGCTTTGATTATTCTTACATAGAGACCAGTTAATCACACATCAAGTCTAAACATTATTACAAGAGTTTGAAAGAGACTTACGTTTTGGTCATTTCACCGAAACCCATTTTACACTTTGATTTTTCATTAAAAAATACAATGTTCTATAGATAGTAAAGAACCATATCTATATTTCAGTTAATATTTCAATCACTATGATCAAACAATTAATAATAAAATGTGTTTCATGGTGTTTCAACCTCTCTAGGTCTTCAAATTTTTTCCAAGTCATCATATCACCTTATGTTATTGAAACTCCTTTTTCCATGGTGTAGGTAGCACGACTATTTCTAACCAAAATCACTACAGATGAAAATGGATTCCAAAATTATAATATATCATCCATGATATTTATTTCCTGATCACCATTATATATATAGTCTCACCACAACATGATTAATTATTTCTTCACCAAACTACTCACCAATTTTCCAAAACTTTACATGACTGTAAATATCAAATCCAATCAACTATAATTGAATTTTATTGACAAAAAATCTAAAATTAAAACCTATGGTTGAAAAAACATCACCCTTTGGGTTTTTTTCTCAATAAATCCATGTTTAATTTATGTTAGGATATCCATGATCCCGCTAAAATACATCTCCCCCCTATAATCAATTATCCCATTTGACAATAATTTTTAAAGGGGTTTACCTGTATCAGATTTGATCACATCTGAGAATTCATGAAACTTACTCTCTTCCAAAACTAATAAAATATATCTTAAAATTTATCTAAGGTTATTTCAAAGATTATTATAGGAAATAAGAGAATAATTTAATTTCTACAGTATTGTCTATATTTTTTAGATAAAACCTACATTCTTACTTTTAATTTTTCAATTATTGAATCTCTCACTATCTTTTTATACTAACAAACATTAACACCTATAAAAACACACAAAATATAATTAAATAATTATGTATAATAGGAAGAGTGGTTTTCAAACCTCATTTGTTTGAGGTAATTGATTGATATCTGTGGTTAAAAAAATGTTTATTGAATAAAATTATATATAGTGGTTCTATAAAAATATACACCAATTGATGTTGAGTCCCAATAAAATCCAATTTATTTTTTACTCCACCTTATCCTTTATGAAGTGGTAACAGATACCAATATTTTTTGTGAGAGTGTGTTATACCTGGTTCTTTATTAACTCGAAGGCACTCATTACATCATAGTGAATCAACATCAGCTTTCCTAAAACTTATATGAGATCTTATAACTACTAATTCATATATATCAATTGAGTACATACCTTGGTAATTGAAATATATTACTCATATACTTTTCAAAATAATATAATCATTTGCTTCTTACTTATCCATCCAAAATAATTTCTTTCGATAAAGTTTTCTTCTCCACTTATGGATTTTTTATCCACAACATCTCTTGATCAATATAAATCTGAATAATCCAAAAAATATAGATAATATCCTATTTTGAAAACCAAACCATAGTTCAATGTTTCTTGAATGTGACTCATTATCCTCTTTAGTTCCAAGACATTTTCTTCCATTGAAAAATTCTAAAATCATACTCCCAAGTATGTAGCATAGAATATATTTAGACTTATTTTTGGGAGATATAGTAGGTTTACAATAATTCTTATATACAATGTTGAGTCTATACTAATGATTTCTAAGTTTCATTCCAATTGTAACATAGTTGAGAATAGTTTTCAATCTTCCATTTCTAATTTCTTTAACAACTACCTTTCATATTTAACCCATAGGATAAATGGGTAAACTTCCCTTTGATGAATTGTAATACAAGAAAGTAGTTCAGCTATCCAATCACAAAAATCTAAAATTTTGAATGCATTATATTTTCAAACCCACAAATGGAATTATATTTTTTCTACCAAAGATGATAACATCCACAAACACCATCACCATGAACTACTCTTCATATGATACATTCATATAGATGTTGTGATCAACCACTCCTCTCTTATACTCAAAATTTCTCAAGTACATATCCATACATGTATACCAAGAATGAGGTTCTAGTTTCAATCTATATAAATCCCTTTTCAACCAAGAAGCCATTAAATCATAGTCAATAATAAAAAAACTTACCGGCTGTTTGATATAGACTTTTTCTTTCAATACTTTATTTTTAAATTTCATATTCATATCCATTTGATTGACTCTAAAATTCCATTGAATATATACTACTAAGAAAAGTATTATTGATTTGATCTTTAAAATATGGTCTAATTTTTCCTCAACATTAACTCTTTCAATTTGGGCATATCATTTATTTACCATCCTCACTTTATTTTAGATTACTCTTCCATGTTCATCATACTCATTTTTAAAGAATCAGTTTGTAACAATATCATTTTTATGTCTAGGTTATTCTAAAAGATCCCATATTTAATTATTTTAAATTTATTATAGTTATTCATTCTTTGATTTCACCCATGATTTATCCATTTCTTCTTATTCAAATTAAGTTGGTTCTTCTTCTAATAATACATTTGTGTACTCCATTATTCTATTCAACATGTCTGTGTTGGAGTATATTTGTCTCTAATAATGTTTTCTAGGCCAAATTCAACTCTTATTAATATTTTATGATCCATTGAATTAATTTAAAAACATGGTAATCCTATGATTTAACTTTATAATCATTATAATTTGGAATATTTTATGATTCTCTAGAACCCACATCTACTTATTTTTCTTTATCATATACTTCTTGAGGAAAATAATATCTAGAATTTTATTTATCTTCATTTTCAACAATGTTTACATCACTACTTCAAAAAATAGAGATAATAATTTTCCTAAAAAACTTATAGGATTTTCTCTTTGATGAACAACCTAAAAGTAATCCCGCATCCACTACATCACTATACCTTCCATGATTTACCTCTTTATTTTGAATTAAATATTATATCATAAAAATATGAGTTGTTTTAAGGAGGGTTTCCTTACATGAAAATTTTAATATGGAATTTTCTCTTCTCTAAGACCAATCAATTCTCAATTTTTGGTGTACAAAACCACATTCATAACGTATTTGAAATAGTGGAAAGAGATGAAACATAGAATCAATAAATTCTTATCCATGTTATTTACCATTTGATTAATTTTCTAAAAGTATATTCCATTGAGGAGTCCTTACCACTGAAACTTCATGATTTATTCCATGTTTCTCTATGTAATTTTCAACTTCAATGGAAGTATATTTAGTTCCATTATTAGACTGCGGTATTTTTACTATTCTTCCAGTTTCATTCTTCCATTTTCTTCAGAATCTTTTGATGTAGTCCAATACTTCTCTCTAACACCACATAAACATTGAACATCCTATCCTATTTTGGTAAATGATAAATAAGTTGAAATATTTATCACCTAAAGTACTAGATTTATTGATTGGACCACACAAATTAGTGTGGACTAAATTCAGTAGGTATGATAATTGATTATTTCTTTGATAATGGGGGTTTCTTAATATATTTACACTAAAGTATGTCTCAATAGTTTTTTTCTCTATCCCTATTATTACAGGGAATATCAATATTAGATTTCAACCTTGAAAAATTATCCACACTCTACTAATAAATGCATCCACAAATCTAATGCTATAGGCTATTATCCTCTTTAACCAGTAAGAAGACAATTATTCTTCTATCCATCCACTTGATACAAATTCTCATTTATTCTTAAAACATACATAATAGAGTTTCCATTCATTACCTTGATATAAAAAAATCTCCAATTAAAGGTAACATATAATACTGAGTTATATAATTGAATAAAACTCAAAAAATTATGTCAGATACCATCAATATAAATACATTTATTATTATTCAATTAATCTCTAGCTAAGTGAGTTTTACTACTTCCTTTGATTTTAGATCTCTATAATTTCCAAACTCATCTACTCCATTAACTCTTCCTTTCACATTATTGAGATGATGCATGTTACATATCATGTGGGATGAGCACCCGCTACCAATAATCCACTTACTACTATTATTTGTCGCATTCAAATCTATCCCAACAAGAATAAAAACCTTTTTATCTCATGTTTCTTATATCTCTAAGAATCTCTAGAGTGAGTTGAGACATATGTTAGTCTCTTCTCATTTTCTTCAGAAAAACAAACTAAATCATATTCTTCCTCTTTTAATGAATAAAAATTGTTTCTAGAAGGAATTGTATTGAATTATATTTTATCCATTTTTTTATGATTTCTATAGAAATAGTTTCCACTTCCCTTTCAACAATCAACAAATTTATACCCAAAGCTATAGAAATTAAAATAATATCCATATATTTATTTTCTATTTTGATATAAATAATATTCTTTAATTCATTTTTAATGTTTTTTAATTGATTATAGTTTTAAATAACTCTCTTACTCATTATTATATAACATCATGGGGCTAAGGTAGCCACAAAATTAACACATCATCAAAGGAAATATCTTTTTTATTCCATATCACTATATACTCACAATTTTGTTTATAATACTTGATTTTTAATTAGTTCTTGATGATTTCGAAATATATCTTATATTCTATTTTTCTTTACTCTTTACATTTTATATATTTGTTTTTAAATTATTAAAAAAAAATATAAGACCAATTTTACCCATAGAATTGGGTATTTGAGTGCTCAACACAACCTCAAAAGATTTTGTTCCTTGTTCAAAACTATCCTTTAATACTTCATCCATGAAATTTCCAAACAAAAATTTCTTCCATGATCCAACTGATTTTAATTTATACTCAATATTCTTTCATAAAGATAATACTTCATCTTCAAGTGTTTCAATCTTCTTACTTTTCTTATTGATGGATATTATAAAATCATCAGTGATATTGTCATGGTTCTAAATTATTAACTTGTAGTTCATTTATTCTTCAGGATTTGATTGGTCATTTTCATGTTATTCCACAAATTTATCCAAGTGATAAAATTATACTTTAATATCATTAATATAACTTGAGTATTATTTTATAAATTATACAATATTTATTTTCTCATTTATTTTTAGGTCAAGCTCTTCAAGAGACCCTTCCAATTCCACTTTGAGATCAATAACTATCTTTGGCTGATTATCCTCTTATACTTTTGATTTTTATCTATATACTATACCCATTATAGTGTCTTCTATATATGAGATAAAATAAGTTTAAAAACCTTATAAAGGATCATACTCAACAAAATATTTTTCTTTTCTTACCAACACTATTCTATAAAATTTATTTACACTTTCATTTATTTAATTAAAGTTCCATCTAGGGGATAAAATATTTCCTAATTTTTGAATTAATTCAATATAACCATCCTTTATATCACGATGAAAAAGGATAAAGGAATATAACCATAAAATATTCCTTTGAATCTCTTAAACTTCATTACCATAATAGATAATAATTCATCACTAACATATTTTTGAATTCATGTCTCTAAAATCTCATGCTTCTCTATATATTTAAATGACATTTATTTTGATTAATTTTCTAAATAATTTTTTGGCTTCACTAGAATTTCATATGTGATCAGTTTTCTTTGTAAATAATCAAGACATAATTCATCAAGTCCCTAAAAACATGACCAATGTATTTTATCTCACGTCCATGTTTAAAAATAGATCCAACAATTTTGATAATACAGTGGACAAAACTATCAACATTTTCAATTAAAATCATTTTTAATTCATCAAATATTTTGTGAAGAACCTGTATCTTTTCCCCTTTCACTTTGTTTCCACCTTTCTTAATATTAGAAATATTTTCCTAGATTCTATTATTTTTATAAAATATAATCACTTTTAGGTATATCCGATTATAAAATTATCCAAACCAGGCATTATGATAGTTTTTATCATCATTCAATAATTTATTATTTTCCTCCATAATTGAAATATTATTAAAATTACTTACTTAAATTCCATGAAGTTATAGTGAGTAAAAATAAATATCATGATATTGTTAATGAGAAATCATTAAATTATTCCATACTTGATAACATAAACCATTATATAAGGGTACTCCATTCACATTAATTAAATTCACCATGAAAAAAACTTTATTTGAAAAAATCACCAAGAAATAACTTGTAGATATGATACCACTTATTTCAACCTATGATCCCACAATATGGCCTATGAGGGGGGGGGATTAGGATGATTTGGAATTTATTCTTATCTAAAATTAAAATGGATCATGTCTCTATGTTTGAAAATATTATTGGTATCTATCACACTAATTGCACAAACACACACCAAAATATTAAAATAGAGGTGAATAAACACCAAGATTTTACTTGGTTCACAAGTAATATTCTACATACATGGTGAAAATATAAATGGTGAATTGATATTACTAATAATTAATACTTCACTATTTGGTTATTTCAAACTTTTAAAAAATATTATTTCTCATCTAATATCTATGAACGCTTCCTATATTACACTCACTACTTTTTATGAGGGTAACAAAAAGATATAATATCAAAAAATTGGTCTATCTCACAAAGATAATGATATAATATATAAAAACCAACAACATTCAGTATTTTCTATGATGTTCTGATCTCCAACTCCTAATCTTCATAGGTATGTGCAACACCTCTTCACTTATAAACCTAGTATTCAATAGAATCTAATCTAGTCATAACTGATGTTTTAATTAAAAGTATTAAATGATATTCAATGTCTTTTTCTCTATTCCCATTTTCTTGTTTGCTGATCTTTTTTGAATTACCTATATCCTTTAAATAACAATTATCCTATATTTGTTTCATCCATCTCTCTTTATTTTCATTCAAGAGTTTTTAAATTCAAATTAAAATTTTAAGAAATTAACTACATTTATTTTCATATGTATCAAAATCACCCCTTTTATCATCTTCAAGTAGATATCCAACATTGAACAACATTTAGTCTTATAAAGTTTACACCATGACTTCTAAATATTTAAAAGAGTTCCAAACCATGAAATATTGTCATAACCTTAAGTTTTTCAAAATCTACAGTGCGTGCCCTACTAAAAATAATTTTTTTCAGGATGTGAATTAAACCAAACATGTCATGGTAATATAATTACCATTTCATAGTGATTATTTAAGAAAAAAATCCTTCAAAATGGCTTTCTCCAATCTTACCTACCCATTTTAACTTAAAATATAGAAAACTGGATATTTAAAACATCCTCCTCCATAGTGTGGTTCTTCTCCAGACACTCATTTAAAATAAATATACATTATTCCTCCACAAATTTTACAATTATTAAGTAAACACTAGTTAAAATAATTTTATGTCTAATTATTATTAAATGAGGTCTAAAATGGATTATGTCACCAATATTTTTTATACCCAATTTTACTCATGGATTTTTCATTTAAAAAAACCATGTTCTATGGTGTGTGATTAATTAGTTCATGTTTTAGTTAATAATTATACCACCATAATTTCCAATGAAACCAATAAATGCCTTTCATGGTGTTTCAACATCTCTGGGTCTTCATGATTTTTCGAAGCCACTAGGACAACTTGGTCCATTTAAACACCTTATACCATGGTATGGGTAGAATAACCATTTATATATAAATTTATATAAATGTAAATGTATTATAAAATTCACATATCCTCTACATGATTGTTGTTTCTTGATCCACATTGGAATACCTAGTCTCACTATGGTGTGGTGAGTGATTCCTTCACCAAACCACTAAACAACTTTTCAAAAATTTATAAAACATAAAATATCAAACTATAATTTAATTTAGTTGACTTTAATTGATTTTTATTTCCAATAAATATAATATTTAATCCTTTGGTTGCAATAGTATAGAATAATGAGTATTGAGTAATGTTGGAATATTTTGTAACTGATGGGATTACTTTGCTAGTTATGGTTTGGTGGAGAAGATTGAGTCTAAGTTTTAGGAAATAGACTGGTGGGTAATAAAGTCCATAAAGGGTCGATAATCATGGGAGAGTACCACTATAGGAATGATAGGGAATGGATTTGTGTTATGGGTGTGGTCTCATTAGTGAAACTATGGGTTTTTATGAGAATAGTTTGGAGATTATTAGGTATGGATCCTTATGAGTAGGGTTTTGGTTTAGACAATAAATGTCAAATGATGGTGTGGAGTTATTAGATTGAGAATTTATGAATTCCATAAAGAGTGGGGAATCATCGTTATTTGTTGTAATTATTTGGTGTTATATTTAATGGGTTGTTGGGTTTTAGAGGTAGTAAGTGTGGTGGGGGTATCAGCTAGAACTTTTCAGGCACAATCAAGAACTATATATTGGACGTGGATCTATATGTGTTGTTTAAGAAATGACTAGTATGTGTGATAAATATGAGCATGATGTATTTGTGGTGTTGGGAAGTTTTATTGTTTTAGGTGCAGTGTAAACATGATTATAGTCGGTAGGAGATATAAATATAGTTTATTCATCAAAATTTTGAAAATAACATGGTTCAAGAGAGATAAAAATAGATAAATCTTGGGTATAAGAACTATAATGGTGGGAATATTGTAATGAAATTCACCTGTTCATGTTGGTAGAACTGGAGGAATCTAGGTTCCAATGAGTTTAGAATTGGGGGGTGGGGATTTTTATTTTTCAATGACATTTTATATTTTGAATCTTAATAAGAATTTTAAATGTTAAAGTTGTCGTTTTTTATGTTGTACCTTAGGTAGAGGAGGCCTAAGTTGAGTATTGGGGGGTTGAGAGATGGAAAATGGATGGGTGGTGTCTATAATAGGACACTGAGCACTCTATTTGGTGGAATTAGGTACTTGGTAAGGTGTATAGGAGATTTTACCCCTGGATATGGCTAGCTATTGGTTGGTATTAGCGTAATAGGTACCCAATGTGCCAAATATATGTTTTTTCTAAAATGGGAGAAGAATTTTCATTCCCCCTTACTTTATTTTACCCCTTTAGGGTTTATTCTTTGGTGGTGTCAAATCTATAGTGACCCAAGACTTTTACACATATTATTACATAATTTTTAACATAAAATTCCATTTATTACAATGAAATTATTGTGAGGCCTATTGTCTTGGAAGACTTGGTTTATATTATATCAAAAGTAACTTAAAAATGTCATCCTTATTTAATTCACCAAAATGAGATAATAAAATCCATTTAATATCCTAAAACTGCATGGGATAACCTAGGAAATACATAAATAAATGGGTTAGATAAAAATACCAGTAAGGTAATAAAAAAGATAAGAAAACATAACATGTGAGTCAAAGGTAGATCATGATATCTTAGAAAAGAAGGATCATGAGTAATCACATTGAATCATAACATAAATAACATGGTGTAATAAGATAATATAATCATAGGAAATGTAGAAACAATATATAACATGAAATAAACATGATTAGGCCAACTCCCTAGACAATATCACATGGTGGAAAAATTTTCAAAATGGATTAGGTTTACTCCATTATTCCATACATGATGCCTCATGAGAATAAAGATTTACTAAATGAATTGGAGTGATATATAAGAACATACATAATAAAATTTTCATGATATATGTGTGACACATTAAGTAAATAAATCATAATTCATAACATAATAATTACCCATGAAAGTAAAATGGGTTTCATGATCTTGCTTCATATCATAATTGAAGAAAATTTCATAATGAAGGAATTTGAGAAATGATCATAAGGAATATATTACCCTATTAAAGGAAGGGAGAATAATATAGGTATACATGTGATATATATATATAAATAATTTATAAGTATTCCATAACATTAAATATGGATATAATGTGATTTAAAGAGATGAGTTCATAACGTGAAGGAAAGGGTGGTTTAGAGAGACCCCTTAGCTTGAGTCTGATTCATCATGTGTGTTATCTAGCTTCATGAATAATAAAAATATATTAATTAATTTATTTACTAAGAAATTTTTTCAAGTTTATTATTCCTTTTATTATGTCAATTTTTATGTCTCGTATGAAAAGTTAACTAATTAATTTCACATTGAACGTTTTAATGATAAACAGATCACATGTCAAAAATAACTTTGGTAATTTGAATAAGGTAAAAGTGATTATTATTTAATCATATAAATAATTTTAATAATTAAATAATTGAAAATTTTATACATAAATTATAATTTTAAATCTAATAATGAAATATGGTTATGAAAAATGAACTATATTACAATCATGAAGACGGTAGGTCGTACATACTCATGAGTAGCATTCCATTTTTGTACATTCATAATGGAAAGAATGAAAGTGTTATTTTATCTTTCTAGTATGATTATTATATCATAAATATCACACTATTTATTTAAATACCATTAAATATACCATCCATGTGACAAGGTAATAAAACAATCACATCGCTTCGTAAGACGGTAGTCTACCGTACACATGAACGTCAATACAATTAATTCAATGGTTGATAATGTAAGAAAGTACATGATATATTTATTTTAAAGAATTATTAATATTAAATTAATATCATATATAAACCTCAAATTAATCCTTATCACCTTCCATATAAATATTAAGTGAAATTTAATCACATTTCTTTGTGATGCGGTAGTCCGCCGTACAAACGAGCGTTGTTATAATATTCCCTAAGGAATGGAAAGTAAGAAGAATTATGTGATATTATATTTAAAGAAGTATAATTATATAATAACTATAAAAATTAAATATATAATCATCAATTTTTGAGCAATTATGATGGAAAATGAAATATATTGGTTCATGATGTGGAAGTTTTCCATACACACGATCAACGGTTCCGTTACCCATTTGAGGGAGGAGGAGATGAATGTAAGTCACAAACTTAACATAAAAACATATAAGTATATAAAATATTCCAATCTCATTATATAATCATAATTTAATAATATTTTAAATTGGTTTAAGAAGAAATAAAATAAAATGGTCGGTTAAAGACGTTACCTCTTATCTGGACAACTTCATTAGGTTTGCACCAAAATCCTTCCTAGGATGGATTTATGATAAAAAAGGAATATAAGATGATGTTATGGAATTAAGGAATTAATTTACGGATTTATTATCCAAACCAATTAGTTTTTTATGTTTTATGAGGAGAGGAGATGGGTGGTCTTTTATAAGCGGGGTAGAGGACAAACTTGGAATTTTTGAAAACAAAGAATTACACCCACATTTTTTTAGGAAAATAGGATCCAAAATGGACCATTATAGAAAATTAAAATACATAAGGTCAAAATATTACCATATAATAATAAATAGAAAATTTTTGGGTCATTTTTAACCCTCATTCTTTTAGTTTAACCCCTCGTAAATCCGTTTTTACCTTAATAGTGGTAAATAGTTTTTTCTATTTTCATTATTAATTATGATAAAAAATTAAGTTAAACTTATTAGATAATATAAATTATAATTATTAAAAATATGGAATCCATTTTTCTAATTTCAACTAACTTAATTGCATGAATTTAATTTATAATTAAACCCACAGACGTGTCAAAAAAATGGGTTTTCAAGAAATTAAATTTTTAAGGAAAAAATGATCTCATATTAAATATATGAAAAGTATAAATAATAAAATTAATTCTAATTAATATTTATAGATATTTATTCTATACATTTTAAAAAAAATTCTTCATTATGGGTGATTTTAATTATTTAAAATAGTGAAACTTTATTCACTTTAAAACAGTTTTCACAAAAAAGTGTTTTAAAGATGAAAAATAAACTTATACTAAAATTCAATATAATTATGATTTAAATGAAATTAATTTGATTTAATATTAATGAATAATACTTATTTTAAATTTAAAACAATTTAAAAGAATAATGGTACTTTTACATTAATTAATTTTTCAAAATAAATGACAATTTTATAAAAATCGATATTTTTCATTATTCACTAAAAAAATAATATTTTCCAAAAAATCCCAAAATATCAGCATAAGTTAATATAAATATGATTATTTCAAAAATTATTCTCATTTTTTAAAATAAAATTTCTAAAATATCCAAAAAATAGTTATAATATTTTCTCAAAAAACCAATAAAACTTCTTTTGGATGAAAATGAATTTGTTTATAGAATATACTATCATTATTAAAATTCATGTTCTTATTTTTTGATCATTTATCAATTAATTTATATTGATTAGTAAATTTATATATATTTCATAAATTATTAAATACTATTCATAAGCTCTAATTTAATGGCTTGGTTAAATCAGTCACGTTTAAATAATAATATTTTAATATCATATTTATATTTGATTAAACTTAGTGTTAAATGTTGAACATGATATAAAACATAACGTTCTTTTAAAATAATGGGGTTTTATGAACCAACCATGGAGAGCCTCCCATTGATCCCCTTTCTCTCACTTGATCCCCCCTTTTCCTTGGTGGACCAGAGTAAGTTTCTTTAATAATTAATGTTGTTTTCTCTATTTTATTAATCCTCCCCTTATTTTTCTTTTGTACTTAATCTCAATGGATGAGAATTAGGGATTTGATGTCAATTACACTAGATCATGGTGGGATCCGTTTTGATTGATGGGGATTTGGTATTACCTGGATAGAGGTGGTATTAAGAGGAATAAAAAAATTGGTTTCATGTGGTTTCATTTAAGGTATGTCACTACCGTGATTTATCTCTAGTTTTCATCAATTTAGTAAGGAATAAATTAAGGAACCAATTTCATATGTTTGGGATTTTCTTGATAGTGATCACAAGGTTGTGTTTGGTGTGATCTACACCCAATTTCTTAAGGTTTTGGCATTGTTATGCCATTCGGTAAGATATCCCCAGATTATGACCTTATGAATTAATTATGAAATTAATTGTGTAAATTAATTATTGTTATTTTATGATTAATTAAATGGATTCTTGATTTAGTTAGTGACTCATGTAGCTGGATGATTTCTAATTGATCTTGATTAGTCTTAGATGGTATTGGTTGATATTGGATGGGACATTTTAAAAGGGGATAACTCCATGGTTAAGGTAAGTGGTGCCTAATATTATCTTCTATAAGGTTATGATTTCACTGAAATATAAGAATGGGTAAGTGGGTGAGAGTGACTTGAGATGGAACTGTTAGTGGATTACCCTATGTGAGGAAAGTCTAGGATATTCAGTTAGGCTCCTAGTAGTCCTTCAAAAGTTATATATTTATTCTTTACCCATCGATGGTTAATCAGTCCATGTGAGGGGATTGATTAGAAATATATGGATCCATGAGAGGTGTTCATCCCTTGAGACATGGATTAAATGACCTAGGAGGTTATTTTAGTGGTAAGTGGTGATCACCTAGGGTAGATTCTAGAGGAGATTCTATTTTAATGTTATTGAACTGACCATTTTAGATATAGTATTAGGTGGGTATGTGAGTATGATTTGGGTTGGGACCAAATATGATTTCATTATCTTTTGAGCATTGAGTTTGTCTTCCTAGATCA
Source organism: Viscum album (assembly GCA_963277665.1). Lineage (NCBI taxonomy): Eukaryota > Viridiplantae > Streptophyta > Magnoliopsida > Santalales > Viscaceae > Viscum > Viscum album. The sequence goes on from OY728161.1 coordinate 1,742,983,258, forward strand.
TGGTAGGACCATCATTACTTATGTTTAGAGAACATGTTCATTAATGGAAACAATACCTTAGAAAGTGGAAGGATACTCCATGAATGGAACTGAATGGGGTTTCCTAGCCCCTATATTATATTTTGATCCCTATACAACATTCCTAAGAATTACTTGGTGATAGAACTTAAGGGTTTATTAGGATATATGGAGAGATAACATCTATGAAAAGAATTCAATATGAAATGTTTCATTATGGAATAAGCCATGTGAGATGGGTAGTTATTTTAGATCTTAAGCTATGTCTTAGAAGGACATGCACCAGGAAAGTATTTTAGGTTTATGATGTCAAGGACATGTGTAGCCTAAAATGGAACTGGGTCAGAAAAACTGATGCATAGGGTGATAAATTGTTCACCATTTCTATGATGTTTAATGAGTTTCCTTATTTAAGTGATTAACCATACACTTATTTTGGTTTTAACTATAAAAAATTTATTAACCCCCTAAGTTATGGAGTATGTGATGAAGCATTCAATTTTGTTTGAGTTTGGGTAATACCTCATTCACATAGTGATTCATCATCTTCTTTGATATCATGTGGTGATGTATTACTCAATAAGAAATTATAATGTAGTAATAGGCCATCTACCTGAGTATTATGTGTTGGTGATGGATCGTTCACCAGATACTGTGACTCGATAGTGGATTGTTCTCCCTAAGGATGGTATTGGGTGATATATCATTCACCTAATAATTTATCATCATCTTGGGCATTGATTAGTGATACCTCATTCAGATGGAGATATATAATTCCACTAACTGTGATGATCATGGTGATATAAACTTCACCTAGTGATGTGTTTTCCACCATTATATCTATGTGTGATACCCCATTCACTTACTGATACATCATTCACTCTGATGTTGATTTGGGAAGTGATAATTTTTTCACTTTAACTACTATGTAAGTGGTGCTTCATCTACTTGGAAATCGATATGGATGGTTTATTTTCCAACTATATTTTGTTAGTGATGGCATATCATCCACCGAAGGAGTTTAGTTTTGATGGTGAATCATTCATTTTTTGAATTTTGGACCGGTTGTGTATCGTCCACTTGAGGTTTATATCAGTGGTGTATCATCCACCCATATACTGGTAGCAGTGGTTCACTATCCACATATAGATGTGTAATGGTGGTGTATTATCCACCTAGGTATTAGTAGAAATGGTATATAATATACCCAGAGTTGTGTATTTGTGGTGAAATTTCTACTTTTGATGAAAATAGTGATATATTTTTTTACCTAAGATATGTGTTTGTGATTTATCACCAACTTGACTAGTGTAATTGTGATACACAATTCATCCCCATGTCATGGTATAGAGATATCTCATTCTCCTTGACTAGTGGTATGTATGGTGAGGCATAATTCACACTCAGGTTGTGCTCAGACTATGGGTATGTCATACCATTCTAACACTGGCTAAAGTCTATATTTATCGGCTATTAGGGTTAATTCATGAGTACCTAATATGGTTACTAGTTTTTGAATGTAAATTTAAAACTTACTACGCATTTAGTACATGCATGAACATATTTTTTTTATTTAGTGCACCATTGGTGGTGGCTTACTGATCATTTTTATCACACATTGCACATGCACCTTGGTGAACATGTAAACATTATAATTGATATAAAGGTTAGAATGGTGGATTGGGTACATGTTGACTTTCTTAGAGATATCAATTAGGTAAAGGAGAAAAATCTGAGGTGAGTTTAAGGATAATATGGGTCTCTCTTTATCATGAAACAAATCAGGTACACTGGTAAGCCAATAATCGAGCTAGCCTTGACATAGCACAAAGGGCATTAAAAATCCCTCCAAGTTGGTGAATAACACCTAAAATCAAATTACCACTATAAATACAGAAGAAAAAGAAGCAAGATAATATTCATATCAAAAGAAACTCCACTTGGATCAATGTACCAGAAGTTAAAAAGTCATAAACAATCCCAAGTTTCCACAACCCAAGTGAAAAAATAGAGGAAAATAGCCCAAGTCCCTAAGTACACAACTCCCCAAGTCCGAGTCTCAACAAATAGACCCACATCCAAGACATCCTTTCCCCTTACACGAACCTGGAATCTGATAACCTAAAAATAGCCAAAGGTACAACTAGGGTGTGAGCTAAAAATCATAGTAGGGTCTCACCAATTATTCCATAAATTATTCTAATAATAAATTAACCAAAGGAATTATTTCAATTTTAAAATAAACAGGTTTGAAATTTTAAAGAATATTTCAAAAAATCTTGCTATATAGTTCAAGTGATAGAAAATAATTTAAGAAAAGGATTTACAAGTGATGGAATATTTCTAAAACAATGGCTTAAATAATTTTTTTATATAAAATAGTTTATATAAACTCAAAAGTCATAGAAACATCTTACAAACATTGTCATAATTTAATATCTCAAATATAAAAAATTAGCAACATGTTCATATGCCAAATAGGTATGAAAGTTCCAGGCTATACGAATATGCACCCTTTAAGTGATCATGATAATATTTTTATACACATTTCCAATGGACATTGGTCAAATAGGGATTATCACCATCGCCTAAGGGATGTGACCTACTATATTTATGTTTTGGAAACATTGTAGTATTGTAGAGTGTGTCCAAATAACTCACAAACTACATAAGGCTTGAATGTGCTGTAACATAATCATTGATGGGAAATTTATTTTAAGACTGCTTAAAATATAATTAAATCCCATTCCCTCATTTCAAATTCAAAATTTTCATTTAAAACCTAAAATGGGTTTTTAATCAAAACATGCATTTTTTTTCAAGATAAAACCATGGGTTTCTATTAAAATCATTTTAATCCATTTTTATAATAAAAAAATTCCATCAATTCTATTTTAACAATTAAATTCATCAATTTAGTTGAAACAATTTACAACCATTTTAAAACACACCCCAATTTAATGAAATTGGGGATTTTCCCCCAATTTCTTACCAAAAATATTTCAAACCTCCCAATTCATTGGAATTAAGTTTTTATAAAAAACAATTTAAATTTTTTTAGACAACTAAATTTAAATTATCAACTAAAATAAATCAAGTAATTTAGGGTTTATAAATTTGGTCAATTAGAATGGAATTACCTACCTTTTTCCCAAAACTCAACACCTACAATGAAAACCACCAACAAGAAGAAAGGTGCAGGAGACCTCGAAACTGAACCTAGAAATGAGATTCAATGTCATGAAGTTTAGATTGGCCAAACATAAGATGATAAATCAAACTCCAAGGAAGGAATAAAGAAAGAGATGACGAGGAAGGGAGAACACTTACCCAAGAATTCACAACACAACAAAATGAAGATCAATCACTAAAAAAAAGGACCCAGAAGGGTTGAAAGGCTCCATGATTTCCTGGTGAAGGATTTAGGTAAAGAGAAATGAAATTAAAAAGGATGAAAAATGATAATTTTAGTTGTTTTACCTGCATATAACTGACACATGGTGGATTACATGACCTATAACCCCATTACACATCGTGAAATAGTTAAATTCCATAATCACCAAAAAACCCAACAACTTTTGATAAAAATAAAATTCCATTTCATTTAAGATTTACATGATGTGTAACCATATTACATGTCGTGAAATTCTCTAGTAGGCTATATAAACAACTGGTTGAAGTTGAGTATCCAAAAAATATTTGACTCCACCATTATAGGTATCCTCCCAATTCCTTCTCAACCCTACCCAATAAATGAAAACAAAAAACCACAAAAAGGTTAAATACATATCTATCAGATCAATAATGAGGTGTTACAACCTCCCCACCCTAAAAAATTTTTGTCCCTGGAAAGCCTATAAAGAATCTTCCATGTCAATAAGATGAGGCTACTACTCCCTCAGTAGTGCCTCACATTCCCACATCTCATGACTATCATATCCATGCCACCATAGCACACAAAACAAAGGTATCATCCTCCCATGAAGTTCCTTGGTTTTATAATTGACTATCCTGATTGGTCACTTAGTCAAAGATATGTCAGGTTCAACCTCAAGATCACTCTATATCAATACATGAGATAGATTAGAAAGATAATTTCTTAGTTATGATACATAGAATGTGTTATGCATCAACTCAGCCATGGTGAAAGTGATAAATGGTATGAAACTTTCCCCACCTGACCAAGAACCTCAAAATTTCCTAAAAAATGAGGATAAATCTTTCTTTTCCTCCCAAGAAATCGATGAACCAACCAGGGTGAATCTTTCAAGAACAACTAGTCACCAAATGAAAACTCCAAGGGTTTATAATGATGATCAGCATAAGACTTATATTAGTTTTTTTCCATCAACATCCTCTGATGAATCAAATGAATCTTTACTATCATCTCTTTTACCAAACTTGGTCCAACCAAGGAACTTTCACCAATCTCTGACCAATACAATAGAAATTTACAAGGACGACCATAAAAGGCTTCAAAAGGATCCATTCTAATCATGGACTAGTAACTATTTTTATATGTAAACTCAACTAGCCCCAAATGATCATCCCAAGCCCCACTAAAGTTGAGAACACAAGCACAGAGTATATCCTCAAGAATTTGTATAACGTTTTCTATTTGTCCATCCGACTGTGGATGATAGGTCATGGATAAATAAAAATGAGATCCTAATGCCTCCTGAAGGCCTCTCCAAAATCAAGAAGTGAACCAAAGATCCCTATTAGAGACTATAACAAAAGGAACACCATGCAAACAAACAATCTCTTTCAAATAGAGATTTCCCAACTTCTCAAATTTTCTTATATCACAAATAGGTATAAAGTGTGCCAACTTAGTAAGAATTTTGATCATAACCCATATTGAGTTCTTCATTATTTGTGTATGCAAAAACCCAACCAAAAAGTTCAAATAGATCTCATTACACTTCCAAGCAGGGACTGAAAGTGGCTGAAGTAAACCAAAAGGTTCCTGATGCCCGACCTTAACTTGTTGTCACATATAATAATGGGAGACAAAATCAGAAATTCTTTGTCTCATACCTATCCTCAAGAAATACTACCTCATGTCATAGAACATATTTTTGGTCCCTGGGTGCACTACCCATTGGGAGCTATGACAATCCCCCATCACCGCTTTCCTATCTGACTGTGGTACCAAAAAAATGATTCTAATAGAAAATCGTGCCCTGTTTGGAGAATAACTACTCAATAATGGTCTCCCCACCATTAATAGATTCTATAATTCTACAAAACTCATCATCAAGATGTTTTTCTAGAAGGATCAACTCGATAAGAGAGGATTCCAACTAAACACTGGCCAAGGAAACCTTTCCCATGATTTCTAGACTCCAATATGAATCTATGGAAAAAGATCCATCAAGTTACAATCTTCTGATGATTCCTTCACTGGTTTGGTTGGAATTTTCCTACTCAAAGCATCTGTAATGAAATTCCATTTTCCCAAGTTATAGGAGATGTTGAAATTAAAAGATTGTAGGTATTACACCCAATGCCTCTAGCAGAGATTCAAATATTTTTGAGAGAAGATATAACTCAAGCTCTTGTAGCCTGAATACATAGTAAACCTTTCTCCATAAAGGTAATGCTACTAACTCTTAACCATGATCATTATAACCAAAAGTTCAAGGTCATGGGTAGGATAATTATTCTCATGTGGCCTAATCTGATGAGGTCCATAAGAAATCACACGGTCTCCTTGTATAAGAATTATTCCCAAGTATAAACCTAATGCATCAAAAAAGACCACATAGCCCTACCCAGACTCTGGAAGAGTTTACACTAGTGTAGAAGTCAAAAGATGCTTCATCTTAACAAAATAATTATAATATTTTTCATCCTAAGAAAACTTTTCTCCCTTCCAAGTCAGTGAAGTCATAAGAGAAGTTAACTTTGATAAGTCTTTTACAAACAAGAAATAATACCCATATAGACTCAAGAAACTCCAGATATTGAAGTCATTCTGTGGTTACTCCCAAGTCACAATAGCTTTCACCTTCTTAGGATCAACTGAAATACCATGTTCCAAAACCATGTACCCTAAGAAATTCACTTCCTGAATCCAAAAATCACACTTTAAAATCTTGGCATAAAGTCGGTGATTCTAAACAAACATAGAACTATTCTTAGATGGTAGACATGATCTTTCTCAAACATAGATTAAATGAGGATTCCATCCACAAATACTACCATGAAGGTATCAAGATGCTCATGGAAAATCCTTCTAATCAAATTGATGAAAAATATAGAGTAATTGGTTAGAACAAAGGGCATAAAAAGGTACTCATAATGGTCATACCTACCCCATAAGAAGGTTTTCTGAATGTTATATTATTTTATACTCAATTGATAGTAACTAGATCAAAGTTATCTCTTGGAGAATCACTTTACCCATTTCAACTAATCTAATAGATCATCAATCCCAGGAAATGGATATTTTTTATTTACCATGTCTCAATTAAGATTCTGGTAGTCAACACATATGAGAATTGAAAAATCAAATTTCTTAACAAAGATAAGAGGTGCCTCCCAAGGTGTCACACTCGGGAGTATAAATCCTTTCTCTATAAGATCATCCAATTGGGACTTCAACTATTTTAATTTAGATAGTTCCATGCAGTAAGAGGGAATAGAAATTGGTTGAGTACTAGGAACCAAATCAATAGAAAACTCCATCTCCCTTATTGGTGGAAAACCAGAGAAGTGAGAAGGAAACATGTTAGAAAAATCAAAGATGATTGGAAGGAGAAAATGACTCAAATATTATCACTCTAGTTCAAAGGAAAACACTAAAATAAATTTCCCCAAATCCATATAAGAATGTCTGGCTCTGATCTCCCTTGAGTCCCATTCTCCTTAAATGATATGTCACACACCATCAGGTTTAGTGAAGGATACCCATCGAAGATAACAATCAATATGGGCTTTTTTAGAATGATCAAATACATCCCAAAAATTATGTGAAGAGGTTTCATGTTGAGAACTAGAAATTTCCAAGAAATCTCAACATCTAAAAGATAGAAAACCTGAGAGGGAATATGAATACACTGATCTCTCTTCATACAATGGGGAATAGTAATGTCCATTACAAAAAATTAAATCTCCATAGTAAGATTCAACAAATTAATAACATGAGTTGAAAAAAATGAATGAGATACATCAGTATCAAATTGATTAGTCACTAATGACGAAGCTATAGTAATGGTCCCTCTCTTAGTTGCTAGACCTATATCTGCTTCCTCTAGAGACTCTTCGATTATGTGAAGAGTCTTTATTCTGAATTCCTATGTATAGAACCCTTTTTAACATGAAACATATTATTTCTCTATAGTTTTTGGAGGTGATGATGATCCCATGCCATGTGTGGAGTGGAAAAGTTGTGGCAGAACTTCTCTAAGTGACCTGATCATCTATAGGATCCATAGTTCTCGAGTGCATTAGTGAAAAACCTCTTTGAATTACATGGTTGACCACAATGGTATCATATCAAAGGCCCTCTTCATGGAATTGTAGGAGTTATATAATGACCCTGTTATTGAGAACCCCTAAGAGAGTCATCACACCTCCTATTTAATCTAAAGAAACTCACGCTTCCACTAGGAGAGAAAAGAACTCTTGTCAACCCTAACATAATATCCATATATATCTCAACCATAATTTACCTATCCAAAATATTATCATAAGTGATAATCTTTAGAAATAAAAACTAAGAATAAATATCTTATTGAAGTCCCAACTCGAACCGTCGAGACTTCATCCTTTCATTATATATAATCTAAAGCACAAACTTTAGAAGCTCAGTAAAGAAAATTGAATACTCAGTCATGGTTATATCGGCCCTATCAAGCTTGAAAAACTCCACAACCTTGTTCAAAACCATTGAATCTGGATAAAAATATTTTTTGAAAATAACCTTGAATTATTTTCCCTCTAAGACCTCATGTTTCTTCACCATGTCCATCATGTCCAACCATATCTTGCTCGGCCCCTCCAGCACGAAGGTGGCACAATTTACCTTGATCTAGTCCGGTGTCTTCAAGAACTCCAAGAGATATTATATCATTCCCAACTATTCCTAAAAACGTTTAGGATTAGTGGAGACTTTGAAAAATGGTAGCTTATAGTGAAGTATCTCTTGAGAAAAATTCTAAAGAACAACCGCTTAAGGTTCCGAAGTTGGATCCTGAACAAGAACTGGTGGTGGTGCCTATCCCAAATATTGGATAGTACATACAATCATCACAACCATATTTAGATCTACAATAGGGTTCAATCACTAAGTTTCAACAATATCATCTTCCTGGATCTGATTCTCACATATTGTCAGTGGCATGATGGTACACAAAATCAGCAGACAACAAGGAAGACATTAGATAATGATCAAAAAAAGTAATTAGGGAAACATAATCCCATCTGATAGAACAAAAAATATTTAGATTTAACTATATCCAAATAAAAATAGAAAAAAGACTAGAACTAATCCACAATACATCATTTCCTAACCACCCTTGGAGACTTAAGGTTCATTGTAGTGAGAGTTTTCTAGGAACTCAATCAAACTACCTCCTAATCCTCAAAAATATTTCACAAATTTATACTAAATTCAAGAAAAAATCTCAAACCTCTCCTCTACTACCACTTTTTCACAAACCATCCCAGTTACCCTAGTAACCTAATAACCAAGCTAAACCTGACATATCTTTAAGGTCATTTCTGATCCCCATGGGTCAGTGAATAGCACCTGGAATCATACAAACTGAAAGTAAGAATTATTTTTCCAATAATGATGTGGAATAAAAAGAAGAAAGAAAATATTCATATCAAATGAAACTTTACTGGGAGTAATGTACTAGAAGTCAACAAGGCATAAACAAGCCCAATGTACTATAACCCAAATACCAAAATATTGGAAAACAAACCAAGTCCCTAAGAACACTACTCACAAGTATGAGGGTCAACAACTGGATACATCTCCAAGAGATCATTTCCCCTTGAGCAAACCTATAAGGAGATAATCTAGAAAAAACCTAAAGTAACAAGTAGGGTGTGATCTAAAAATCCATGTAGGGTATCACCAAATACTCCATAATAGATACCAATAACAAATTAACCTAAGGAATGCTTTAAATTTTTTAAAAAATAGGTTTGGAATTTCAATGAATATCTAAACAAATCATGATATAGAATTCAAGTGATGGAAAATATTTTAATAAAAAGGTTTACAAGTGATGGAATATTTCTAAAACAGTGTATTAAATAAATAATTTTATATGAAATAGTTTATATAAATTCAGAAGGAATGGATACAATTTACCAACATTGGCATACCTTTATATCTCAAATATAAATAAGTGAGCAACATGGTCATATTCCAAATAGGTATGAAAATTCCAAGCTATAGGACTCAATAATCTCTAAGTGATCATGATAATATGTGTATACACATGTCCTCTAGACCCTGGTCAAAGAGGACTCTTCACCATTTCCTAAGGGATGTGACCTTCTACATTTATGTTTTGTAATGTTGCAGTATCATAGAATTTGTCCAAATAAATCACAAACTACTTAAGAATTTCATGTGCTCTAACACAATGAGTGATGGGAAATTTATTTTAATAATTATTAAAATATAATTAAATACCATTCCTCTATTTCAAATGTCAATTTTCCATTTAAAAACAAAAACATATTTTTAATCAAAAATACCCTTTTCTAAGATAAAACCATGGGTTTCTATGAAATTTATTTTAAGCCATTTTAATTATTTAAAAAATTACATTAATTAGGTTCCAGTAATTAAATTTTTAATTTCAATTGATCCATTTCTATCCATTTTCAAACACACCCCAATTCAACAAAATTGGGGTTTTCCCCCAATTTCATACCAAAACCATTTCAAACCTCCTAATTAATTGGAATTGGGTTTTAATCAAAACCAATCGAAATAAATTTCAAACAATTGAATTTAAATAAAAAATTGAAATAAATCAATAAATTTAAGTTTTATCAATTTGGTTAATTAGAATGGAATTACCAACCTTTTCCCTAGAACTCAACACCCAAAATGAAACTCGCCAACAAGAACGAAGGCACAAAAGACCTCAAAACTCAACCTAAAAACAAGATTCAAATTCAAGGAGTTTAGACTAGCCAAACCTAAGATGATCAATCAAACCCCAAGGAAGGAATATAGAAAGAGATGACGAGGAATGGAGAACGCTTACCTAGAAATTCACACTGTAATGAAATGATGGTCAATCATCGAAAAAAGGGACTTAGAAGGGTTGGAGGGATCCAAGATTGCCTGGGGAAGGCTTTATGTCAAGGGAAATGAAACTAGAGAGGAGGAAAAATGATAATTTCAGCTGGTATTCCTATATATAACTAGAACGCGGGGGATTACACAACATGTAATCCAATTATACATCATGAAATAATAATCTTTGATAATCTCTGAAAAACCCATTGCATTTTGATAAAAAGTGGATTTAATTTTATTTAAGATTTACACAACATTTAACCATATTACATGTCATGAAATTATCCAGCAGGCTAAAGAAATGACCTCTTGGAGCTGAGAATCCAACAAATATATGAATTTACCATTATAGGTATCTTTCTAATTCATTCTCAACCCTACCCAGTCAAAGAAAGAGAAAATATTGACAAGGTAAAAGTCATACCTGTCAGATCCGTAACATGATGTTACACTATTTATTACTTTCTTTCATTTTTTTTCTATATTGTATGTGACTAGTCCATGGGGTGGTCCTAGGTTGGTTCATGCTTAACTGCCTACATGTCAACATTTTTTATAACATTGTTATATTATTATTATAGTTTTATTTCTACTATAATTCCATATATTCTTCTGTGATGTTATAATTGTTATGAACATTTAGTATATTGGTTGTTATGATATGAGTGTGTTTAGTCTCCTCACATGGTTTATCAGACCCTTACTTCTATTCAGCATCCTCAGGTGTATAGGGAGGTATGCCTAAGGTCATACAAAAAACCTAGTCCGGTACTGTTTAGGTAGTCCAGGCTAGGGATGATACAACGAGAATGTTAACTACACTGAAAAACATGATTAATCATGATTCAAGAACCCAAAAAATTAATTATATATCACCCTTTATGAAACAACTTCTTTTTAATCCTACATAGATCCCAAGTTACTTTTATACACCTCTATCATAGCATGGTGTCCCGTGTTATGGTGCAACCATAATTTTGATCCATTAAGTTATATTTTTCTTATGCAACCTCCTTTTTGAACTCTTATATAGATTTTTGTATTTCTAGTTTATTCATACACAAGAGCATTATGATGTAACATATAAGGATTGCATTGAGACTCATTCTCATATATCCATTATTATTCTTACACAACCTCCAAAATTACCATTTAATCTCACACACCAGACTTGCTATACTATCTCCATGATAATTTCTATTATTATGGATCATCTTCACTTTATAGATTTTTATTACATGGCCACTATCCTCCTTTACTCTATAGAAAATTACCATTACACACCTAGGTTTCTTTATGAGTTTCTATTACATAGTGATTCCCCACACAAATTATTCTTATGTTTTCTTCAAAACTCTTAAAATTATAATACATGATTATTTCATATATTAAACCATTAAAAAAAATATACCATAAATATCTATTAAAAAAATTATTACTTAAAAAATGGTGTATGAATTTCAGTTATCAAATCCCCTAAAATTAAACACTTTATTGTCCTCCTAAAAAAATATTCACATCATTATAAAGGGAATCCATCTTACTCAAGGTTTAAATAACATGATCAATAAAATTCAAAAATTATAAATGTGAAATAAATTTTTAATATTCACATAAAAAATATCTCTTTAACTCCTCACTCTTTAAGAAAACAAATCAACCATGCATTTTAATTTTTTCTTCTAGAAATGATAACAATTTTATTATCTTCTATTAAAATATTTAAACTTATTATCAGTATTCATATCCACTTATGATCCACCTTATTTGGGAAAAAATCTCTCATCACTCAAGGAACATTAAACTAGTGTTATTCTCAATCCTTGATTATATGTATCCAAACCATATACTTGAAAAGAATCCAAATATCCACCCCAAAAATATAAAATAAAAATTTATATTGATCCTTTCAACAAGGATTCAAATGAATCAAAGTCTAATGGTTGGTAGGTAATTAAAGAGAAAAAATAAATATTTGGGACCAACGAGGATGTTAAATTCAAAAGTACAATTCATGATACAATATACAGCCCAATGAAAAATTCCTAAAAATATACTTCCAAAACGGTATCAGTCAACAATTCCTATTTCTTTTCTCATATGGTTAATGATCATGGTAATAAGCAAAGTGAAATATTCAACCTCTTTTTTAACAATAATTCTTTCTTTATGAATTTTTAATTTATTTTTTCTTTTTTGAGGGTAGATAATAAATAATAATGAAAATATATTTATGAAATCTGCCCCCCCCACAGCCAATGATAACTCCTCACATGTTTCAATTTTACAATATTTTTGGATATAATAAAGTTCTAATTTTATAATTTGTCTTATTGTACTATTATTTATAATTAAATATACACACACATATATATATATTTGTATATATTAACACATGAAAACATAATTTTATAAATAAATATGTAAACATATTTACATATAAAATATCTTTCTAAATATATAAAAAATATCTAAATAAAAAATAATATCAATTTAATTTAAAATAAAAAAGTAAGAATATTTATATACATATACAATGTATACATATTGTTTATATACATATAAATATATTTTTGTGTGTATTTATTAACAAAATGATATATTTTTATTTTTATATTATAATATATGAATATAAATATAAATTTATAATATATGAAACTAAATATAAATATGTATAATTATATTTATAGACACACACATATGTATAATTATATATATTTATTTATGCATGTATATATGTATATATGTATTTATAAACACACACAAACACAAAAAATATATTATAAATTTATTTAAAAATAATTATATATAAATATATAAATATGGATAAAAATATAATAAAATACTTATAAATAAATTAATATATCAAAAAATAAAGAAAAAAATATATAGGGAATTGGTAAAGGGGGGATTCAAGTGATAATAAAAGGGGGAAAATTTCCCCCTCTAAATCTCTATCCATTTATTTTTTTTACTTTTATCAGTGCTTATTTTAGAGTTGATAAATGAGACCCCCTTTTAACGTTGATTAGAACATCAATGATATTTAGTACTGATACAAGTGATTTCCAGTACTCATAAAAGGAGGATTTTTAGTAGTGCCTATATTGTTTTATTGAGTTTTTTTATGCATTTTTATTTTTTTTACAAAAAATGGTTAGGGCGAATTTTTTTCTTCAAAATACCCTTGGAAGGTGGCATCGCAGATGCCGCCTTTCCACTGTCGGTATAGATCAGTGACATGGAAAAGGCGACACCCACAGTACCGCCTTTCTATATGACGTCATGAGAAAGGTGGCACCGTGGGCCCCGCCTTTTTCCTGACAATATTGCGCAAGGCGGCACTCGCGGTGCCACCTTTGCCTCCGAGCCCTATAAAAGGGCAGCGTCCCCTCCCCTTGTCCTCACTTCCAAACATCCATTCCCTCTCAATTTTTATCTATTGCGGAAGAGTTTTAGAGTTTGAAATTTTTCGAAATCTTTTAGAGGTATGATGTTTAATTTAATGTTTTTTATTTTGTAGATTTTTTTTAGTTTATTTTGTATAATTGTTTTTAGTTTAATATTTTTATAAATTTAAGGTTTTTATTTAGTTGAATTGTCTTTAGTAGTTTAGTTAGTTTTAATTTTTTTTGTTTATTAGATTGTTTAATTAGTTATATATATTTAGGAATTATTATTAGGTTGTTTAATTATTTATATATATTTAGGAATTATAATTATCATTAGTATAAACTAATTTATGATTTTTTAATGAAATTTTGGTAGCATAAACAATATGTTATCTAAGTAATTAAATCCTTGTCTGGATAAAAACAAGTGAATGTGGCTCTGGCCCAGATGTACCTAGGGGTAAAACCCAAAAACACCGATTTGAGTTAGACTCGAATGGGAACTGGTGTACGACAACGGGCCTTGATGCATTCTAGTTTGACACCCCTAAAGTATATGCTTAAGATATGCATATTTCATTATAAACTACAAAAATATCTAAGTAAAGAAATGATAAATTTATAATTTAGCAATGATGTTGATAGTTATTATTAGTAATGGTTAATTAGAAATTAATTAATAATTAAAAATAAAACTACAATTCAAATGATATTCAATAACATGGAGTTAAAAAACAACATAGTTAAAGAAATACATGTAGTGAAAGTGAATAAATAAATAACATGGAGTTAAAAATATAAAGAACATTGAGTTAAAAATATAAATAACATGAAGTTAAAAAATATAAAAAACATAGTTAAAAATATAAACAACATGGAGTTAAAAATATGTACAACATAGAGTTAAAAATATAAACAACGTAGAGTTAAAAATATAAACAACATAGAGTTAAAAATATAAATAACATAGAGTGAAAAATATAAATAACATAGAGTTAAAAATATAAATAACATAGAGTTAAAAATATAAATAACATAGAGTTAAAAATATAAATAACATAGAGTTAAAATAATATAAATAACATAGAGTTAAAATAATATAAGTAACATAGAGTTAAAATAATATAAATAACATAGAGTTAAAAATATAAATAACATAGAGTTAAAAATATAAATAACATAGAGTTAAAAATAAAAATAACATAGAGTTAAAATATAAATAACATAGAGTTAAAAATATAAATGACATCATGTTTCGAGCTTCTAGGATTTCTTGCAGTGAATTGAATATCAAAATTTCAGAAATCCTGTGTGACATTGGGTTTTCTGAAATTTTAATATCCAATTCACTACAAGAAAAGATAGAAGGTCGAAACATGCCGTTATTTTATTTATGTATATGTTATTTATATTTTAACTCTACTATGTTATTGAATAACTAATTAATAATTTAGTAAGTATCATAAGAAATATCCTAGTTTGGGATATAAGATTTTTTAAAATTTAAGTATCATAAAGATTGTATAGTTTAGAAGTAATAGTTATTATTTGAACGTGAGGTAAAATCCAACTTATTTTTAGTAAGTAGTTTAATTACATCTTTAAAGTATAAAATCCAACTTATATTGGTAACCATCATTTTGAATTTCACTTACATTATAAAAATCTTGATCAGAAACCTTTTTTTACGTAGAGCATAATGTTTGCCGGTGTGTACTAGTATTAGGAGATTATTCAAACCGAGCATGGAGCTTCTTACATTACACAACCAATAACAGTGGTTAATACAACTGATTGTGTAACCCTAAGTGACCTTCAAGACAGAATTCATGGCTCATTAAATCTAGGACCCGATTAAAAGATCAAGTCAATGAGTTATAGACATTTACAATTCCCGTCAACATTGTGGTATATAGCTTGTCCATTGGTTGATGATGCTCAATGGATCCAAATAGTTGGTTTGTTTTCTCAACGATCAGATGCTACCATGATGAATTTATATGTTGATGTTTCTATTTTACAACAACAACATCCAATTGTAAGAAGACATATAATTACAAGAGTCATTGAGGATAGTCCTACCCATGAATTTGAGACTATTCTAAATGATGCAGAAGAGGACAACCTACTTGATCTCACATATATACATGTAAACCCAACATCAGATGAGGTGTTTCATAATAATGAAACAGATGATGATATTAGTGCTGATGAGGAAGGAACAACAGAAGTTTCGAGAAATGCATTAGTTGTACAACCTAATCGACCTACAATAAATAATCCACCGCTCTTTGCATCTTGGTCAGAAGAAATGAAACGTGTGCCTAAATTTGAAGATAATGTTCTCACACCAGCAACTGAGTTTCCCGAAGTTATATGAGATAGGTTTAGTGAGATAGACAAAAATTTATATGTTGGAAGGAATTTTCCAAGTAAAGATGCATTAAAAAGTACTCTAAATAGATTTCACATTGATAGGAACTGTAGCTATGTAGTTTACGAATAAGATCGTAGAAAATATTCCATACGATGTGAGAATTATGGGGATGATTGTAGATTTCAATTGAGGGCGATTCCGAACATTGCATTTGGAGGTTGGAGAATCTCGAGGATTGAGGCGGCTCATACTTGTGTTCAGCCAAGCCCGACACAAGATCATACCTCATTGGATGCAGAATTTGTGTCATCCAATGTTTTTGAGATGATTAGGACATGTCAAGATGTTTCGATAACCCTTGTTAAAGAGAGGATACAATAGACCTTCAGTTATAAGATATCCTATAATAAGGCATGGAAGGCAAAAAAAAAGGCAATTGTGAAGGTCTATGGTGATTGGGATGACTCATATCAGGTGTTGCTGCAATTGCTAGCCATATTGAGGCATCATAACCAAGTTTTCTTCCATCTAGATACAAACGAACATGTGTCTTATGATAACCGGCTTGATCCATCTCGTGTTCAATTTCATCGGTTGTTTTGGGCATTCCTTCCCTGTATCTCTGCCTTTCATTTCTGCAAATAGTTTATTCATATTGATGGAACATTTTTTTATGGAAAATAAAAGGGTGTATTGTTGATTGCGGTAAACCAAGATGGAAACCATTCACCTCTTCTTCTTGCCTTTTCCGTTGTAGAGAAAGAAAACTATGAATCATGGAGTTGGTTTTTGGCATGTATCAACACCCATTTCCCCAACATTCAGGGTGTTTATTTGATATATGATCAGCATCAGGAAATTAATGAGGCAATCAATGCGGATACTGATACATGGAGTTACCCAAATTCACATTATTGGTTCTACATTAGACACATTGCTAGAAACTTGCATAAAAAATTTCACAATGAACCAATGAAGAAGGCAATCACCAGACTTGGTACGCATTGTATTTGTTATTTTTTTGTATATAAACGTAAAGATAAATTCAAAATATGTGAAATTTCATATATTCTGTGTAGCATATGAGTCTAATAAATGATGGTTTGAAGAACATTTCGAACAAATCTGTCAGGTTAATGAATAAGTATATGATTATATGATGTAAATTCCAAAAGAAAAATGGACATTGGCATATGATGGGGGGAAGAGGTACAGACACATGACCAAAAACATTGTAGAGTGAATCAATGGTGTCTTCAAAGAGATTCACAAGCTACCTATAACTTCCCTAGTTCATGAGACATTATATCTTTGTGTGAAGTACTTTGTTGATAGACAAAAACTAGCATCAGTTGGAATAAATCAAGGGCTAATGTACGGAAGACATTTTCAATGAGAGATTGAAAAGAATATTAAAGAAGCTTCGGGTTATCATGTCTACCTATTTTGATGAGAAGAATCTAGATTTTAAGTTCAAGATAAGACGAACTCCATCACAAATAGCATTGGTGAAAAAATGGTGGTATTATTAGAAATGAGGAAATGTCAATGTGGAAATTTTCAGGCCTTACAGTTTCCATGCTCACACGTCATCGCAGCATGTGCCTCTGTTAACATATCATGGGAAGCATATGTTGATCCAATGTACTGGATGAACACCATTGATAATTGTTATACTACTCTATGGACACCTATTGGGGAGTTTCGTTATTTCCCAATGCCTAAAGGTCAACTGATAATGGTACCTGATATGAATCAGTTGTGTCCTCGTTGGAGATCGAAGGCCAGCAGGATGCGAAATGAGATGGACTGGCCTCAAGAAAAAAGACAGAGTTTGAGATGCACCATATGTCATCAAAATGGTCATAATCAGAAATGATTCCCTAACATTTTTTGGTCTATTTCACACTATAATCCACAATGATGTATTTTCGTTATTGAGAGATTCTCATATTGTAAATTTTATGTTGTTATCTCTTCCTTTTACCTCATTTTTCTAACCCTCATAACTAAAAATCATAATAATAAACTCACAAACATCTTTTGTATATCATAATACTAACATTCTAAACTTTAATCTTGAATATTATTTCTCAAATCATTAACCTAAACTGTAAAACGTTAAAATAAATCCAAAAGCCTAGATCCAAAAGGAAAAATGTGAAACCCTAATCTTTAAATCCTAAAATCAAAAGAAAATAATCATGAAACATATAACCATGTTATCTAGTAAAATCATACATCAATATGACTAATGTGCCCTACAAATCCCTATAACCCATGCATATAGTTCTTGGGAATAGAGGAGCACCCTAGAAATTGAACCCACCTACATTGTTAATGAAGTCATAGAGACAAATGAATCTTGATCTAGTAATAGAATAACACCTACAAAAGTGAACTCCCTTACAATATCAAAATATGAGCCCTAGTACTACACCTTCCACCTATATACCCAAGGATAACATGTGAGATATACATAAAATCATTTTGAAAGGGCGTTATAACATTCAAAAATAACAAAAAACCATTTCTTGATGTAAAAACATTCTTTGAAAACTAGTTCACACATAATTTCACAATTATTTAAAAACACCCTTCTATTTACATAAATTAGTAGAAACCATATTTTTTCAAAAACCCTTTCCAAAAAATAAATAAATCATACCAATTATTTTATAAAAAAATTTATAAAACAAAGTGAAATCATGGTTCATACAACATAGATTAGAGACGGAACCACCTATATGTTGTGAATGATCCATGATGTGAATCCCTAATAAAACTTCATTTGTTTATATATAGATGACTGACACCATACTACTGAGTCAGCATGCTACACATTGTTCACATGTTGTGATAGAGGGTGGTCCAGATAAATTGATCAGGGTGCATCGAGCGCACCATTTTCATCACATAGAGCCTCCTCCTGCCATTATACCATACTTGCGTCATGCTGGCTTCTATGGTATTGCAGTATCAGATTTTACATTTGTAGACGATCATATTCTAGCTGCACTCATGGAGAGGTGGAGACCAAATAAACACACATTCCACCTACCTAAGGGAGGGATGACCATCACTCTCCAGGATGTGGCTATGCTTCTTGGTCTTCCTATCCATCGAACTCTTCATCACCAAATCTTTATCCTTTATCATCTTCAAAAGTCCACTGTAGGACCTTCTTGATCTATCCATTTCAAACACTCATATACAAGTATACTATAAACATAAAAACCAAAAAAATTTCAGGTTTTTATGTTTATAATATTCATTTATGTGAGTGTTTGGAATGGATAGATCAAGGAGGTCCTATAGTGACCTTTTGAAGATGATAAAGGATAAATATTTGGTGATAAAGATTTCGATGGGCTATGTGGAATCGTTGGTGTTTTCATCTGATCAACTGGGCCTGGGGAAATGGGGTGACAATTGTAAAAGATATTATAATGGTTGGATGCATGATGGTGTTGAAGGGGTTGATATTTGTAGGTATGGGAACATATGATAATTTCATGTGGAATATCTTTCAGCATACCCTTATGCGACCAGATGTTTATATGGATATGGTAATGGCCGGTGAAAGAATGGATTTCATTGTCCCATGAAGTGAGATATAACATGTTTTAATGCATCAAAGATTATAGATGTATGTGATACTAGAGACACTATGCATCTTATTGATGCGGGGTTTACTCTTATATTATTAACAAATGTTTAAAGTTTCGTTTATATTGGTCTTATGGTTTGTATTTTATAGTATTTAAAAGTCACGTACTTGAAACATTTCTAAGTTTCAAGTAGGTAGTTTTGAAAGATTATAAATTATTTTTCATGAATAATTTTTATGAAATGATTTTTGTTTTCAACAATTTCTTATATGATTAACGAATTTTTAAAGTTTTGTTTATATTGGTCTTATGATTTATATTTTATAGTATTTCAAAGTCACGTACTTGAAACATTTCTAAGTTTCAAGTAGGCAGTTTTGAAATCTTATAAATTATTTTTCATGAACAATTTTTATGAAATGATTTGTGTTTTCAACAATAAATTATATGTTTAATGAATGTTTAAAGTTTCATTTATATTGGTCTTATGGTTTATATTTTATAGTATTTCAAAGTCACGTACATGAAACATTTCTAAGTTTCAAGTAGGCGGTTTTGAAAGCTTATAAATTATTTTTCATGAACAATTTTTATGAAATGATTTGTTTTTTCAACAATTACTTATATTATTAACAAATTTTTAAAGTTTCGTTTATATTGGTCTTATGGTTTATATTTTATAGTATTTCAAAGTCACGTACTTGAAACATTTCTAAGTTTCAAGTAGGAGGTTTTGAAAGCTTATAAATTATTTTTCATGATCATTTTTTATGAAATGATTTGTGTTTTCAACAATTGCTTATATTTTTAATGAATTTTTAATATTTTGTTTATATTAGTCTTATGGTTTATATTTTATAGTATTTCAAAGTCACGTACTTGATACATTTCTAAGTTTCAAGTAGGCGGTTTTGAAAGCTTATAAATTATTTTTCATGAACAATTTTTATGAAATGATTTGTGTTTTCAAAAATTGATTATATGTTTAACGATTGTTTAAAGTTTCGTTTATATTGGTCTTATGGTTTATATTTTATAGTATTTCAAAATCACGTACTTGAAACATTTCTAAGTTTCAAGTAGGCAGTTTTGAAACAAAATTTTAAAAACTAATAAATTTTTTGTTAGGTGAAAGGCAGCATCCTCCTAAACATTTTTTATGAATTATATATATAAATAAATATATATAAAAAAAACATAAAAAAATTTGATTTTTTTATTAGGGGAAAGGCGACATCGCGGGTGCCGCCTTTCAGCCCCAGTGGAAAGGTGGCATCGCGGATGCCCCCTTTCACCTGAAATGCAAAGGCGGCATCTGCGATGCCGCCTTTTAGGGGTATTTTGAAAAAAAAATCACCCAAACCGTTTTTTGTAATTTTTTTTAAAAAATGCATTAAAAAAATCTGTTTTATCCTAGTTTTTAAATACATTAAATGATTTAACATGAATATATTTATTTTTTATTTCTCCCTATTTGATAATAATAATCTAAATAATATGTGATATAGGGAATGATTACCAGCTCACCTTATATTTCGATGAGTGAAGGATGATATTTCCTCTTCAACCTCCATGGATTAGTATTCAACCCCCTCTTTGATTGAAAACCACTTTGATTAGAGAAAATTTTATTAAAATACCATTTTAGTTTAAGAGAACTTATGTTCTTATCGACTTCTACAATATAAAATTCCCATGATTATTTTTTATTCCTACTCTTCACTTTAACTTCATGTTCAGAGAATTGACACTGTTGTCTTGAAATAACAACACCTTTATCTCTTACCTTTATATAAAAATTTCTTCTTGAGATCACTCATTCACCCTTATTTTTGTATAGACAATTTTTTCAACCATATTTGGATTCATTAATCTATAATGGATCCCCAACATATATTGTTTTCTTCTTGTGAGGCATATTCTTATTTACTCCTTCACCAACCCAAAAAACAGGTTACCTTAGGTTCACTTTCCTCTCATCAAAACACATCCATTATTAAAATTATTTAAAAAATTACCCTTTTAAAACTCTATTTCATTTCCCCCATCATATAATTGAGATATATTTAGTAAGTTGTTTTTCAACCCATTAATAAATATGGTGTTCTTCAATTCCATATTGTCTTCTCCAATGATTGTTTAACCAAATCCTTGATTTTTTAGTGACCTAAAATTTTAAGAGGTCATAAATACTTTCTTTAAATTATCATAATTTATCAAGAGCTTCAAATATATAGAAATATGAGAGGGTAATCCATTGTACAAGATCTATAAGCATTCCTTTTATTACGCTTTGAGTGATACTTCAACAATCAATTCTATATCCTTTCATTAACATTTATTATTTTGATACTTTTATGTATTATATTTCATAATTATTTGGTAGGCACAATGGAAGCACATTCTTAAATAAAATGACTCAGCTATTCATACCATATACAAACCTCATTCAATGGTTGAAACTTATTATCAACCTTCAGTTCACTATTTTCTAGTTGATTCTAAAATTTTATTGTATAAGTGAGTAGAATACCTCTCAATATTTGTCTCCCAAATATTATAAGCTCCAAAAAATATTGGCAATTAAACCAAAATATAATTTCAATGCTTCTAAATCCTCCAAAGTTCCAACGATATCTATAAAATGTATACATTCCTATAAAAAGCAGTTTGTTGTCCAGATTTTGATACCTTCCCTTATTTATTATTTTGATTATCAATTTTGAATCCTTTTTATGAACCAAAAATTTGATAGACTCCCAAAAATTTATTATTCACTCTATAATTATTTATATCCTTTTTAGAATAATTTTTAGTAGTTTTTTTACTTTCAAATTAGTGTTCCCATAATTTTTATATTTATAAGAATTGGTTTTCTTTCCCACAATTTCAACTTTCTTCAGTTATGACTTTGAATAATATTTTTAACCAAAATATACACAATTATTTACAAACTTTGAGTGGGATATTTTTTTAATTAATTTATTTTCATCATTATTTGAAATTGTTACTCTTTCCACAATCATCTCCTTAGTATTTTTTTCATCTTCCTATATAGAATTTTGAATGTTTGATTTTTATTTGTCTGATTCACTTTCTTTATCAATAAATTTTTATTGGAAAATATCAACCTAATTATGATTTTATATAACCCTATCTTCTATTACAAATTTCAAAGTCTTTTATCTTCATCAATAAAATTATTTAATTTGTTAATCTCATTTTTCAACTTTGAATCTTTTTCAACATGTAATCTATCATTAATGACAGATAATTGACAAACCTTATTCAAGATGTTATTTTCATTTTATAGTTGAGATATATTGAATGGATAATATTGGAGTTCCCATTTTATCATGGACTCTATTTCTGTTCATTCATCAATTCTATCACTATTTCATTCATCACTAGAGAATTCATTAACATTCACTTTAGAAATAAAAAATCTTTCAGCTTCACTGGAAGCCTCAACTTTATCTTCAATATCACTCCTATCATCATCTCTAGAATTAGAAAATAAGTTACTCTTATTGAATTTAGATAAATTATTACCTTTTCCCTTTGAATAAAATTTTGACACTTTATTCTTTGGGGAGTTCTTGGATTCTCATTATCATCATCACTAAATTTATTTTATTCTAATTTAGGACAATTTTATATTAAATGACTAGTGGATACACACTCAAAAAATTTAATTATAATCTTTCCCTGGAACTTTCCTCTGATAGTTATCACACTTATTGAAATTAATAAAATAAGTTTTTAAAATTTTATTTTCATATCCTCTCCATAAATTGATTCTTCCTCATCTTTATCATCTTCTTTTATATTCATCTATTTATTTAAATCTTTTAAGGAAATTTTCCTATCATCCCTTCTTTTCTTCTTAGATACACATCCCATACGCACTTTATAAGAAATAAAACTTCTATAAAAATAATCCAATAGAAGTGTACCTATATCATGGTATTTGAGTGATGAAACATTTACATCTAATATGTCTGAGAAATATGTAGTATCATCTTGAGAACCATGAAATCCTAAAACTTTTCCCCAAAACCTCTGATGGTGATAAAAAATCCTTATCTTTAATAAATAATTAATGTAAAATTTCATCATCAATAATCATGAGATATTCACATCTCAATATCCAAATTTATAGCTTAGCTATCTTTACTTAATCCTTTCTATCATAGATAATTTATAATTTATCCCAAATGCCTTTGTCTATCTTAATCCATTTAACCTTGAGAAATTATTTCTCTGAAAGAGATGAAAAGATGACATTCAAGAATGACTATCATCCTGTGAAGTAGTTATATCAATTTTCTTCATCACCGTACCTTTATAATGAGAAAAAAAACCATTTTTATCAACCATCAAAACATCTAGAACGATTTAAAGAAGATATGGAAGCATCTATTTTTTTTTTACAAATTTACAAATTCTTATAATTGAAATTGGGAATCCCTTTGATGTTCATTGAAATAATGTTTTTGGTGTTTACAATATAAATTTAGAGACTAAATATTTAACCATAGTGTAACACTACCTCCATTTTTTAATGTGAGAAAAAAATCAAATACCTACTAAGTTCAATAACCTTCACATCATCAAAATTCAAACTTCTCGATCTTCAAAAGAAACTTGGACCTCTTTCATACCACTTATGATGGCCCCATTAATGGTTTTGGTTCAATAGGAGTGGTGTGTGGATTAATGAACTATAATACATTTTAAATTTTATGATTTATTTTGAAATCAACCTATATCACTTAATAGAGTGTATAATCCCTCTATGTAAATTTTCAAACACCAAGGAAACTAAAAAAACAAAGAAAACCTAATGTACGAGGTTCAATATTTAAAACATGTAGCTAATACTTGGAATGATTTGAAATCACACAAGTCTATATGATCCACTATAATCACTATTTTTTATGAAATAGTCAATGTTTATCCAGGAACTCATGTTATAAGAATACTCCACAATAATCTCACAACACAAGAAGAAAGGATTCATTCCTTAATCAATCTTTTTTATGAAATTGTATTTTATTCACCAAGTTAGAGATTATTATTATACTATGAAGGAATATTTTTGAAAAATATATAATTCTACCACACTTCTTCATATTATAAAACAAGTGTGACTATTTCCTTCTTCCTTAATACACAACACATGTGTGATTATTACACACACAAACCAACCATGTACTCTTCGTCTTTTTTTCTTCTTATAATTGAACTACTATATGTTCTCTTTATATGAAGACTAAATTTCCCATATACTTTTTATCTTTCACTCTATCTCTATCTTTAATGATACACTTGATCAAACATCCATGAAAGACCCATATTTTATTTTATATTACAATGTAGTATATTATTCTTCATGTTAAAAATTTAATTTCAAATTTAAATTTAAAGTACCAACTTCCTTTAACCGAGCTTAAAATTTTTCTCAACTTATCCTTATTATTATTCTTTATTATATTAAATCTATCTAGTTTATAACATCATGATTTAATTTTTCATGGTGTAACAAAACTATTCTTGTAACTACTTCTAAAAACCCCTTTGCTTAGCAACATAATAATTTATTCATGCACAACACTGTTTTTCTTTTCCTCCAAGTGTAATTGTCACAACATGACACCATGAATTGAAACACAATATATCAAACCAAATCAGAATAGAACAAATAAAAATAACAATTACTTCTTATCATGACATGAATCCATCTCATGAGATATAATTCATTCTTTACAATGATGCGACCTTCTCAACCTAACGTTATTGTCTCCAAAATCACAAAGGTAGAAGTAAGATTTTATTCATCCATGTATTACATTACTGTTTAACTATAATCTTCATGTAATGACTATAATTCTCCAATTAATATTTTAGTTTTTGGAAAATTAAATTTATACCCTTACTTATCAGTTAACTCATATGTATCACCATCTAAGTACCCTATCATTTTAGGACATTACTAAAATTTCAATATATCTTCTAAGAGTAACCCTTAAATTCAAGGTATTTACCATATTTTCAGTATATTTGATAATATTAACCCATAAATATGAGGAATTTTCCAATTTTCCAGTCTTCTTAGAAATAGTTACCAAATTGTACTACAATGTGACTTGGGACTTTTCCATATATTAGATCTAGACTACTCAACAAAAAATTACCTTTATCTATTAGTCTTATCCAATATTACAAGATTATTATTAATAGAAAAAAGAGAATATTTTTTGAGGACCTATCCAAATTTCAGTCTATCTGCTAAGTGTAACTCACATGTCTTACTCTTATGTACTAAGGACTAACCAAATTTCAGAACCAAATATACTGAGATCCAAAACTAACCCAAACAAGTAAAAACATATTTCAAAAAAATATAAACTTATTAATAACCAAAATCTAACATTATAGTCCTCAATATATATGAATTTAACTTGAATTATTTATTGAAAATAAAAAACTACACAAAAACATATATACTACTTAACTTCTCCAACCTTTCTTCATTATAAAAACACCATAATTCTAGTTAATAATTCTTTCAATCCAGATTCTAGTATACTATTCATAAGAGTCCAAAATTTACCTAATGTAATAATGGGTCCTAATCTTAAAATATTTCATAAGAAATACTTGGGATTAACATGATGCCATTCATGAAAACTAAAAATGCATCCTCTAATGAATTCACTTGAATTTTAAGGGAGGGTGTTTTCTACTATTATTGAAAACCATGAGTTCTTTGTTTAAATACTTTATTTCATTATAGATTTATTCCGTGAAAATAATTTAGATTATTAGAATTAGTATAATTTTTATATTTTGTACTTTCACCTTTTATTTATTGTATTTTTTTAAAGGTTGGGGCTGAAGCCTCATTTTTATTAATAAAGAAAAGAAAAAACCTCTTTTAATTGGGTATAGGGAGACCCATTACATAGCCTGAAGGCCCAGTGGGCTTGTAGCCCATTACATAGCCCGTAGTCCCAAGTTTTTTTTCCCAATTTCCATTCTGTGAATAGTAACCTGAATGCTATAGTTCCCGCACAGTACCATCGTCGCTACAATGCTTTGCCGCCGCTACAGTACCCACCGATCAATAGTCCCACCGCTGCTACAGTAGCACTATAGTACTGCTACAGTACCTACACCCAATGGGTTTTGAACCCCCATTTTTCATATATTTTATTTATTGTATGATCGATATAACCATAAAAATGATATTTAAGACATCATTTCATCCTCCATTAATATTCACCATGTAAGATTCTTATGGTTGTTAAAATTTCTAAAATTTCCAATAAAAACTGTAGCTATAAATATTGGTTAACAACTCTAAAATTTCTTCTTATAGTTTTTTCATCAAGGATCTTCTAACGGTAGTGTATATTACTGACCTCTCACCTTGAAACATAACATTATATAATACTTTAATTATGAACCATTCTTGACCATGATAGGTACACTTTCTTAATAACTCTTTAAACCTGTCCCATTTTTTTAAGGTGACTAAAATTCATTTTTCTTGAAATTAAAAAGGTTTAATATGATATTCATGGGTTTTTATGGAAAAAAATCATGTTAAGAAATATCTTTCCATATCCTCCCATGTAGTGATGAAATTTTGTTCTAATATTTGGATCCACTACTTAGCCTTATCTCTAAGAAAAATATTTTATAATCTTGGACTTATTACATCATTTGAAAAATTATTAAACTATAAAGTATTTCATAGTTTAAAGAAACTTACCAAGTATGTTTTTAAATATTTTTTTAGTAGAAAAATTATTTGAGGTGAATTCATGACCATTTTAATGATCATTGAATTGATCTAGAAGTGGTTCACAATAACTAGAGGAATGATAATTATTGTTTATATCCCTATACATAAAAATAATCTATAATTATTTAGTATTCATCACCTCAACTATCACTATTTCACAAATTAATCCAAACCTCATTCTCATTTTACACTATCCATATTCTCTTTCTTCTTGTGGTTCCTCAAAATATTTTACAATTCTAGATCATATTCAAATTTATCCTACCCCTTTCCATGATTTTAGTATCACGCATCAATAATTGGACCTAAAAAGCATAACATGAGCATTTAAAGTTAACAAATAAATTATTAATTAAAAATAGAAAGTGGAAAAGAATAGGCTTGTCCCAATATATCAAACCTTGGTTTGTATTAAGTTCTTACACCCTTTTAACAATGCCAAAAACTTTGACCGCCTATTAGGCATTGTTAATTACAATATGATATCATGTTTAGAATTTATAATTACTCTTCATTATATCTGAAACTTCATGGTTTTAGCATAACAAATTCCCAAGGTTGAACCCACAATGAATGGATCCCTAGCATGAAAACCCTAATTTGAAAGTTAAGAGGATCAAAATAAATTATTGAAAACAAGCCTAAAACTAATTCTAAAAGAGAATTTAATTCATTAAGGTTTACCAATCATAATAAATATGGTATCATAAAAGAGTGAAGTGAAAGGAAATAACAAATAACATATTTTTTTATTGTAATTGGATCTAAGTGAAGCCATATTCTTAAAATTCACTCTCTAATTACTAAAATACAATTTCCTTATAATCAGGTACTTACATCCATTTAATAATTAGGTGATCCAAAACCATATTTCAACAAAGTCACCTTAACTCGTAAAATGGACATTCATGAATCAAAGTAACTAGTTAATTCATTAAAAATAAACTTATCACCATAACACAATAATCAAATATGGAAAATGAAGAAAAGAAATTAAATAAAATGTAAATGAAAAAACCCAAAATTTACTATTATTGAAAAATAACTTAACTAAATTGATCACCCTTTAATATATATATATTGGAACCAAGAAAAATACCCCTTAAAACTAATCATGATAGAGCACATAAAACTGACAAAAATCTAGCATAATCACTTAAATAAGGTCAAACAATAGATGGGTTATCCTCTAAATGATTAATTAACTTTTCCTAGGGGTAAAATAAATACCTTTATTTATAGAAATAAATATCCACCTAAATCTCCTCTTACATCTCAACGTATGTTTTTTATTTTATCATCAACTCAAACTACATTAAAATATATCTAAAAATTGACTTTTGTGCCTCATATATTACCCAAATACATATCTTAAAATAATATAAAAAGATAAGAGATCAGAGGTTCATAATATAATGTAGTTTTATCCCTCATAGTGAAAGGATATTATTAATAGTACAATAATAGAATTTACATATATTAAATTCACTACTTGTAATCTTTAAGGATCAAATATATCTACCACACCACACACCTTCTCATCAAAGAAATTTCCTAATATCCATATCACAACCATATATATCCATGGAACAAGCATATAATCCTTTATATCTATAGCTCAATCATTAAATCAACACGGAGGATGATAACTTCTTATCCCTACCATATTCACTTAATTTAACAACATGATGCAAACATATTGACTACACCACAACAATCAATCAATAATAGTGAAATAATATAATTTTTAGTTATAAGTGATTAATTATTTATAATTATTCATGTTGTAATATATATTTAATCCCATGTAGCTACCAAGTTACTCTTACATAGCTCCATTGTGGCATGGTGTCTCATGTCATGGTGAAACCATCATTTTCGTCCATCCGGTTTTTATTATTATACAACATAACTTTTTAATCTTATATAGATAGTTATGGTTATGAGTTATTAAAACATAAAAGAATTTTGGTATGGAAAATTTGGATTGTGTCATGAATCATTATACTCCATACATTATTATTTTTATAGTCACTCACAGGGTGACATATGATGAGGGAAGAGGGGTGAATAATTGTTTATAAATTTTCTCAAAACAAAACACTCTTATAATTATACAAAAATGTCATCTCTATAATCACAATGGTGTGGGAAATAAAATTAATACATCACATTTATTAATGATTTTTTTCCACTAGAAAGGTTGATTATATCCCTGGTGTGTTGTGGGTTTTATCCCAAATACACACAGATCTTCACTTATTATCAAGAAGTATCTACATGTAAGGGTATGGGATTTTACCTGTTATAAATTCTAGTATTAACTAGTTAAAATTTGGAACCAGTATAATATAACTATTTCTATTAATGGACAATCATAGATTAAAGCACAATCCTATACAAAGGATAAACATATATATTAATATTATTCCTATTAATCTTCTTTTATTACAACAGATCTGCAATCCTCATACACAGTATCAACTTCACAATTCTTGAACACCTTTCCATTATTATTTTTTTTTTTTATTTATATAAATATGTGAATAATATTTCCATAATAAAATATAGAAACACCCCTTATTTCATTGAAGTGTGATTATCTAATTCAAAACTAGTTAACATATTCTAAAAATATCTCATGTTTGAACTCATTTAAATCTCATTAAAATCCAAACTATGATCATAATTTAAATCTCCATGTGACTTGGGATATACCCTTATTCATAAAAACTCCACAATAAATATTTATATTTAAAATATATTTCATGATAGATTTCATAGAGCTTCATGGAGAGTCAATACTTCTCGCAAAATAACATCCTATCACTTCATTGAATCTAATTTGGTTTGATTCATCATTCTCAACTTGAATCACAACTCATTAGAATGACTATGATAGTTAAAACATGAATGAATATGTCAAGAATCACATGGTTTTATGTTCCAAAAAATACTTTATTATGGAAATAATTTCATAATTTTCTAGTTAAATTAATATTATGAAGTGAAAATCATCCTTAAAAAGTAGTAAAATGACTCTTATGAAGTGAAAATAATCCTTATAAAGTCATTAAATGACTCTTATAAAGTTTTTATTCCTCTTTCAAATTCTTAGCTTATGAATATTATAAAGCCTATGTAATCTTTATGAAGTTGGGAATCATATTTATGAAGTTATAAATGATCCTTATGAATTATACCATCATCCTGATGTAGTTAGAAATGATCCTTATGAAGTTTGAAATCATCCTTGCATAGTTAAGAATGATCCTTATGAAGTTTTCAATCCTTTGTAAATTTTCCATTAAAGAGTCAAAATGACTCTTATGAACTTCATAATCAACCTTAAAAAATTATATTTCCCCTTTCATTTCTTCCTTATTGAGTAGAGATGAATATTATGGTACTTCTAAATGACTCTAAAAGAAAATAACTTGGCCATTTTTTATTAACATTCGGTAGCTCAAATCCATGCTTATGAAACCACCTGATCATATTTACTAAGTATATTAGGGTTTATGAATTTTTAAAATTCTCCAAAACAACATCCTATAAAGTCTCTAACACATCAGATACATCAATATTCAAGATTAATGTTCCTCAGATAGTTTCTCAACTTCTATACAACAGTTTAATTCAATTATAAAACCATTAAAATTTCTCTAACAATGGAACTTTCTATAGATAGTACTTCCCAAAGGCATCAAAACTTGTCTTTTATATTAAGATCAAATTACCAATAATCAAAATAAACCCAGTATTAATAAACAATACAACAACACCCTTAGGTTGTTTTAACAATATCCCCCATTATATTTATTGCTAATACCATCCAGCCCATATCTCCTTTACCAACAATAAAACCAAAGTGAATAATTCAAAGAGTTTATATAAATCTCCTCAAAGTAAATATCCTTGAACCAATCAACTCTAAATCTATATGAGATAAATCAATTTATAAGATAAGAGTGATTAAGTTAGAAAAAAATAATGTCCTTGAGAAACTCATTCCAAAAAATTTAAATAGGGGACTCAGTTAGACAATCACATAAAACAAAATTCACAACAACTATTTTGAATTCACTCAATAAAAACATTAAAACAACTCATAAATAAGGATAAAAATTATCTCCCTAAATATATTACATCTCTGATTTATAAAATTATTTAAATATAATAAAAAATATGTGGAAACTCAAGAAATTTTACAACTCAGTGTTCAGTGGTTAGATGCAATCACATTTGTAGCCACAAATTTTCAAATAAATCTACTGTAACTGACTTGGTGAGATTATCAATTATCTATTCATTGGATGGAACAAATTACAACATCATGATTCCTTTTTCCAGATTTTACTTTTAAAAATGTTATTTAATATCAATATGTTTGGATCTATAATTTTTTATTGAATTCTTAGAAAGGTTTATAGAACTATGATTGTCACAAATAATTACTATATGATATTCATCTTCCACAGTTAGACTCTTTCTGGTGATGAAAATGTGTCTTGAGCTTTAGAACACATATTGTTTCCAAATCAAAGGAAAACATATATTAGGGGATCATTATGAAGAAAAATTCATAAGTTCACACAATTTTGAGCATTTTTATGCAACATCAAATTTTATTGAGAAAACCACTTATGTGAGAATGGAAACATCAAAACACCTCAAGTTTTGTAGATACTAGAAAAATTGTAAGAAATAAAGGGAAAAGGCTATACATAAATCCCTAACTATGTGCGTAACTTTTTAACGAGTTGTGTGAGAGAGGATATGCTAAACCATAACATTGTACAATCGTCTATAATTAGATAAGGCAAAAGAGGCATGCAACCCATAGTTTCATGAGAATACCATGAGTTTCATGACATGGTTGAAGTTGCATTAACCAATTCCTAGAAATCTAGTTTTCCTATAAATAGAGTGTCACCCCCATTTTGGGGATGAACCTCAAGAAATTTAAATGACGATCTATTGTTCCTGAAACCCTTTCTTTCCCATAGTTTATCAAATATATAATTTTTCATAGATTCTTACAGGTATATAATTTTCCTAATAATCATCACTTAGGACTTAAATCACTTTGTATTATTATAGAGATGACTTTACAAAAATTCCCTTTATTTCATAATGAGTTTTCTCAAGTTGTATTGAACTTGTGCAAATCTAGGCTTTACGCAACACCAATATTTTCTTAAAACTATTCCTTGACCATCCATACCCCATACTTATGCCCAATCCCATGGATTACACAACTTAAAAGGTGAAAAGAACTCCTAAGTTTCATAGCACAACCTTTCGGTCCTCAACCTGATGCCTCCTTCCACAAAATATAGTTTCACACAATTTGATTGATCAATTTCCTCCCACACATTCAAATCAGGTTCATTTTTGTGATCCATACCCACACAATAGGTATCATCATCCCTTATTCAAAAAAACTTTACTTTAATTATAGTTTAGGAAGCATCCTTACATTATGATCCTATGAATAGGCACCCTAACCTCGATACCCCTGCCAACTTCCTAAAATGGGTAGTGTCATTACCTTTTTCCATCAAAAAGCACATAT
The DNA here is from genome assembly GCA_963277665.1 of Viscum album. NCBI lineage: Eukaryota > Viridiplantae > Streptophyta > Magnoliopsida > Santalales > Viscaceae > Viscum > Viscum album. Next base: position 1,743,016,323 of record OY728161.1, read on the forward strand.
GTAGTGGACATGTAAGCAATAATTATTGCATTATCAAGGGAAACATATCTCATTTCCCATTGACGAGGGCATGTAGGATCCCTGTATCCTTCACTCCTCCTACCCTAATTGGGAATGGGATTCCCCATGCATAATTACCAATGATTTCAAAACATTAATACTTTAAACTATATTGAACTAATGTCCTAGTTACATGATGTAAAACTATACATAAATGTCATCATCACAAAATATTAAACTGTATCTTTTCCCTATGTTCCAGGCATAAGATTCCCTAGGTGATAAGCCTAGGAATCATTATGTAATGAGTATAGGATTACTCATACGATATTATTTACCCTAATATATGGGTAGACTATGTGAATACACACCACACCATCCATTTTTGTTTCTCATTTCATGATACATGAGTCCTTATCACACAATGTTAAACTACATGGACTAGACCTACTATGAGAACATAAACTATGAAGTTGAACTATGTAGGTTTTGATCCCTATATTCAATAGGGTATGTAGGATTCCACCTTGAGGTTTAGTCCCAACATCACCACAAACCTGTCTGTCTACCCCTTGGCAGGCAATAACCTCAAAGTGTAATCATTACCACAAGGAACACACTTAACCTATTACCATCCAAACTTGAGGTCCCCATTGGGACTTAACATCATCATACAATTCTAAACACCCTTTCCCATTATGAGATGAGTATATGTGGGAAATTCCCCCACTAGACTTTATACCCATGACCACCCATATGTAGAGAACATACATGGGGAGTTTTCACTAGACTTTGAATATGTGAAACAACCTCACTCAACTTTAAACCTGTAACTCATCCTGATGCATCATAATCTATAACTTATGTGATGATCATGAGATAACCTAGGTGATGATCCTAGGAATCCTTAAGTGATAATAATAATTTTCATAGAATGATGAGTGCCATATGCCTTGTGTAACACATAATAAATTTGATTCTCCCCATCTAACAAGTATAGGATTTCTAAGGCAACCATCCTTGGATGAATTATGTCCCTTTTGTTAGTTTCCTTAGAATAGAAAAAGGATGCCTCATGTTATACACCTAATATGACTCATATATAGGATTACCTCAAATTCAAACGGGGAAGAATCCTAAAGATGCCCAGCATGATCAATGCTCATAGATGATAGACATGCCCAATGTTATCATCAGCTCTAATTGTGGGTAGATTAATTTTCATGAAAAAAATTAACATAATTATCCAGGGTCTACTAAAATATGGTTCTAGGAATGAGATTCATGAACATGTACAAAATATATGAGGGGTACTTGGACAAGGAAAAATATTAAGGAGGAATCCATTAGAGTAGGATCAGACATCCCATTATCCTATTCTAATCAAGGAGCTGAAAATATCGACTAAGGTGGTAGACGCTGCTTGCCTTTGGAAAGTGGGAAAATGGGAAAAACACACAATGGAGGGGCTATGACCATTCAAAGGGTGTGGACCACTCTAGGAAAAAACACATACCATATGCACCCCAATATAAGCATAAAAAACAAAATGGTGAACCAAATGAGAATATCCTCTCCAACAATTGGGGGAAGATAATGAGTGATGGGAATCACCATCCCTAATCATTGTTGACATGAATCCCTTATCCACCATTGAAAGGATGAATAATTTTAGGAACATTGGGAATCAACTTCATCTAACATGTACTGATAGTTTACCACATATATCTCATAGGGAACAAGTTGTGGGTAATGCTTAATGACCCACCACCAACTAGCATGAGGGAAGGAGGCTTGATGCTGTGGAAATCCAACAAAACCTTTATTATTCCACATAGACCACCACTCCCATAGCTACTGGATACCCTCACCCCATATTCCTCTCTGAGATCATCCAACATAGGGTGATCAACACCCTTTTTTGTCACTATGAAGAATAAGGGGTCATCCTGACTAGGGACATGGAACAAAAAAGTCTGGAAGCTACTACACCATGTTGATGTCACCTACCTCATGGGTCACATAGGAAAAATCCCCCCATAATAATAGAGAACCATTTTGAGAGTCTCTCCCTGGAATGCTCTAATAACTCACTCCCCTACAATAAAGAGGTGGGGGATATATAGATTGTTCCTTCCATGAACACTACTAAAGAGTCACCCAAGAGGGACCCCACTTTTCTACATTGACAACATCTTATGTCTCCATAAGGTGATGAGTAGGCCAATCTCATCCCTACTCTACTGAACCCTGTCTAGAATACCTAACACCAATGCTAGGGGAAGGATACTTACCCTACCTGGAAGGCGGCCTCTCTAATAATTATAGTGGCCCA